>VNJU01003455.1:0-566942 GCA_008042675.1 Drosophila seguyi
CCGTCGATCGCACACGAAAGACTGACAGTCCATGGATGGATATCACTTTATTGGGTCGATTTTTGGGGCAGATAGCGCCACTTCTGACAGGTTGGCAGAAGCGTCAGAAGTGCCAGAGCTTAAATACTAAATGTTGGATGACGAATTATGGGAAAATAATAATAAAAATTTCCATTTAAATTAAAGAAGGTTCCTTTTAAATTAATTTCAAACAAATTACCATACTCTTTATTATATATTTTCAGTACTTTCAGTATGACAAATTGTCCAGGTAAAGACCAGGACATAGGCAAGCTTTTAAACCCAAAAAATAAACTTCTTTCTCAAGTAACTAAAAGTATTACCTCAAATATATACTTTCATAAATAAAAAACATTCTGTAAGGATGTAAAAAATACGTCTAAAATCATGATTCATTTCAAAGGATTGTCTGATTTATTGCCATTTCAGTTTCACCTGACTTATGTTCATGGCAAAAATCCCCCCAAACAAAGTGAGACTAATGCTTTTTCCCACCTCCTACCACCGGAATTGACTTCCCCAAAAAAAAAGCCAAGGAAAATATGGGAAATGAAAACGGTTAAAGTGGCTGGACGAACACACAAAAAAAAATGGAAATTGTTTGAGGCAAATTTATGAGCTTCGTTTAAGCGAGGCAACTGCGTCTGGTTAACGCTCCCCCAATGTACAATGTACTCGTGTTTATATATATATTCAAACCCAGAAGAAGGCAGAGGAGGAAAGGGGCTTAAAGCCACTTTGGAATTGACCATTTTGCATGAGAACGCAGAACGCAGAGACCAATGTCGACAATGAACCCTGTTCCAAGTTCCCAGCTCTCAGATCCCAAGTTCCCTTACAAAATGTCTGCAAATTTATTAAGCTGAAAAAATTTTATGAGTTGAATTGGTATAATTTTCATATAATTTTTGAGAAAGAAGCGAAATGGAACGATGCCAGACGACGATGACGACGACGAGGAGGATGACGGTCAACCAGTTGAGCCAGCGGGGTGCCCGGCACTCGAGGGTTAAGCGCCACACACACCTCTACAGAAAATATATACATGTTTATGTATATATTTGTGGGGAAATGCAAATGTCTGCGTTGAGGGGACTGAAATGAATGAATGGCCTGGGAAGAAGGCCGATTCAGAGGCAGAAACATAAGCAGACCAATGCCAGATACACAGATACGCGGTTCACACAGATACTCCGCACACACAGGCACACTCCAGCCAGGAAAGTCCAGTCTCGAGGCTCTGTGTAGATGAATTTGTATTGTTTTGCATTTGCTTTTGGGGCGCTATTTTGTTTTTGCCTCCGCTTTCGCTTGTTCGCTTCTCCGCCCTATCCCTGCCTTTTCTTTGGCTTTGAAAGGAATATAAGGAAGGGCTGGGAGGGTCCGGGAGGGTTGCTCGATGGCTCGGTGGCTCGGTGGAGTTGTTGAGCTGCCATTGCAAACAATTAAAATCATAAGAGACGCACATAAATTATTCATGGCTTAATCTAAAGTGGACAATCTATGCAAAGTACCGGGCACACACACACACATGCACACATATCTGGTCAGACACTTGTTTATCGCCCCCCCACTTCTCCTCTGAGGCACCCCCACACGGCACACAATGTTGGCCATTTTTGATATTTTGCCAATCCTTGCCTCGCCTCGCTCTCGTTTCGTTTTAATTACTCATAAACGAAGGAAATAATTGCATTCAAGTAGCTGCCTTTACCTGTTCCTCGTCTCCTTTTGTTTCGCTTCCATTTCTGGCAATTATTTGGCACTCAAATTTGGTAACTCAATTTTGAATTTGAATTTTTGGGAGGGTAATAAGAATTTGAGAGCGATGTGAGTGCGTTGTTTTCCTTTAATGCTTAGGATATCTTTGGTAAATTTTTAATTTTAACGAGGACATTCAGAAAAAATATAAGTCTGGAAGTTGAAACTTGGGATGAAGCTTGCTTTTATTATTAAAGAAGCTTTAAAGAGTTATTTTCTTAAAATTAATTAAAAAATATACATTTTTTTTTAAGAAAAGATTTTAATTTTATTTATGGGAGTTATTAGAAGAGAACGAATTGTATCTCAATTAATAACTCGACTTAAAATTAAATAAAAAATTGAGACAAGCAATTAATTTACGAAACATGATCCTAAATATTATACAAAATAATGACAATACTAGAAAATTAAAAGAAGACTATTTATATTTAACAATTCAAAAAGTTTTCCTTAGTATAACTTCTTGACGTAAATTAATCTATTCAAAATATATATAATAAGTTAATGGATATGAAATAAAATCAATTAGGCAAAGCAATTTCCCTCTAATTCAAAGTATTTATTCAACACTAAACTAATCAAAGGCAATTAGTTTAAAATTCCTTTGTTAATTAGATAAATGTATAATCAAATAGAAATTCGAAACTATTTTTGGTGTTGTTTTCTATAAAAGAATTAATTTGTTGAAATTGCCAAGGCTTTTATCATATTGAATTTCAGTATTTATGGTTTCTAAAATTGAAAACCACCAAGTTAATTCATTATGTAAATGGTAATTTCAGAGAAACATCAATTAAATAAATGTAAGTAAATGTATTTCGTTATTAATTCAGTCGTGTTTTTGCGTTTTTTATTTCCGTAATCTGGTATGCCTTAAAATTTGTGTTGTGATGAATATGAATTGAATTTGGTTTATTACCTCGACAAAAAAAACTATTAAAAAGCCAACTTAAAATTGAGGCTGGTTCTAAACCGACCAGAATGGAACCCAACTAATAAATTTCGACTGTGAATAAGCCATAAAAATTCAATTTATGCGGTTTATTGAATTAGCAAAACGGAATGAAATGAAATTCGTAAATGCAAAAATGCAATGATATTTGAAGGCCCAAATCGACCAGAATTGGGGCTGCAGATGGATTGATATATAGACAGATAGAGCTGCATGTGCCGACGAGCTGTGTGTCAGCTTCAATGGCCCACATTACGGCATCACGCTGCGAATAATAAAAACATTTTCGCCAAATATTCGCTACAAAATATGCCATGAACTATCGAAAGGGGGAGGGAGGAGAGGAGAGGAGAGAGGGCGATGGGCGCGCAGATAGATAGATAGATAGATACATTTTTATATGCACACATAGCGACGACTATGGCCGCACATTTCTGTCATAACACAAAATAAATATTTCATCCGTCCGGTGTCCGCTTGGCTCGCGAGCTTTACGCCGCTCGCGTATTTATTATTAAAATGAAAATAAACTTTATATCAAATATAATAGGAGCAACGAGGGCTGGGGGTGTGAAAAGCCAAAATGAGAAATAGACTGGCTGGCGTACTATGTACACCGAAAGCGCTTCGAATTTTTACAAATGAATTTATGGGAAAGCCAACGAACAGCGAAAAAATAATACGCAGCCACAGAGAACTGAAATCGCGCGACTCATAAATTAATTAAGACAATAAAACAATATAAATGGACGGGCTGGGGGGACTTGTGTCTGAGAAGCCTTTCCTCAGCTTCTGGTTATGTATCTATGTATCTTCGAGTTTGTGCCTGATTGAGAATTATTTATGCCGGGCATGAGTTGCATCAATTGTGACTTGATTGAACTGTTTTGCCATCAGTCGCCTCTCTCTCTCTCTATCTCTTTATTGTCTTTGCCCCGTTCTGCTGTGCATCTGTCAGATACTCGGTATCTTTGACACACTGACTTGACACCTGTCATCTTTTCGTTTAACCTTAGATGGCCAGCATCTCCCACTACCAATGCGCCCATTCTGCCCCCGTTGCCATGTTAATTTCGTTCTTGACATGCGTTGTTGTTCGACTTGCTCTCGTCTTGTTGTCGTTGGTTGCACTCCCCCTAGATGCTTGTATCCCTTGTCATATCCTACGGCACGGACTCCTCGAACATTGCAGCCAACGACCTTACGCCCATGTCACAGCCCTTGACCCCACCCCTCGGCAGCCACCTTTGGGGCACAAAGTAGTTGTATTTATGTTAACTTTGACATAAGCCCAACATGCAACTTTCGGGCTGCTCCGTTGCAGTTGCATGTCCTCGCATAAAGTGTCAAAGTTAAATAATCTCGCAAGAGGAGAGCCCGACAACATGGGCCAACATTCGGGGACTGCAGAACGGCCAAGTAGCCCCAGGCTCAATTGGGATATTGTGCAGTATGTATTCCCCAATTTGTAGGTTACTCGCAGGCCAAGCACCATATATCAGGGCTCTCGTGGAGGTGGTCTTTGTATATCGAAGAAGAGTCAACAGCCATCAGAATGTATTATGTACGTATGTATATAGAGCTTAAAGTAATCAATAAACAATAAAGAAGTAGGAAAATAAATTCTAAAATTAAACAATCTACTTTATATATTTTTGAATAAATAGATTTATAAATAGCTTTCTCAAGAGTAATAGATTTACTAATAAAGAATCACCTCAATTTATATCTTATTTTATAATATTACTAAAACAATACAAATTCTGCTTAAATTTAAAAGCTTTAATTGTAAAGTATATTTTATGTCTTTAAAGAGTTTTCTAATTTTTATGCTCATGGGTCTTAATCTGGGTTTCAAAATATCTGACAATTTGGGAAAATGAAACCTTTCCTGAAAACCTATAGTTGATCTACATTAAGAGAAAATTATGATTAAATTCAAGTTAATACAAGCTAAAACAAGGGTAACAGGGTATAAAACTAATATTTTTATATGTTTTCCCAGCAAAACAAAAAAAAAAACTTATTTCACATCTACCAAATTAAAGTCTCCTTACACTTGACTGGACTTATAACCAATTGTAGGGAATAAAACCCCAGGAAGGAAGTTGGTACATATATATATAAAGGGGTTGAAACCTGTCACTGTTCTTACAGAAACAAAACGAATAAATTATACAAGACTTTGTCCTCAATTTTTCGTCAGAAAATAAATTACATCGATTCCATTTCCGCAGTAACTTAACAAATTACCTCATTTTAATGGCTGTTTTGGGGATTTTTGTATTAATACAAAATAATTGCTTAGTTAAGAGTACATTTATGGAAAAGTTCAGATCTCGGCTTGGGGTATTTCTTATTATTTGGGTTTGAACTTTTTTTCGAAGTTATATAGAGGTGTGTTTATTAATTTCTTTTTGATTACATTATAATTTATATTTTATATTAAAACATTTATGATATTACCAAACTTTACACAGTGGATAACTTAACAGAAACTTAATCCCTTAAAACATATATCTCATATATTTATTTATGTTTCTTATGACACAAGTATTTAAGTTTTTTAGGAAAGAGCAATTGAAAAAAGAGCATTAAAAACATTTTTTTAAATGTAATCATATTTTAAAACTTTTCTTAGGTAAATATTGATTTTCGGTACACAAGTTAACCTTCTTTATAAAATATATTAGTTGATTAATTCATAGCTTACTCCATAATATTAAAGTTAGTTCAAGCATTTAAATACATAAAGTTGTAAGCTAAAAAAAACTATTAAGAATGATTTTTTTTTGTAGTCTTTGCTCACCCTTTTTGGCGCCTTTCCTCCTTTCGCTTGTTTTGGTTTTCTGCTCTTCGCTATCCTTGTTTCATTATTGCATCTTGTTGTTGGAAAGTATCTCACGGATGCCGACGGCAATTCGCTTTGCCGTTAGTTTTTAGTTGAGATGCTAGAAAAGTCGAGTTTATTGCACATATTGCTCTCCGTCTCCCTCTCTCTCTCTGTGTATCCTCCTCCCGGTCGTTGTCGCTCGCCCCCGCTCTCGTTGTTGTTGCTTTTGGCGAGTTACTTTTGCGGGCTTCGCATTTTGATGGAGATTTTATGATTAATTAAACACGCGCGCACACCAACACACTCGCACACATGCCCCCGCCCCCTCGCACGCACACACAGGCACTCGCACACACACGCACACACACATGCGTAGGCAGTGACGGCGGAGGCGGCGGTAATAAAAACGCACTTCGGTCCCGTTAACTTGTTAACTGTTAATATTTGCAAATTTCCGCTGCTTTCAGAGTGTGTGATTATTCTTCCTTTTTTTTTTGTGGCGCTCAGCGCTTTCAGGATTCAGGGTTCTGGGAAAAAGGCGCTTTCGCTTGCTGACTGAACCACGGCCAAGAACGGAATCGGAATCGCAATCTCAGGCTGCAGCTCGAGTGCGAATCCGAGGCCGAGTCCGAAACGCACGAGCACGAGCACGAACGAACACGACGCGAATCGACGCCGGCGTCGGAATGTCCTTAGCGCTTCTCGAGTGGCGCCCCCGCGCGGGCAGAGCAGAGCAGAGAAGGCAGAGGCAGCGGCAGCGACGTCCTGTGAGCGACTGCAGCGCTTTATACTAAAAAAACAGGAGTCGCCGCCAAAATTCGCAGCAGCGAAAGCTTCGCTCCGCTCCACTCCACTCTCGCGCCACCTTTCTCTCTCGCACGCTCGCGCTCTGCCCCTGTTAGGGGCTAACAGCTGGGGAAATTGCGTATAAGACTGAACTTCGAATGTTATGCCGCTGTTAAGCCGGCCAGCAGCACTATAGCTGTGCTCTTTGCTCTCGCTCGGCGGCCCGCTCTCTCTCTCTCTGCGAGTAACAACACACAGAAAAAAAAGAGACATAAAAAGAGGAGGGAGAAAAAACCGAATGAAACGTCTTCGTTTTTTATGAACGTGCGCGCAGCGGATCGGCAAATAAATAAAAACGCATATAGAGCAAATTATGACAACTTTAGGCGGAGCAACGTCGACGTCGACGGCGACGCAGGACGCGCGTCATCTTCTCCTTTTTGTATTTTTTCCTCGTTTTTCGACGTCCTCGTTGGCTGCGAATCTCAATCATATTTCCTTTATGTGCTGCCTTCTTCGCTGCTCCCTTTATTTATCCATATTTCTTTTATGTTAACTTTGCTGCTTCGTCTTGTCTTCTGCTCGGCGAATGTCCTTTTTTCGGAGCCAGGATTTCGCAGCAGGATTTGGCTTTCGGCTTTTTGCTGCGAAGGCATTGCCGACGGGAATTTCACAGGGAACATTTGGGTGATAGATATTTATTGATGAGAATTGGAAAGCGTCAAATGCTTACTGATTAATTGGCATTATCCTTTATTTTAACAATCAAATTTTGTTATTTAATTATCTAAATTATTAAAAGAGATTTTATTATAGTAATGTGTTTATTTTCAAAATAAATAGCATATTTACCATAGGTTTTCCAGTCTTTCATTTTATTTTTATATAACTCTATAGATACCTAAGAAATTCGAAGATTAAAATTAGGAGAAATAATATTTTGCAACATTTTATAGTTATGATACTGTATATGATAAAATAATACGATTTTCAGTAGCATCTTCGATACTTTTTGCCTTGAAAAACCTTCATTACACAGTTTAGAGAATATATTGTTTAAATTAAATATAAATTATCATAGTTTAACAAATAAATTCCTATGTATTTCTTATTAAAAATAATTATATTCATTTTTATATTCATTTAATATATTTAAACAAATAAAGTATAGTTGTCCCTACTTTCCAAAGTATTCAAAAGTTGGCATTAATATTGCAATTCATTTGATAAGATTTTCTTGCATTTGATTTGATTTCAAAAGGATTCCTTTCGATTGACTGCCTTGTAGGGATCTAATCACGTTCATGTTATAAGTCCCTACATACATATATATTTGAAAACAGATAAATCTGCATATTACTGCTGTCCATATAAGCAACTCCTCCCTTATTAAACCGGGCAAGGGGTTATTACCAGCTGCCACTTATGAATTACTAAAAAACAACTCGCTGGCAACAAATAATTCAAAATGGTTGGTACTCAAAATAAAAAATTGAATTGTAAAATGAGAACAAAGTGAGAGGGAATGAGCAGCAGATCAAACTAAGGACTCACGCAAGGCAAACAGAGTTGTGTGCTCTTCCCAACCCCCAGGAGCATCCCTAAACACCGGTCTATATACCTTATATGATGTATATGATGATATCAAATAATAACTAACCCTCTTCTACCATTATCCCTGCTATGGCTTTTGCGGAATTAGCAGGCTGTACGCGCGTTTTACACTCGAAAGGATATTTGAATTCATTTTTCTATGCAGATAGAGCTACATAGATACCCTTGAATAAATACCAAAAAATAATAAGATGGCAGACAGAAAGTCTATGAGGTTTCCCCCCATACCAAAGGTTTCCCGATATCATTTTTTACACAAGAATGCCCCAAAGAAACGAAACCGAACCCGTTCTTCTTTCGAAATCTTCCAATAATCATGGCGGTATACCCCTTTTCCCCTTCTCAATGCAACGGAGCGAGACAGCAAGTGGCATTTCTATGCAAATCATTTTGAAAACTTGTTTTTCCTACAACAATTTTTTGATGACGCCGATTTGTCTCCACAATCATAAAAATCGTTCAAGAAAACATACGGAAAAATCTAAGAAAAGGTAAGTCAAATCAAAGAATTTTACCCGACAAAAACACAAAAAAAAACCAAAAACATAATTAAATTTCTGAATAAATTATTACTACAAATCTACGCTTGACCCTCAAGGTCCGAAGAGGCCATCGGAACATCTTTTATAATTTTCGGTTTACCTCATTTTTCGTCCCATTTGTGATAAGAGAACGTGAGAAGGTTAGGAAAGGTTATGGGAGATGTCGGTGGGATCTGAGAGGTTTCGTTTTTAACATATACAATATAAGGGAAATAATATTTTACTCAGGAGTCCAGAGAGAGAGTAGCTTTTCCAATCAGAAAAAATATGTAGATAAGGTTTTAAATACAATCTAATTTTAAGAAAACTGTAGAAATTTGAGGCAAATATGGGAAGTAAAATTATGTTTTTACTTCTATTAATGTTGAATTTAAATACGCTCATTCCTGGACTTATTTTACCCCAAACTTTTATTCCCACACAATTTATGTACTGCCTAAGGGCCATTAATACCAGCCAATAGACATATATATTTTTTGTAGTCACGTCTAATTGCCTGACTCATTAGGCACTCAGCCCCAAAGTTTAGTCCTAATTCGAAACCCTAGAAAATCTATAAAATGTGAAATGCACGTCGCTCGTTGATCAAGATCACTCGCCGGAGGTTTCAATCCATTATATATCACGTGTGTGTGTGGCGGGAAATGAAATAAAATAAATTGAAATTGAAATTAAAGCTGGAAAAGTTCTTTATTTTTATTTTTCTCATTTGCCGTAAAATTAAGTACTTGCCGGAGAGTACCAAAAGGTTCCCCCTTTCGTCTGCGTGTGGGTTGAATGGGTTTTTGATATGTTTTGTGAGTGATTTATGTTAACGATGACACTTTTCGGGGGAATCGATACCTACTTAGGGCTTGGGTTTCCCGAGGGTTTACTTTAAATTTGAATTTTGCTTTCTGGTCAGTTGGTTTCTGTACTTTTGTCTATTTTTGTAATCAAATGTGGTTTCTAGTTTTCAAGTTATAAATATGTCTTGTATTTCTTTAGCAATTTATTATTTTTAGTCTTGGATTTGAATAGTCCTGCATTTTCTTCAATTTCTGTATTTTTCTTGCTTTTCTTTAGTTATATTTTTTGAATAAATACACATTTGAGTCGTTTTCTGGTCAATTGATTCCAGTTCCTTATACATTTCTGTATATTTAAGCACTGTATTTTATAGGTATATTTTTCTTACGGGTTATTGGGAAATATTTCTTAGGTTTCCTAGCTGGTTTTTATTTATATTTATCTTTCATAGCCTTTCACTTAGTTTATAGAAAAAACAACATAGATTGCCTTTTTCTGGGCAAATTAAATTTAGCCAAAAAAGCCGGAGACAAAACAAAATCCAAGTCGAAATCGAAGCTGGCAAGCATTTAAGAGTTGACCTTGTGCCGGGCAGGAATGGTGGGCGGGGCACACTCTGGGCCATTTACCCAATTGCGTTTAATCGATTTCTTTGTAAACTGGAAACCAATGTCAACAGCCTCAGCACTCGGCACAGAGAACTCGCACAAATAAACAAATTCCTGGCTGGCAAAAAAGGAGCCGACGACGAAATTTTGCTCCTTTCGAGCGGGAAAAACATTTACACACTTAAACGAGCCAAGGAAAAATAAAAATAAAAGAAAACGAAAGACGGAATTTCTTGCGGGGTGGCACAAAATCTATATATCGAAGAGAAAACTAAGAAATTGTAGTGCAAAGAGGGAAGTAAGGCCGGAGTCCTTTTCGCTTAGGTAAATAGACACGGACACGAACACGGACTCAGATACAGTCACAGACCGTTTGTGTATCTGCTGGATACACATCGGAGTGTCCTTGTCTTGGGGCGTCCATTTTAAAGTGCCTTCCATCGATTTTTCTCCCCAAAACAAAGTTTTCTTCATAACTCAACTTTTGGCAATTAACACACCCACCAGAGGCCCACAAGCCATCATCATTTCGAATGCTTAATGGCAAATTTATGTGGCGCTGCATTCTCTCCTAATGAAAATGGAATTCATAAGGCGAGGCAACATAAAACACTCATGCTGCGATATATGCTTAGTATATACATATATATATTCTTGGCTCGTGGCAGCCACATGTTCCATCGGCGGAGATCATCCGTGGATCGGGAAAGTACCGCCCCGAAGGGGGATTGTATTGGACTCTGGTCTAGAAGTTCTCGAAATGGTTGAGGAATTTCCAAAAAGACTCATAAATTATGTGAATCATATTTTAAAATCTGTTTCAGAGGGAAAGAGATTGAGGGCCCTTTTACATCGCATGACAAATAATTGTGGCAAAAGTGGTCACATTTTACCCTTGTCATAAATATTATTTTAAAATATTCCAAATTTTCTAATTAACATAAATATTTTGTGGGTTGTTCAAGCAAGATGTGAGTAAAATGTATAACTTGTGTCTTTTACCCATAAGTTGAAATCAAACATTAGAGTTTAATTTAGACTTGTTTCACTTTAATAAAAGTATCAAGTTTTTGATAAGTTTGTCTAGTCACTAGTTTCACTTAAAGAGTTTAAAGAGTTAAACTATTTATTAATTAGGACTTAGTTAATAAATATTTTTTTTTATTTTTTTATTCAAATCCTCTATTTTCTTTCAACAAACCGAATTTTCTACATGTTTTTGCGGCGACTTTAAGCGTTTCTTGGCACAAACCTTTCGCCTGCTTCCAATGAAAATTTAATGACAATTGTTGCATTTAAATGTTGGCCCATTTAGCCGGGTCCTTCAGCCCCTTAGAATCCCCCCTAGTTCCCGGCTCTTCAACCGCCGCCCGCATCCCTGGCTTCTCTTTCCCTCCCTCCAAAAACTGAGGGTCGGAGCCCCGACAAAATCGATAAGGTCCAAAATAGACATGTCTGTGCTGCTTCTGCTTCCACTTCGGGCTTTGGGTTTTGGGTTCTGGGCTCTGGGCTCTGGTGCTCCAATGTCGCTTCCTCTTTTTTGCTGCCTTTGCCGGCAACGTCAACAAGATATATTAGCTGGTTTCATTATGAGGGGTTTCCCCGTTCATTCCAGGATGCGTCGGGGAGTGACGAAAGTGACTGGAGGCCCCCTTTTTGCCGACGCCACGTTTTGTCAAAGGGATGTCCTTGCCCTCGCAGTTGTTGCTGCGGCTGCTGCCGGGTGACTGTGTGTGTGTGTCCAGCAGATATGTATAAAAGGATATGCGACAGATATTTCGTACTATAAGGATTATGAGAAAATAAAATTGAAAAATATAATATTTTTTTTTATACACGATTTATATCATTTGGGATAATTAATGTGTGTTAATTGGGTTAATGAACACATTGTGTTAAATTAAAATAAATTTGTTATGTAAAATGAAATGAAATTGTTGAAAAATCATCTGCTTTTCCTGCTTTCATTCACCAACATTATATGTTTTTTGTCACCTCAATAGTTTTTAAATTGTAAAGTGAATACCTAACTTCCTCTCATTTGGTTCATTTTGTAAGCAAAAAATAATGGATTATCGGGTTCAATTTCAAAAATGAATTCAAAATGAACCCTAGATACATATCATGGTGTTCATTTGGGTCCTGCATATGTGAGCGAGTATCTCTCTTTCCATCTCTCTCACTTTCGTTCCTATCTCTCTCTGTCTGGAACGATTTCCGGCGGCTTCTAGGCAAGAGTCCTTGCCAACTGGTGTGTCCTCAGTGGCAGTGACTCGCGCCGAAAAAAAGAAACTTTCGTCCGTCCACGCCCCCATGTCTGAACGCCCCCAATCCCTACCGCACCACACTTAACCCCCTGAGCCCCCACTGCAGTGTGTCTGGGTCTGGCTTTTTTGTCGCCATCGTCTCGCAGTTTCACTTTTTGCCAGCTGCTATTTCCCCAACGACCGTTCAAATTTCCATTGCGTATGGGTGTAGATGTCTTATATACCAGCGTATATGTATATATCTGGCTATATGTGTATATATATATAGGTATATGCAGAACAACTGAAACCGAGAGGAGGAAATTGGAAAAGCCCCAACCTAAAAAAAAGGAGGAAAAACTGCGGGCATTTTTATGTTAATCAGGTCAATGGCACGCTGAAAACCCCACTTCCACTTAAAGCTAAAATTGGGCCACTATACCAACAGCACTACAATAAATAAAAGAACAACCAGCTTTAGTTTAGGCTACTGAAGCTCTAACAATTTGATTAGTTTTTGTTTAGGACTTGTATATACTAATTTTAGTTTTTAAATTGTGAGAAATTTCGACAAGGAATGAGGAGGTTATCTAGAAATAAAGGGTTGATTTTGGTGAATTCGAAATGGTGAAAGAGCACTTAACTCTTTCCGATCTCGTCATTTTGTTGTGCTCTCAACCGAGATATTTGTTTAGGCAGGATGAGCGAACGCAGCCCTAGGTACACGCACAAGGACATCCATAGTTCCATTGTTATAGCTGATCCTGTTATGATTCCATTTCATATACAGCTAGCAGAAAGTTTCCCTTCCGTTGCTGTGACAATTTTGTAATAAATTCCATGATGTAAGTTGGTTTTTCATTCCGGATTATAGGGAGATTATGAATGTTTCGGCAAGGGAAATAATTCCATAAATAATTCGATAGGAAACTATTGGGAATTTGGGTTACAATTGAGATCGAAGGATGTTTGTAGGTTTCTGTGGGAAATGATATATGTAGAATAAATAAAAGTATACTTGTATATATATTTTATTATTATTATTCATTTCTTGCTTTTAATTTAGCTTTGTTTTATTCGATCAACAGATTTGTAAAATATATATTGTAATATTTTAAGCTTTTAATTTAAGCTATATAATAATATATATATATATATATATATATTTTTATTTTAACAAAAAATAAAGGGATGGAAATCATTATTATATATAATGTATAGAAATCATTGATCTCGCCTTCTTAAGCTTTAAAATCCCCATGAATCTTAAGCAACTAGCAGATTTAATGATTCATTCAATTGCGCAATCCCGCCGAAAACTTTCCATCCCCAAAGACATCAAAAATAGCGACTGACAAGTGTAGGAGTATCACAAATAAAATAAAATTGAAAGCGTAAAAGCTTTTTTCTGCCAAGCATGCAAATTTTATTACGCAGGCACACATCCATACACACCATACACACATCCACACTCGCATCCTCGCATTTCCGGCGAAGTCCATAATTATGTATTTATGCAAATTTCCGGGAGAGCGAGGCGCAGGAGTGACGCCGCCATATTGTCGCATCATTTACCATTTACGAAATTGTTTAATTCAATTAAATAATTATGCATATGTTTTGCCGTCACGCATGACACCCTGCAACCTGCCCGCAGTTCGCAGTCAGCCACCACCCTTGAGGGTGTCGCGTTAAAAAAGCCACCCTCCCCCTCAAAAACGAGCGACAATAAACTTTCGGGTGGGTGTTGTGACAATGCCACTGAGAGAGGAGGGGCAGGATTCTATCGAGAGGTTGGGGAGGAGTGTGGCAAGGTCTTAAACCTCTGCTCGAAGGAGCGTGGCCTGCCAGCTAATTCATAAGCAGGAGCAGGGAGATCCAAGAACAGAGGGTACAGTGCAATTCATTTGCGTAATGCCAGAAAAGGTCTTACGGGCCCTGAAAGGAGGTGTAAGGATTTTCCCTTCCTCATGCGAAACTTTATTCGCGGATTTAACGAAAAACTTTTATCGAGTCAATTTCATAGGCATAAACGAAATTACCTATACCATATATGCAAATCGAATGAAAAAAAAACAATAACAAGGATGCGGCCATAATGTCTTTCAAGGATTTGAAATTGAGTGTGTCCTAAATGGGTTTTTTTTTAAGGATAAGCCAGGCAAATGCCAGGCACATTTGCTCTTGCATTACATTTTATTGACTTATACAAATTACAAGGAAATAATTTAAATAAAAGTTAAATATAGTAAAGTGAATATTTTTCGAAAGCGGATGTGTTAAAATAAATGATTTATCGTTGAATATACTTTATTTGAAGGGAATAATATCTCAATATCCTAAAGTCTTGCCAAGCCATTGTTCTTTAATTATTCAACTTCCATAACACCAGTTTAAATTAAATTCCTATAAATAGTTTTTTCAATCACGTTCCACCCATTAAAATCGCTCAGTTCAAAGAGCAAAGTGTGGGTGACCAGAATTATTACCTTTAAAATGGTTTTCCGCCATAATTCTAAACCTGCCTTGAAAGGGAAGCCGTGTCCTGAGTTGCCGACAAAGAGATGTGAAATAGTTTATGTACCGATTCACACACAACAAACAAAAGAGACTTGACATTGGAGGAATATCAACCTCCGCTTCTGTTTAGAATGCGAGCAAGTGCCTCCATTTTTTCCACATTTTTATTTGATTTTCATATAATTTGGATTTTGATTGAAATTAAATTCGGACACACGCTTTGCATGGCTAATGAATACGGTGGAAGAAAAACCTATTTCCATTCCCATGGGGTCTCTCTGGGTCTTTGGATTCGTGGGTGTTTTTTCAGAGCGAACGAGACGATTTTTGACTCATTTCTGATATCTTTTTAATGTTCTCATTAAACGAATCGAAGACGTCACCTGCATTTGGTATTTGTTTAGAATAAATTCGATTTTCCCTAGGCACTCCGAAAAAGGCGGGAAAAGTGTGGAAATGAAGTCTGAAATTGTACTCAAACTTGAATCTTTAAGATTTGAGCAGAAATTTTATATTTTCTAAATTTTGTATTCAACTTTAAACAAATTTAATTGAAATTCTTTTGAATTCGTTAAAATACTTCAGTAATTTAGATCTTCAGAGCTCGATATCGACCTGACAAAGACATCTCTCAATGCAGCCACCCACAAATCCAAATAAATGACATATTGTCGATTGTAAACCAATTATTTCTGTTCTCGATTTAGGGGAACCTGCTGTAATCGATATGCGGCGATACCGATCTTCGTTTGCGCATTTCTTCAACTGCGACAAATGTGGAAATGGAAAACAAATTTCCCGTATACAAACCATAAATTAAATGCCGAAAAAATATCCAATTTCCCCGTGACTCAGTAAATTATATGTGAAAATCTCGTGGTTTTCTTCAAGATTTTGGGCATGCAATTTTCCAGATTGTCATCGGAGCAGGGACAATGGGTATAATTGATATGTAAAATAATATTTCGGTTGCTGACAGAACTAAATCTCTAATAATGATACCCAAATACAGGTCCCCGCCGCCATTCAATCATTGTTCATCGGGGCCCGGCCTGGCCTGCTGTGCTCTTAATATAATAATCATAATAAATCCCTAATAATTTCCGAACCATCAAAGAGCCGCGGCGACAAGGAAGACGACGACGGATTGGAATTTAATGGCCTGGGGACCGAAGACGGGGCCCAAGATCCCAGAACCGAGAGCCGGCTTAATGAACTCGGTTGACAAATTTGAAATCTCTGGATCCTTGCTGATCCTCGCAGACAAAAGCGTGTTTCATTAGGTTGCGCAAACAGCTCATCCGTCATGTCGCCGGGCCTTTGTTTGGGCAGGCAGACTGCGGTTGATTGCACACGATCCCAAGGATGCGAGCCATCCTTCAGGGGGCACTTTTAACTAACTTTCCACGAGTGCCGGGTAATTGTCTTTGCCCCTAAGGCTACAGTAGCTGCCAGCCATTGTTCGCCTGCCATGGAATCTGGGATCCTTTGCCTTTGTAAACCGGAAAATTTGTCAATCGAAGCTGAGAAGTTGCTCGGCTAAGGAGCAAATCAATTTCGGTCAGCCCTCAGATCTCTGCCGGGCGGAGGAAAACAGTGCCAGCTGCGGGGGATCCCTTATTGATATTTAATTTATGTCCTATTTGAGAGACCATTGACGACACAAATTACATATTGACACGCTGATGGTTTTTTAATATGCACACACACACTGCCGCCCTCGCCGCAGTATACGTCATCTGGCTGGGCTTGGGTTGTGGTTCTGGGCTGGGTTTCCCGGTTGAAACAATAAAAATGAAATTCATTTAATGAATTTATACATTTAATTTATTGGCGCTGCCCTTTATCAAAATTTGATAAAGCCTCACGGCCGCCGGGCTGCTCCGGATCCGGATCCAGACTTGAATTCGGATTCCCTCCATTGCACACCATCGACGCCGCTCCCTCTTTCCGCGGACATTAACAGATGCGGTTATGTTGGTTAACAAACATTTTATTGGCAGTTCAATTTCGATTTTTAATTAAAGCGTGAAATATTTTTGAACGTCATTTATACGGCAATGTGTTCAATGAGCATTGCTCGATCCCAGAATTAATTCCGATTGCGGGCAAGTAGGGGATAATTACGGCCATTAAAAGGGCGTAAAAGAGAAAGTCTGCTTCTGTTTTTTTTTAAGGAGCATAAACAACGGTCCCGGAAAGATTTAAAATTTTAAAATTCGGAGACTTGAAATTCATAAAATAAGTAGTTCTTCAGAAACTCTGCGAATATTGTTAAATATTTTGATTGTTTTTGAGCGTTTATCTTAAGTTAAAATAAGCTTTTTCTTAGTTCTTAGAAATTAAATGTTCTGAATTAATAATCCTTCTATAACGGTGTTCCAAATTTCCAATTTCTTTTTTACCTTCCCAGAATGTCGAACAGTTGCCTTTCTTAGCCGCCACAAATCCAATTAAGCTGCAAAAAGTTGCAGAAAGAGGCATTTATTTGATATTTCACTCTGGCGGTCGGCACAATAGCGTTAATTACATCAATGCAACGAAGGCAAACAATATGGATAACGCGACTGAAAATGCAGACTCAGTTCGGTGGACACAACATCGAGCCATCTGTGGGGCTTCCCTTCGATTCGGCCCCATATAAATGCCTGCTTATGTATATCATTTTGTTACGGGGTCCGTGTGTGTTCGTAAATGATCCAACATTTGTGCGACTATTATTCCACGCCTTGAATTTAATTCGAAACGGGACCGAAACACCAGGAAAATAGTTGCTAAATGGCAAAGAGACGACAACGACAACGACAACAGTGGGCAGAACAAAAAAAAAGCATCGATACAAATGCGATTAAATTACAAGCCTTAACTATTTACGTGCTGGGAAAACCTGGTGGGAGGGATGGGAGGCGGCACTGACGAGGGGCCTGTAATTCACATTAAAACCATAGAACACGAAAAATGTTCCAAGTCGGCAAATAAGCAAATAAGCAAAAAAAGTTCGAATAGGAAAATTAAAAATCGATAACATTAAATTGAGCCGACACCGATTGGCGGATGGGTGGGTGGGTGCCATGCCACGTCGCTTGCCTTTTCCCATGCAAAAAGCAAGCAGGCAACACAAAAAGTAAGAACTTAAGCGTATTAAATTGGATTTGATGGAAAAGCTGCAACCAAACATGCGACAAATGCCATACACACACACTTATGCACACAAAGGATAAGTAATATGCATGTGTGTGTAAAAGGATGGCGGAATACATTTGCATTTTGCAGAAATTTGCAGAAATATATCATGCATAAGCGTAAAAGTAATTTATCTGCAAATGTTGTATAAATTTTGCAAAATAATTGTAAATCTTTGTGCAGTGTTAATTTACATTTGTTTCGAATTGTCGATATTTTAAAATTGATTTTTAATCGGTAAAATCGTTATTTTTTATTTTATTAGAAAGTTAACTGAGATTTTTGGGAATTATTTTAAATTTTAATGAAGATAATATCGATATTTGTACACTATGAAGGAGTTTTTTATTACATAATACGAATATTTTCTATATATTTCAATACTTTTCAATGCAATATATTATCAATATCAATATTTGTAAATAATGACTCCTTCACTTGAATTAATTTATTCCATTAAATATTTAAAATATTTAAAAAACAAAGAAACAGTATGGGTTCCCTCTAGATCTCGTTTAAAAATTGTTCTTAAAATTAGATAAACTTCCTTCAGGGTTCTTCCTTAATCACATTCTTAAAAAGAAGTCAAGCAGCAACGGAAATATATACAAATTCCCTTTCGATAAACATTTCCTCGTATGCATAACTGTCGCCTCATCAATTTACTGCCTGGCATTTGCCCGGCCACCAAATGGAAATGGAAATGCATTAAAAATTGATTTACGCCGCCTATTTACGCTCATAAATTTGTAGCTATTTAGCGGTTCTCCAAAACAACCAACAAATTGTCAACATACATTCACAAACAACGGACGGAGGCAGCTCAAAAAAAGAGAAAATACAAAAAAACTGAAATATTATACTCGAATATGAAATCAACAAAAGACAAAGGTAGTGGGGGCGTACACGGGGAAAAAAATGGAGATTATCATTATATTAATGAGTAAAATTATTGTCGGAAATTTGTGTCTCTTTTTTATGATGATAATATTATTAATATTATTTTTAGTTCCGAAAAAAAAGAAATGAATCTTAAGAGAGGGTAGATGAAGTGTTGCCTAATTAAGATGGCAAATATTTCGTCTAGCCTTCCTTGAAACTTAAAATATTTCCTATCTAAATCGTACCATTTTACTTGAATCACTCAAATTTTAATGAATAAATTAAATACTTTAAATAAAATATATTACAAGAAATGATTTTGCAAGACAGAATTATATGGGAATATAATATAAAACAGAAAATTATATGTATTGTATATATTATTTTTCTTTGTGTATTAAAGACATTTAGACATAGACGGACGACAGCCGCTTGAGGAGTCGAAACGAAGCGCAGCGGAAGCCACGCAAAACGAGAACAAGAACAACAGAGAAAACATAAATGAAAACGAAAACAAAACGGGGAAAAAACATAAAACATAAAAATAGAAATGACAATGCGTTGACAGTTGTCTCGGTAAAGGTAGAGGGGGAAGAGGAGAACAGGGGACGCGAAATGGCCAGCAGGATTCAGAGCACATTCCTGGGCCTAATAGGAGATTATATAAAAAGTTGTATAGAATATAAAGGAGTTTTCTTTATCATTGTTATAAAAACTAATCTGAATAAATATAAAAAAAATATATATTTTTAATTTCTAGCACACTTATTGATAATATTTTATTTAAGTAAGGTTGAAACCTTATTCATCTTTTAATTTTTTTTTTATAGGTTTAGCGAGTAGTACTATTTCTATATCAAATATTTAATTCCCCAGTAAACAAGGTTCGTAGAAATCCGCTTATCATATACGTTTGACTACGATTTCATTTTAATATGATCTCTCCCAGGACTTGAATGCTAAGCTGCGGTGAGGGAATCATTTCGGGATGGAAAAGTGGCATCATTAGGATCACATTTATGGGGATCGGAAGTGACAGAACCCACTCATAGATGGCACATTAATTTTCCCTGGAAATTGGTCTAAGTTAATGTCCTGCAAAACGGACGCTCGGGTCATCTGTTCGATTGTCAAAGGTTTCTATATTGATTTCACAGTTATTGCTGCTGACACAGCCCCGGGATCCGAATGAAAAGTGTAATATTTCAATTTTTGAACTGGCCACAATGGTCAACTGTCCTTGGTTAGAAGGGGGGGATAGACTTTGTCACAACTGCGGACGTGGCACAATTTAAACTGCCTGACCCTTAGACCCTCGACTGGTGACTGGTCACCGGGTCATCGGTCTATCCACCCCCCTTTCACGGGTCCTGGCCGCCACCACCTCCATTGTCCTGCATTGTCCTGGGCGTCCCGCTTCGGGTTTATTGTTATTGTTATTATTCGAAAGTGTTCCTCCTGCAACGGCCGAGCGGAAGTATTCAAACCCATTGTTGCTGCACTTCTACGGCCTTGACGGGATCAGGGAAGGGGGAGGAGGATTCCGGACACGCGCCATGCGGGGACTAATGACGAGGCCCGAACCACGGAAGCCCGCTCAAGTGCTCCTTGGAAAGACACTGGCAGATATTATGAGACATATTTATATAATTTTAGGAAAATGAAAATTTTAGAAAAATATGTATTATTTCTCAAGTAGATCTTAAGAGTGCTCAGTTTATGAATATATTCAACATATAGCCTTTCATCATCAGTGAAATTAGTTGGAAAATCAATTTCACTTTAACATTTAATGATAATATTATATTATATTATTAAAATAATAATAAACACAGCTTGTTTTAAAGTAAACCTATTTTCCATTGCATTTTTTCTCAGTGCCATCGGGTTTTCCGCCTCAACCCCCAATAGCCAAGAAAGGAGTCAACTGTCCGTCCATCTGTGGGTGGATGTATCTATATCTAAAAATCCTTCTCATAAAGCCAGAGCTAAATGATGCAAGCATTGCCCCTTCGGTTGTTGCTGCTGCTTTTGGCACTCACATGACAGCCAGCCAAAAACCAATAAATGTTTCCAAATTTATTGCTTTTCATTCAAAAATTACTTTTGTTTGTTTCGGTTTTTCACAATCAAATCACACACACAGAAATCCATCCCATCTATCTATTCCATCTAACCATCGGCCCGGCCATCCCCCGAGGTTATTTGCCGGACAGGACATCAGTTTTTATATCGCAAATTGTCAACAAGAGCGGCAGCAAAACAACAATCAACAAGGAAGAAGTACTAAAACGAATACGCATCAAATTGCATGTGTTGAAATATCAATCTTTGAGATACAAAAAAGGGAGTTCTTTAAGGGAAGGGAAGAGAATTTGTAGAGTAGTTCTTTGAGGAATTTTGAACTCTAAATAGAGTTTAAAATTTAAAGATAAAGTTCTTGTAGATCATATAGGATTAGATTTCCCTTTAAATAATGCCTAATTTTTACTATCTAGCATAGCTACTTCTCCTTTCCAACGTTCTCCCATCAAATACAATTTATTCCCTTGATTAAGCTAAAAGGCATTTCATATTTTAGCCAATTAGGTGAACGATCGCAACAAAAGATCCCAACAAGCATCACTAATTGGCAGACGTTTAACACTCCCCCACTTTTTCCGATCTCCGCCCCCAAAGTTTAGCCCATAAAACGATTTCCAAATGAGAATTGGAGGCACTCAGGCTGCCAGCGCAGACGGGAGAGATGGAGATCATCATCATCTTCAGCAGCAACAGCAACAGCATCGCGATCAGAGGAGGAGGAACATAAAGGGGTAAGGAATATGTAGGCTGTGCCCCACGGCTGCAGTTCCCCCACGCGCTAGTATGCCGATGATTAATTGCTCCGAAAATGTTTGTTTTCATAAACAATTTTTTTAATAGGCCCTCGCATGTGTTGGCTGTCGACTCGTCTCGTGGGTCGTGCGTAGATCGTGGATCTTGGGTGGGTGGGGTCAAAGAGTTAAATCGATCCGAGTGTTGTCGCTGTCGGATCTTAATGCAGATGACTCCGATGACTCCGCGGAGCTATTTTCGTGTCCTCCGTCCTCCTCTGATCGATGCACTCGTGTGGGGAATGTAAAAAGAGTTGATAAATCAAAATGCCTCAAGCTCTTTGTGTCAGACAAATGAGCTGGCAGGCCGTTGGCTTATTGAAGGTGTTAATTGGGCAGCAATTAGGTTGGACCTTAAGCGGTTGAAATTCATAATTCCCGGGGTCTTAAAATACACCGAAGCATTTTACGTATAAATAGAAATAGATCAGAAATAACAGAGCAAGAAAAACACTTTCCAAATGAAATTCCTGTGTGCTCCCTCTGGTTATTCCTGACCAGATTTTGGTTCAATTAAAAATAAAAAATGTTTTCAACAGGTGACAAAACAATTTATGGTCCAAAAACCACACGAAGGCCATAAAATGGGATTAGCCATCATCGGAGGGGGATGCTGATGATCAAAGGAGAGGGAGCTCTCTCTCTTGTCTCCTGATGCCTTGTTTTGAGTTAGAGCGACCATCAAATATTTTATGCATTTTAAATTGCTGCTAAAAAATGAAGGCGCGCCTTCATCTCCCTTCACTCCGGCCATAAATCTCTTTGATGCCTCTCTGGCCTGACAGGTAGGTAGGTAGGCAAGCAGGCACGGGAGACTCTAGTGCCGAGCCCAAGGACAACGATCTCAAGTGCATTATGAATATGAAGCAATAATATGTTTATGAACCTCATAACGATGCATTTTATGAGGTCATCTGCCATTGTCCACGGCTCCTTTGTAGGTCAGCCTTTGGCCTTTTGTTTTGCCGATCGGCAAAACACATAAATAATCCTCGCATCCATGGGGAACTGGTTTGCCAGGGGCCAGCAAGAGGCACAGCTGTGTCATGCGGCATGCGGCGTCTACAGGTGGAAGTCGCTACAAAGGCAGGCAGAAACCCAAGGATGCAGTTTGCAACTATAACAGGAACTTAGACTTAAAAACATAGTGTTAAATATGTTAAATTGATTTAAAATGTTTTTAAACTTAGTCAACAGATTTTCTATATTTAAAGATATACTTAAAATGGCAAATCAGTTTCCTTATTGATAAATATATATCTGAAAGTAAATATTCATATTTGCTAGTTACTTAGTTAATATCTCTACAGCCTAATAAATATTCAACGAACCCAATATTGCTAAAATCTTTATTAGATTCATAGAAATTTGTCATATACTTTATCTCTACATAAAATCCATAAATATCATTTATTGCGCCGCATTTATTTAAATATTTTCCACTTATCCTACCAGCATATCGATATTAGTTTCATAAATCAGCTGCCAATACACCTAAATGACTAATTTAATAAATGTAAATATCTGCTTTTAAATGCCAATTAATAGTTTAACGGTCTATTGGCCATAACTTGAACTGGCCATAAAAAATGCATATTATGACTTTCTGTTTGCTCACAATTTGAATATAATTATGACTGAGATTATGTGGGAAATAAGATAGATACAGATAGGAATCCGAATTCTCAGCATGAAGCCACAGAGCGACGATCTTAGATCATAGCTCGACTGGTTTTTGCTAATTATATTCACAAGTGTGACTCTATTAAGAAATATGCCGAGTTTCTATATATATTTCTATTTAAAAATATGAAAAGTTGGAAATCACATAATCACAGACCAAAAAGTCAAGCTAAACTGTCATGTTTTCAATGTGAGAAGCTTAATTTTTTAGTCATATTCCGGTATTCAGAGGAGGTAGCATTTGGGTATAGCAACCACCGGGCAACAAAATTTCTCCAAAAACATTTGAAAATTTTTTAAGTTTTCTTTTTTTTTTGGGAAAGACAAAATTTGTTAGCAGAATGTCGAACGGTCCTGAATTTAGTTGGGAGTACAGTCATGGTGGAAGTCAGGGCAGCAACTACTCTCAGGTGAGTTTTTAACCAAGAGACATCTTTGGAAGATGTCTTGTGTTCATATCCATTTTCTCTGTCATAAAGCAGATGGGAATGAACAGTTCGCCTCCTGGTGGTAGTGGTGGCCGGCAGTGGCTACACTCAAACCAAGCAAATGCTGCAAATAGTGGCTACATGCAAGGTTCAGGGCAGAACGCCTTCGCCTCGCCCAGTGATCCTTTCGCCGCGTACAACCAAAGTATGATGAACCAATATACAAACTACAAGCCCTCCTACGGACATTCCCAAGTGGGGTAAGTGAATAGGAACTCTCGGTGGCTTTATTTTCATACAATTTCTTAGAGCCGCTATGGTGAATGGCATGAGTCAAGATCCCAGTCAAGGAATGGGCAATGGGATGAACGGAATGGGCTACGGAAGGGGCCAAGGAATGGATCAATCCATGGGCATGGATCAAGGCATGAGTCAGGGTATAGGTCAGGGTATGAGAAATGGTCTGGGGTCCATGGGTGGAGAACAGCGGTTAAGTGGAGGCTTCTCAAGGCGATCGAATGGTATGTAAGGGGTCCTTGCTTAGTGTATAATTTTTAATGCTTTCTGTCTTGACAGGCCTCAACGAACCTGCCAAAAATTACAGAGGTAGTTGGTTCTAATATCGCCCCCTAATTCCGGACTATATCTCAACTCGGACGATTTTCACCGGAAAAAGTCCCTCAAATCTTTCACAAAACAAAGTTTTAACTGTATTTCCACTAAGACTTCGACATAGAAACACATGTTTGGTAAATAAATCGAAATATTGTGCATGACTAAATCATAGTCTTTTTTATTTGTTAATCTGGGATTATACATATAAGCAATTGATCAGATTTTCACATTTTTAATGGTTTACTTATCGAATCGTTTACATAAAGAAAATGTATATTTCAATTGGCGAATCTACTTATCGATAACTTATTATTTTGATACTAATTCAAACTTTAAGCAATTACTTCATAAATTATCTAAATATTTGTCATATAAATCAAGCTAATCACGTGTTCTTTGCTTACCCGTGACCATTTAATTGTAATCGATATTCAAATATTGCCGTGGGTCAAAGGATCCATTAACGCCGGGTGACCTTCCGCCTCGCAGCCGCTCGGTGCTGTGACCTCTGTCAGCGGGGATCTGCATGGAAATCAGTGGAGGGAGGGCCGAAGTGGGGTGGCTCGGGATGTCGCAAGGGCATAAATAACAAATGCAATGTATTTGTATGTATAAATTATGATGATACTATTAGTTAGCATGTCATTTGGCAGCGGGCCTATAAATTACCGACAGGCAACAACTGCACCGCGCCCTGTTCCGGCTGCAGACCCGATGTGCATCCGTTTTTTGTTCGGTTTTCGGCAGTTTTTATTAATAAATTTCCATATACTTACGACTCCAAAATGAGGCCCCACTTTCGTCGGAGACTCCACGCGCGCGTGTGTAATGATCTGTCGCCCTGGATCAGGGCACCGGATTAATGGTAAACCGAACACATTTTTCATCGAACATTCGGCTGCATTTTTCCTCGATTTTTCTGTGTTTTTTACGCGCGGAATTTTCTCGTTTTTTTTTTTTCGGAAGAACTGTGTAATTTATTTGTAGTAGGCGGCCGGGGAAGTTCAGTAAACTATCTGGAATTGCTACGGTTATGAGACAGTTCGTCGTGCTCCAAATACCCGGCGACAGTTGGTTCCGCTGGAAAACCCTTCGGCGGATCCCCGGACAGAATGCCGGTCACGTCTTAACCAAAGAATACAGTAATCACTCGCTTTTTTCACGCCTACTCTTAAATTCAGTTTTTCTGTTTTGCTTTTATCGTGTTGAATATGTATATATGTAACATTAACTTAGTCCGTGACGAAGGGTCACAAATAAATTAAAACATTTGAAATTTACATTAGCACTTCTCGACCCGAGTGGGGTATTTACACCTCTTGTACAGCTGTGATCAAAGGGGAACATTGGTAAGAAAAGCCTTTTAGACATTAAAAAAGTGAATACAAAATTCTTAGTTGTTTAAAAGTGGTTTAGCATATAATGTGACTAGTTTCAAATACAGTCTAATTTTTATTGTTCACCATTTCTCTTTCAATATATTTTATTCTCAAACAAACAATAGTCTATAGTACTTATAAATAATATTTAAGTTGCTAAAATGTCACAAAAAATACTTTCTTTGTATATACAACAATAATCTAGTAAAATTATCCTAATAAAACACTATATATTATATTATTAATTAATAACTTTTTCCATATATAGTTTATAACATTTTATTCTCCAACAAACAATAATTCATAGATTTATTTTCATACCATTTTTACAGAATTTTTTAATGTTTTAAATAATATACAGTATTCTTTATAATGCTATTTAATTCATAGGGTACTCTGTGTGACTGCCACTCCCCTTTCTCTTCGAGTAGTTTGAAATATCTTGGTGTTATTTTAATTCGTTTAGCTTTTATTCCATTTTCTTTTTCTGTTTCCCCTTCTTGTTGTTTTGTTTCTTCGTTTCGAATTTGTTTCCTATGCACTTATTTAATTGTGTTTTTATATTTATTATGTGCTTTTCTCAAGTCGCCTTTTAATGTGCGCCACATTTACGTAAAAATGTGTTTTTAATTTATTTTCTAGACCGCCTTTTGTCGCTTTATCGAGCTCATCGGGTTCAGGTTTAATTGCGGTTGATTCGTATTCGGACTCTGGGTTTTGGGTCTAGGTTTAAGGTCCACCACGGGAAAAGGCAAGGCGATAAGCACGCACCATTTTGGTGGTTTTTTGAATTCAAATTGAGTTTTTATTTTCTGGGCTTTAGTTGCTGTAGTTGCTTTTATTGCCGCGTCTTTAGTGCCGTGTAATGAAGGGTTTATGGGGCACTACGCAAAGTTATATTAAGTACCAGGCCCAGTTCCAGGAGTGTATTGTCTTCTGGCTGGCTTTTTATTGAGCCCTGTGTCGATGCAATAGTTTCTGTTAGATGACTTTTCGGGGCTGTCAATCTTCGTCACACGATTATATATGTAGATATCAGATTGGATAAGGCTTTGTTTTAAAATGAGAAAATGGCTGAAAAGAAAAGAAATAAATCTAGCTCTTTACCAGCTTCTTTCAATATTATAAACAGCTCTGACTCAGCTTATTATTCTGTAAGAAAAACAATTGCTACTTAATTAGTAAAACTTCAAAGAAATTTACTGCATTAAGTGTACACTCTCCTAGAGCGTGTGTACATATATATTTAAAAAACGACTATTTGCAAACAATGGCAAATTGTCGAGATTGAAATGATATATATGTTAGAAGCCAACTGGCCTGATTCAGGGGATCGGATTTCGCTTGGTTCGCTGACTAAAAAACAGCAATAAAATCAACACTTTGGTTAGCAAAACAAACCGTTTAATGCAAAAAACAAACAGGAGGCGACAGCAACTAGCCACACCTGTCCTTTTTTTTCGTGTAAATAAAAAACGAAATGCATGTGCGAGTGATAAGGGCGTGTCCCCCGGGTGCCATGGATGGCAAAAAAAAAAAAAGAATTCGCAGCAATTTGTTCAACATTTTTGTTGAAAAACCGCAAATATCAATTGTCGGTTCAAGTGTCCCGGGGCAGTGTTTCCTTCGCTGCTCCAAATCAATTAATATTCGCCACTTTTTCGTGACATTTCTATTGGAGCGTAATTGAATCATAGGTGACACTGACCGGCCCCCCATTTCCTCCCCCGGGTCCCATTTTTCATGTTTCGTGTTTTGTGTAATTCCAGCTGCCATCGAAACTGTGATGCCAACCCTGTGTTAGGGCCAGTTGACAACTCTATTCGGTGTCCACCCGCTGGGCGCCCGCTGCATTTATCACCCCGAATCCGAATCCGAGTAATAGCCGGCGTCCGAAGTCCCGAATTTTAGTCCAGATACCAGCGGGTGGTGGCCAGTGTCCGGCCGGGAAGCGATTAACCTTTGCGCGGAGTGGTTTCAGTTTAAAGTTGCCATTAACACGCCATTGTTCTCGGCCTTTATGGTCACTTTTCACCCCCATCGTTTGCGTCTTTTCAAGCTACATATTTTGGGGTATTCCCAGAGCCATGTCCAGTGTGGATTCCCGATCTAATTTCTTAATAGTTGATTGATATGCCCAGCAGGAATGGTCGGACTAGAAATTAGATACCTCTTTGGATAGCCAGTAATTCGATGAGTAATCTAATGCTTTTTCAAGATTTTTGTGGTATATTGTTAGATTCTAATTTACTTCATTTCTTTTAGTTTTTAATTCATGAATCGTTTAAACAATTCCGGGAATTAAACTTCCTTATTTTATTTTAAACTAAAAACCCTTACCTCAAAACTGACCAAATCAAATCGCTGAAGAGTAAAAACCGACATTCCTTGATAACCATAAAAACCCATTCGATGGCTCAGAAAGTAATCAGGAGATTGTTGCCATCATTTCGGAGCGGGTAAGGCGACAGCTGCCATCAGAATGAATGACCATCGATTTTATTTTATTTGTCTTTCCACTCGAATCGATCGAAAAAAAAGGGAGCAATGCCAACAATTGCGCTAATTTCGAATTAAATTTTTAATCTCCAGCCGACGAGCAGTTGCTGGGCCCATTATCTATTATCCACCCACATGTGTGGCTCCTTCCGGTCATTCCATTCACCCCTAGTACGGGTCATCTATTCCACTGACCAACGCGACGGTCATCGACGGTCCGTCCACTCCCTGGCCTCTTCGAAACAAAGACAAACGTCAAAATTAACGAAGGATTTGGCGATTTAACGCTCAAAAACCAAACACAAGATGAAATGCGACTCGCTTCCGAAACGAACACACGAAATCAAAACTCACACAAAATTAAATTCCAAGTGAAGGGATGAGACCTAAGCGGATTTGGAACGCCCACAACAATTTGTAACGGCCAGCAGGACAATGGCTATGGCACGGGGCCAGAGGAGTGCGTGTGCCCAGCTCGAGGACCATGGGTTTTCCCAATAGCTCGACCCGAACGCAGCTCCGGAAAAACCTTTGGCACCTCCATGCTTAGGGGTTTCGGTTGAAAGGTGCACTGAGCGAAAGGTGTATGGTACTTTATAAAGTTCTTCTACTGTCAAGAATCTTACTTAGAATTTATATACTTCAGAGTAATATAAACAAGATCAATAATATGCAAATTAATATTAGAATATTCATTTATTGAATGTTCAGAAAGATATTCATCCTATTCTGTTATACCATTTCATCTCAAATTTAAACCGGAACTTATATTAATAATAATATTTCACAGATGATGTGTAGAGTGTTCTAGATTTTATATTCTGATATTTCTTCTATTTGTATTCCGTAAACTAATATTATTTTCTAATACTAATTTCCTCAGTGCTAACACGCGCCACTTTCAAATCTGTTCGGGGACTTTTCGCTTTGTTTGCCACTTTTATTGGTGGCGGCTTTGACGCCCAGATAAATCCCGACTCAGACGCCGGCCAGTCAGCTAGCCAGCCAGGTGTTCCCTGACCCGGCACCTACGCCCGTGCAAGGGGAAAGGTGCACCCTGACCTTAGCTGGACAACGCCCTTGATCGTCTAGTTGGGTTCACAATCCACCATTGTCTCGCCTCTCTAGGGTCCCGTCCATTGTAAATTCCTTTAATTGCTCTTGATTGAGTTTTATTTTGGGTGCATCGATTTTTCATCGCCAGCAGTAAACTGCAACTGAATGAAAAACAATCGAGGACAATGGCCAGCTCTACTGGCGTTGACGTGGCGATGACTCTGTCGAATCTTGGACCATTCACATATCCAAAGAGGGGATTATAATGGGGAGGATGATGATGAAGAAGCACTAAAACTTAATAGTTCTGAAAAATATTTTAGTTGCCTTAAAATGAATTTTATTTGTAATATATTTTTAATTAGAAAGCAAAGCTTCTGTACGTCTGAATGAAATACTTACCCATATTATATATTACTCCGTAATATGTATCATTTGCAATTTCTATTTCAATCACCTCTAAGCTTTCTAATATTCAAATTTCATCTTTGAAATTGATTCCTTTATCATATTCAATATCCCATACCAGAATCCCCATTAAACCCAACTCATATTGAACCATGCTTCTTCTCCAAATCCAATCCCGGCAATAACTCATTCGATTTGGCTGCCAAAAGAAGTCTGATGATGGTTGTGGGGGCCAACCCTTTGCCGTAAAGCAGGCGAGTGCATAAAAGTGTCAGGCAGTCTCATAAACAGCACATAAAGAGAGCACATCAAGAGGAAGATACTCCCACCTATGGCTATGCTTAAAATCGCGTGGCCGCAGTTGGGATTGGGTTGCGGCAGTTGGAATATCTTATTTCATAAGCAAATAAGATATAAAGTAAACTGCGTAAGGAAGCCCCTCCGCCAGGACCAAGTTTACGCAGATTTGGCCGCAGGAAAAGCGACCACGAACCCCATCAAAATTCTGGCCACACCGCTCACGTATCCGCCAGATACTTGTACCCCTGGGGATTCCACCAAAAAGGGTTGCGACCGCACCTTCTTTTGGGGTGTTGGATTGGGGCTTTGTTGACAAAAGCTTTTGACTTTCGGCTGCGGCGAAAATCGCGCCGAAACTTTGACCAAAAATATTCAGCCAGACAGGCAGAGAGACAGAAAGACAGACAGGCGGGCGGGAAACACGCCCCCAAGGAGCAGTCGGCGGTTTTCCACGGCATTCATAAATTCCCGGGGTTGGTAATTGCGGAGGAGCGTGGGCCTTGGCTTCCTGGGGGTTTTTCTGGCTTAAAGCCGCTGGTGCGTGCCGCAAACAAGTTAATAAACTTGTCAAAAATCCAAGAACGGGGCCTGAGGCAATGGGTTCAAGTTGAACAAGTCGTGGTCTTATATCTAGATACATATACTTTCCATGAAGTGTTGTTGGAAAAGTTAGGGTTTGATATTAATTATAAATAAGAGGTGTCATGCTTAAGTTAACTATAATAATTTGTGTATTTAAATAGAAGATTTATAGATTTCAATGAAAATTAGAAAGAAAAACCCATCTAGTTAAATGTTATAACTCCTTTTAAAGTAACTGACACGATCACAATTCCTGCATAAAACACACCTGCAACTCAAGTGAGATTAAATGTTCATATTTACACACAACAGGTATATCTTTAAGTATCCAAGTTATGAGGGTGTTTGAGCTTGCAGGTTGTGCCACATACTAATCGATTTGCCTCCGTCGCGGAAGCAGCCTGCCAACACCTGCTCGCAGGACAAAGGATTACACCGGCGATCCTGGCTGGGCATCTGCCTTACAGAGCTGTGAATAGGGGATCCAGGAGTGGAAGGGGAGGAGTGTATGCCTAAGGCTTAGGACGCCTGCGCGGAGTCGCATAAAATTCAAATAAATTTCCAACTCGTTCGCCGGCACTGTGCGAGTTCCATTTTTCATGATCAATGGGGTTGAGCGAGCATTAAAATTAACATTAACTGAAACTCTCCTCAGCTCGGGCATTACCTTTCCCATTCACGTTCAGTCGGCGTAGCTTCCTCTTCCTCAACTTCATAGTCTTCTGCCTCAGCCCTTGGGTCTGGTGCCCCTTTCCAAGCATCGCCACTACAGGCCATATCCACTAACCCCTTGCCCAGGCCAGTTCAGTGAGCGGCGGCAATTCACAATTTTATTTTCATTTTATTACACGAAACAAAGACAAATTACATAAAATATGTTTGCTAGTTTCTGTTGCACATGCACTGGGAGAAAATTCGTTTGATATGATAGTATTTTTTGGGTATTCTTTACAAGTATCAGGGTTAAAATATTTCCTATATCCTTTAAGAAGAACTATCTTTCACTCATTTAGCTTCCGAAAACCCTTTTACCTCTGAAATTACTTGTTTTTTTTTCGTCTGCACCTATGTATCTCTAGGCACATCTGTGCCAGTGCTAGTATCTTGTGGATACGACGGCCCACACCTTGCGGCTGCGTTTTTTATGTAAATTGCGCCGCCAGCTGAGACAGCCGAATGCCCATTAACCCAAGACAGAGACAGCCTGAGAGGCTGAGATAGAGACAGACATAGCGGGTTCATCGCGCCTGAAATTGCTAAAGGAAGTTGTTACTTTGTAATTAAAATTTGAGATTGATTAACTTATTGTTCGTGTGAGTTTTACAACCCGAAACTATTACCGGCACTTTGATGGTTTGATTTTGGCTTTTGCCTTGGGCCCTGGGTCTGGGCTGTGGCACCTCTCCTGTCAGACGTCCTCAACCTTCTCCTTTGTGTTGGGTTTTGGCTTTTTATGGTTGCCTCACTCGCGGCTAAAAAGTTGTTGAACTTCGTTTAATGAGACCAGAATCCCATTGCTGCGCCGACTCCCGACTAGGCGTTGGTTTTAATTGTGCACAATTAATCGCTCGACGTTTTAATTTGACTCTCTCTTTGACGCAGCCAAAGGTGTTTAGTATGGAGTCAAGTTTCAGGGTTTTTGGGGACCGCATTTCGAGGATGTTTTTTAAAGTGTTAAAGCTTAAGTTAATCTTCCTTTAATAAGATTCAAATAAATTATTTTCTTTTAAAAAATAGTTCGGCTGAAGCTGACTTTAAATTATTTTTAGGCCTCTTAATTGTAGTATTATTTCAATAATGTTAAGGACGTTTGTTGTCTGAATTATTTAGCAGTTTAAGGGAGTAAGAGATTACTGCATTAAATATTATATATATTTTATTTCCCAAGACTCCAAAGCCTCTGAACACTAAAATTGGTAAAAAGTTACTCTCCTTAAAGACCTTTAGTGAATTTTTATTCCCGTTCAACGTTTGCCGCTGATGCCATCGCTTGTGCTCCTTCATTCATGGGGGCCGCAAATTGAGCAGAACTCTTCAGTTTGAAACCTTAAGCCATAAATAACAAATTTTTATCTGAAACATTCGCCAGGACGAGCGCCAAAGTTTCGGACGTCTGCTCGGCCGAGCGTGGAGCGAAAATAAAAATACGAAATGCGAAAATTCAAGTAAAAATGATGGAAATAAAATACGAAAAGTACGAGTATCGCCGGAATCTATGCGCCGGGGCAGGAAACTTTTCAGTCACGACTCGGGCTCATGTCCTTGTTTGTATTAGGCGGACGTGTGCCAATGAGGGACTTGGTACTGGCTACAGCCACCGGCCACTGGCAACTGGCTACTGGCTAGTCCTGGTTCCTGGCTCTTGGCTCTCTCAAAAAGTTGGGCTGTCCATCAGCTCGAGGCTTATTGCTTGCTTATCTGGCCCCAGTCCTGGACTTATGAAATACTTACTAACGGCTTTATTTGACCAGCTCGCCACCGGACTGCTGATGAGCAGGAGAAGGACACCTTCTCGACTGGGAAAATATTTACCCAGCCGGGGACTCACAGAGAGGAGAGCTCTCGCAGGGTGGAAGTTCATATTTTATTTATGTTTACGTATAGAAGAAATCAATTCCGATATGAGGAAAAATCCTTTTATGCTGCGGCATTTGGCCAGATGAAAATCAATTTTTAAACTTTTCGCAATAGTCCCCCCCTCGTCCGGTATCCTTGAGCACATTTATTTGCCATAATACGGGATGTACGTGATCCTAGGGTGTAGCAACCCATTCCGCCATCGAATTGCAATTGAATTCTGGCCAGACCGTGTGTGTGTGTGGTTGAAGTTTGAAAATAAAAATGATTCCATATGAATTATAAATTGTGCGATTTATGCACATTTCCCTGAGTTTCTGAGGCTTTTAGGTTAAGTGGTTTTATGGCCTTGAATGAGAGAAGCAAGTCTTCAGGTCAAAAGTGGCTGAAAAGATTTTATTTTTTGGGTAAATGAATTAAATGAGGGATATCCTTGGGTTAATTCCTTGGGGATCTAGGCATGCATTTTTTAAGAGGTTTTCAAGTTTATGGTTTTGTATAAAAAAACATTAAATGGCCTAACTTTATGTTTCTAGAAGTTTTAAGTCACATTTTCTAGGGCTTTTTGTGGAGTTTTAAGGTTTATCTCTGATGACTGTTTTGGTAATATTTTGTCTGCAACTTTTGAAACTTAAAATAAAGTAAAACTGTTCAATGAAATATTATGATTTTTATTTGTATTGTAATAACAAACACAATTTCATAAATTAAAATTCGTTTAAGCCTGAGCGACTCAGACATTCAGGCTACTAATGAAATATGTTTATTACATTTATTTTATTTCCCTAAGGAATCTATTACTATTTCACTTTAAAATATACTTTAAAATTACCCATAATAAGGTGCTTATATTTTATTTTTGGTATTTCTTATTCCGTTTCATTTGATTGCCAGCTGATTGGTGGGGTTTGATGGCTGTCCTCTTCATTGTTGCCAATATGTGGCGGCCTGGGGGAATTGGGCGGCAGTATGTAATGCTCGAAACCGACTATAAAATGCTTTCTTATAATTGGTTTTCGATTGCACACACTTGCACTATTGAAAAATGCTTCAGCTCTTTTTCAAGTTTTATTATAATTGAAATTCCCGGGCGGCGATTAATGCCAACGAAAATAATTCAAATAAATTAAAATGCAATTAAATAAATCGAACGATTTTCGCCGCGATTCGTTTCGATTCGATTCGAGGCGAGCCGAGTCGCGCCCAGTCCAATCGGATCGCCTGAAATTGTTGCAAAAAGGCAAAAAGCACACACAAAAGCACAAACAAAAAAACGAAAAGGCAAAAATTGTAGACGCGCAATATTTTTTATGTGCTGATTAAAAAACATTCCTTGGATATTGGCCAAAATATGCAGCGACGGTTCCGAGGCATTTCATTTGCATTTGCATTTACGTTGCATCTCTTTTTGCCGCGCTGCCTTTTTGCATTTTGCTGTTTTTCATTTTGTATCTGTATCTGCGCCTCTGCATCTGTAAATGTATCTGCGGCGGCATCATCGATTCGGATTGATGGCCCGCCGCTCGACAGTTGTTCTTGTTACACTTCGTTTTTGTTTTTGGCATTTCGCCTTTATTTTTAATTGTAATGACAGCTCATTGGTTTCTTTGAACACAGAGAGAGAGAGAGGGGAGTTGGGAGGGGAAAGCGCTCGGCTGATGCGGCAATTAAGAGATAAAAATATAATTATTGCAATTGCACTAAAGCGGACGTACTCTGCCCGTCCGTCAGCAGCTCAGAATCAGAATCCAATTGCAGCGATTTCGACTTTGTCTCCGATTCCGATACATTTTCAGACCGCGGCTGTCTTTCTGACATTCCCCAACGATTAAACAGGCAAATTTCTGGCGGCATTAATCTCTTTAAGGTGATGTTGCAAAGAACATTTTTTGTAAGATCTAAATTTAAGTCTTATCGGAATATTTGTATTCCCTAAAGAATGTGTTAATTTCTTTGTGAAGGAAAAACTATACGAAAAAAAGTTGTAATTTGATACTTACATCATTATATAAATATTATAAGCCATTGAAAATTATTTTTTAAGTTCATTAATAAAATTACTACCCAATATTTTTGCAGGAAAACTTTATACTTTCTTATCCATAGAAAAGTAGGAAGTATTTAAGATTTTTTTAAATTTCAATATCAAAAAATCCTATTTTCATTATGGTAGGTAGGTAGTAATCAAGAAAACATTATTAATTTAAACCTTAGATAATAATTTTATACTTATACAGATATATACAGATAAATATAAAATGATTATCGATGATATCTCATTTATTCTACTTCCATTTTATTTCTAAAAATTTACTAAAATATTTTCAAGGGGTATTTATTGCCTCGACTCCTCTAAACTCTTCTTATTTGTTATTTATTTATTTTTAGCTTTGCGCATCCTGCTCGCTTAAATGCCAAACTACAATTATACAATTATTTCGATCTCTTTATTCTTTTTTTAGTTGATTGGATTTCTTTAATTTGTGTCTAGTTCTGTCTTTTCGTTTGCTTTCAAGTTGTCAATGTGCGGCAAATATCTTTATACCAATTTGTGTAGTGATCCTATTTATTTAATGCGATATAAAATTAAACCTCGTTAAATGTTGAATGCGGTTGGCATTATGCTAAAAAATTGTGGTTATTTTGGGAAGGTTCTTATTTACAGGGTCGGGAATCGATTTATTTAGTTTTAGAATTCGTAGACAACAATTTAAAGACGCATTAAATACAAAAGTTAAATATAAATATAGGTGTTTCTTGTCTTAATAAATATATTTTGTTTATTTATATGTATATATTTTCGTTTGTTTAAAGATTTCTTCTTATAGTATAAAATCTGGTCTCAATCGATTCTTCTTGTAAAAAATTCTCAGTTTGTTCTTTTGAAATGTTTAAAAAATCTATTAATTTAATGTTGTATAAACATATTTTCCCAAAGCCTAGTGAACTAACAAGTCTTTCATTTAACGACAAATACAAGTCAGTCGTACTATTCATAATGTTTTATGAACCACACATGAACCTCACATGACTTCTTCTTGCACGAACCTGTGGGAAATTAGCATAAGGCTGTTGGGGAAGGGAATTGGGGAATGGGCGTAAGTGTTTGGAAAGGTATTTAGCTTTACATTTGTCCCCCAGAATCGGAGTTGGAGTCAAAGTCGGAGTCGGACTAAGCTGCGACGTGTCTGCCGCTGTTACATATGTATATATTTTAAATCGGTTTCTTTATTTCATTTTAGTTGGCAATAATCAGCGGCACCGCGCCGCGCATAACAATTAGCAATGGTACCGCACTCACCCGTCCTCCTGGTACACTACCCGCCATAATTCTAATGTCGACCCAGACATGCCGCAGTCACACGTTCAAATTACCCCAATTTCGTGCGGGCAGTGGACGCAAATATGTAAAAAAGTGTTCATAAATGAAATGTGAGGGACAGAGCAATCGAAGGGGTATGCAGTGAGAAAAATTGGGTTCTTAAAATTTATATTTTAGTAAAATTAGGAAAGTAGTTAGACATATGACTTTAAAATCATCTTAAAAAGGTTTTTCCTGATTTCCTATAATACTTTGCCTTCAAGATTATTGTATATTCTTTCAAACCTTTAAATAATCCTTATAAACATTTATAATTTGAAGTGTATTTGGATTACTTTGGCTATGGGAAGTTGGCTAAGTGAATGGAAACGGTGCGTTGTAGCGTTTTTATTTTATTTTTATTTTTTACCACTAACTGGGCCGATTAGCTACCCGAATTCGCGCACACGTCGCGACCATAAAAGGCGTCTCTCGATCGCTCTCTAATCTGCCATCAAAATTTTGACGAAAATTGAATTAATCGCCGAGCTCTGGCCCGTATCTTGGCCGAAATATCGTGTGAAAATGTCGACCAGCATTAAGACTTCATGCAATCAGCTCGAAGGTAAGCTCCAGCGAAGCTTCCCACAGATCCCACTCTTTGACTTTGACTTTCTTTTGTGAAACCGAAACTGAAAACAAAATTACAAATTACAAATCCGGACCATGTGCAATTTCCGCTCTGGGAAGATCCGTTCAAAAAGATCTTCAGCGCAGCGATTTGCAATGCAACATAAAGGTGCGAAACACTGACGCATATAAATCATCGTGCAGGGAACATAAAACCGCCGCCTGACTTAATATGGGCCGAAGGTTGAAGACTTCTGAGGTGGCTGCAGGGTTGGAGAAATAATATCCTAAAAATATACTTGTAATATCAAGAAGTTTACAACTATCATTGGTATTAGGAATACTAAGCATGGTTTTTACTTTGTTAAACTCTGTTGTTGATTAATAATGTAACAAAAATATATAAAACATAATTATGAAATGTAACATTTAAAATATTGTTTAAAGAACTCCAGCCCTGGCCCCGGAGCACCGCTTTGATATGTCATAACTAGGCGTAGCCGCTAACACACTCGTAAAAAGCCGTCAGAAAAGCCAGGGCAGTGGAGCTGCGGTGGGTGGTGGATTGCCAGGGGTAAAGGTGGTCCAGAACTGAGCGGCTGAGATGGAGCAGCGGCAGCTGGCCTAGGGATACATACAGTAGTAGTTTTTAATACCACCAGAGGGGACTGCATCGAATGGGGGAACATTTAAAATCTGAAAATAAAAGAAAGACACTTTAGCTAAAATGGCAAAACGGACAACGGGAAGACAATTAACCGATTTTTAAATATGTTTTTTTCAGCTTTACGACTTACAACGAGTAGAACCAGACAGACAGACCAGGTACCAGGGCAGCATTGTAAATGCGAATTTATTTTGATTATGGGAAGTCACTGATTTGGAACAAATTATCTGCGGGATGGTAAACGAGGTAAAAGGCGTTATTTTACTGTTTAAAATGGGGAGATTTTGAGCTAAGCAAAATACAAATCTACTTATGCTTATATGTATGTATAATATGGCCTAATGACCATTATAATTAAGATACATTTTCACTGCAATGTATGGTTTTTCTTAGACCGTATTTGATGGACAGTTAGAATTAGTTTCAATATTCTCTAAGAGCTTTTACTTGTTTTTCTGGCGAGTGGGTACCAACATCTCCTTGCTTGTCACTCAGCTCTTCCGCGGTTAGTTATGGAAAATAATGGTAGAGGATTTTTTAAATGCCTTTCTTAGGCTCATCTTAAAATGAAATGCACGAATATAGTTTACAAAGGGTGAACAAGAAATTCTCTTATTGCACTAGTTTACCTGGGGTCCTCTGTTGATTCCCCTGTCGCATCACCGGGAGTCCCGGAATCTCCTGCGCTCCCAAATCCTTCTTCACATTCATACCCTTCAGTTCCAGTATCTCCTTCACTTTCGGATTAGGGGTCCATTTGGGTGGCAGGCTGGCTCCTAAGATGGGGATTGGTATCATTGATTTAAGAATGGAGCGGCCACCTATAATCTGATAATAAGTTGGGTCCGTCTCTGTGTGAGCATCCTTTAATGCCTTCGTCTCCGGATTAGGTGCGTCGGTCTGAGTAAGAGCATCGCGGAGCAATACCAGCGGAAAATCACTCTTCGCCTTCAAACTACTTATGTATGAAGTTATGTAGTTCTCAGTACGTTTTTTCAGAATTGGCGCTATCATTTTCGTTTTTAGTTCCAATTTGTCAAACTGCAAATTAATCAGCTCTTTCAAGTACTGCATTTCCTCGTCTTTCTTGGGGGAATCTTAAGGCGAGTGGAAATTAAAGGAGATGAGTACTCCCCAATGGGTGGGGAACTCTATGACACATTGTCAGCTAAAGGAGCTTACCTGTTGATGTAGATTTATCCACCGCCATTTCACTTCACTAAAAATTAATACAAAAATAAAATATAAACTTTTTCGGCTGCAACTGAAAGACTTTGATAATGAATTCTGAAATCTGGAACGAACGTTGTGGATTTGAAAGTAGGTATCAAGGTTGACTAGATTCTAACTTTAAATTAATAAATCTATATATCTTAGAAACAATACCATCCATAAATATCTGGTCAGGAGCTACAGAACGACTTCACGGAAATGTATTTCGAGGAATTGAAATTCGTAAGCGATTCCCGGCGAACAAGACCATCTCGCCATAACTCAAAGCCGGATCGTGGCCCAGAACAGCTTTTTGCCGGCCAATTAGGTATTGAAATTATTACAGAGCACAGAGCACTCGGCATTCATATTCAAGCATTTTCTGCGATCGAACGCGAATTGTCGCCGCGAATTGTCATAACTCTCGCTGTTGTCGCATAACTCAACCGATATCTGGATATACGCGGGGGGCGGATCGACTTTACCCAGCCGCAGTTGACGGTGTCAAGGTGTCTCGACTTGACTTTGTCTCTGCTTCGGCAATTTATTGGATAGCTTCGCTAAAAAATAAAAATAAAAAATCGAAAACAACAGCAGCGAGTTGCATCGATCGTCGCTCGATAAACGGCTTTTGCAATTGCAACTGCCAGTGCAGCTGAGCTTGTGGAAAAGCGACAAGTTATGAATATAAAATATGCATAAATATGCAATTCAAACGCAGGCAGGGGCACGGGCACGAATAAAGCATGTCCAAGTAATAAAACAAACTATAGAATGGTAAACTAAATTATTAAACAAATGCAAAATGCAAATGCAGCCGGCCGTGGCTTTATCTCCGATCAAAGACTAGAAGTAAACGCTGCCAAAGCTCCCGGTCCCCGAAACACACACTCACTCACCCTCTCGCGACTATATCTATGATAGCTGCCCACACGATCCGCTTGCCGTCATGCGATGCCAGCTATAAGGTTGGAGCAGTGTCTGCCTATTCATGGGCGCTACTCCTCTCCGATCTTCCATCTTCGGGACTGCAGAGTCGCAGGCCATCGAACGCAGCTTAATTTGTTTGTCCAACAAATCGTCGATGCTGGTGTGGTGATAGGGCCAGATACTCACATATTTGAACGGCCCTTTATTCTCTTTCTTTTTACTATGCTAGCTTTTTTTCAGGAGTAAATGGTAACAAGTATTTGCAGTATATATTATATATTAAAAGAAATAAATCAAATTCATAGCTTAGCTTGGCTTAATATTATCTGGGTTTGAGATGAAACGTTATCAATATCTTAGAAAAATAAATATAGTAAGCCGGATTGCCTTGCTTAAAATAGCTTTTATTGAATTAAAAATAATCAATATTATATTGTACTTTCTTTAAACATATATTTAGATATATTTGGCTGATTATGATTTTCAAGACTATTTCCATTATATGTTATGTTATAAATATCGAATGGTAATGATTCTATACAGATTATTTTTTTTTATCTCTAAAGAAAGTATAATCATGATTTTCAAGACTATTTTCAATTTTACAGTACTTTTTTCTTACGGTTGAGTTTTCCTTCTGGTTATTTAAGAAATTTTTCCAACTTAGCCTAATAAGAAATTATAACTTTGGACTGCTTGAAAGAATAGTTTTATGTTCTTTGACCAATACCTTAAAAACCCCACACAAATTTTTTTAAATAATTTTCATCTTACCCAATCTCCTTGAAATGTATTTCTTGTTTTATTTACCAGTTATTCATGCATATGTATTTAAGTTCCATCTCTTATTTTTGTGTTGTATAAATTTGTTCATGCTTCTGGCCATGTTTTTGGCTGTCTGTTTCTTTGAGAAGTCGCTGGAGCCCACCGTAAATCATATTTGAGTTGTCGCATCCTTAATTCACAGTCGGAATTCCATTGACGAATTGCTCCCCTGCTGCCCTCGCTATCCTCTTACCAATCCTAAGAGGTTTTTTTTGGGGTTTTTACTGCGTTTGAAAATTGCTTTGCTGGCGCCTACTTAACGTCCGTCCCGCAACGTGAAAAGCCACTTTCTGACATTGTCCCTCTTCTTTTTTCTTTGTTTTTGCGGGTTCGTGCACATTCCGCTGGATTCCGCAGCCAAATTGATGGCGCCAAAATTCAAGAAGCTCCGCGCTTGGACTTGGAAACGGAGGCCATTGCGTAGCCCCAGTAAACAGTGCCCAGTGCCCAGTGCCCAGTCCAGTCCGCCTGGGAATGGCATCGACAGACGGCAGCCGTCATTCGCATAACCATACCCACATCGATGGAGGGACAGTGTGAGACATTAAAATAAATAATTATATATAGATCATAATTTATTTACAATGTTCAAGATTTAAAAACATATGTTAAAAGTTTTTGATTTAACTTTTGTTGAAGAACAGATTAAAAAACAAGCCTTAATGCTCAAATTTTAATAAATTAAATAAATAAATAAATAAATTACTAGAACTATAGAACCTATACTTCTTGTCCACACTGTATCCCGTTGAAGGAGTGGAGCATTTGTCCCATAAATGTCATTTCGTCAGAGTTTTTCACGTCGCCGCTTAGATGTCAGCTCCCTGGGGCCTTGAGAGACCCGCGCGGCCTTAAATTATTCTACGCACAGTCGCGACCGTAATATGAATTTTGAATACAATTATTGCAAAAATGCCCATTCCGCAAAAGGCAAAAGAAAAGCGAATTCTGCATAGTCGGTCACTGGGCTTTGGCTTTGTCTTTGGCTTAGAATCGCCTGGCAGCTCTGCGATCGATCCGTTATTTGTGTGCAGATCGAAGGGCGATTCATTAATAAAAATTATGTCAAAATAATCACGCCACCAGTTGGGCCCGAGTCCTGCTCGCAATGATAAATGAGTCGCCTCTAGGGTGCACTCGAAACCCTTCCTCGAGCGGGACAGGAGCAACTTAATTACATGTGCAAACTCGGGATTTGAATGTCATCATTAGTGGCGCCGCCAAGGGGAAAGTGCTCCGTGTCCGACGCGACACTGATCCGATTCCGATACAGATTGTGTAGTAGCCAGATCATTAATTACTTTATTACGGAAATCAAAATGTCAGCTGCTGCTGCTGGCCTTTCAGCGCTCTCCGCACTGAAAGTGTTTTCAGTTTCAGTTTCAGTTTTCGGTTTGAGTATACTCCCCCTGTTCTGTTCCTCTGTGTTTACATAATGTGGAAAATTAATGATGAATTTGTTAGCTAAGTGACGCCGAATCACCATATCAGTATCAGCATCACAATTGGAGTTGCTGACGCGCTAAAAAAAAGAAGGTTAACAAAAGTTCAAAAAATGATAAATGGTTTCGATTTCACGCCGCGAGGTAGGGAAATTTTTTAGTTCCCTAAAACATTTGAGGCAAATTAGGGGAAGCAATGGGGCTGATAGAACGGAAGGGGATTAAGTTGACCTTGGAAGGTGTGGAAATATGTATAAAGCCAAAAGAAATAATGTTTTCAATGTACGGAACTTAGGACTATTCACTTTTAAATAATTAAATCGTAAGATACTCTGCAAATCACTTTAAAATCTTTTCAATTGCGTTAACTAATTATCAAAAAAGAATACAAAAGTATAACCATTAAAACCTGATTATGAAAGTCCTCAGAGAAAACAGGTTGTACAATTTCTCCTTCCGTTTCATCTTAATTTGCATAAGCGCCGCACACAAATCCGCGCTCCACATTCAACACGCGACTCGGAATCGAAATCGGAGTTGGATTTGGGTCCGGGATGTGTATAAAGAGGGATTCGGATTCATTCGCAGACCCAACCATATCTCAGCCTTGTCCGCGGGGACATTCAATGTGCAGGCATAACAAATGAATTATTGACGTTTTTAAGCAATATTCGCCAATACAGCGTACCGATCCAGACCCAAATCGAGGACCAGTCACGGGTCCGCGCCGAGCTGTTGAGAGATATGGAAATTGTCAACGTGGGCTTTCATTTGCTTAATTTAATTTCGTCTCTTTGTATTTTGTCGCGTCTCTCATTTGTTTTAACGTTTTAACGAGGATGTGACTGGGGGACCCAGACAAACCGACGGGGGTATAAGAGAAGCACTGAAAAAATAACTAAGATCATTAATAATCAATTTAAAGGATATATATTAAGTTAGATTGCATTAAAAATGTAAAATATATGAAATAAAATATTTTAAAGGTTCAGTTTGAAATCCAAAATGAGCCTTGAATGAAGGAATAGTAAAATACTTGGCATATTCAGTATAAAAAATTTCAAAAAATTAATAATCATTACTTATGGTTATCTTAAAGACTTTATTAATAAATTCTAATGCATATTTATATTGATAAAGCAATTACAAATTTTATATCATTGTACTCTCATATTTACTTTCTTTATATGGTGAGAACTATAAAATAACCCTTTAAATTATATTTTTTCATAAGAATTCCATATTTTAATATCCCTTTCCCTCAGTGCCTGTGCTGGCAAGGAGTCTGGGGACTGAGGCCGGACCCGCTCGTCTTTCATTTTCGTGACCGACGCGACGCGTCTGGCCGGGAATGGGGGAACCTCGAGTTGGAGCCCAGGTAGGAGCGCAGATCTTCCCAGGTCGCATGTAAATCCCAGCTCGTTTGGGCCAGAGAGCTGCTGGGCTCATTAATGAATTTAAATGGTCTCCTTAATAATATTTAACGGCTTCTTTGCCTCGCTTTATGATGACAATATTTTTGTGCCCGGGTCTCTGCCGTACTTAATGGCCCTGCCTTGGCATTTGACAGCTGACAAGTTCGTTGCGGAAAGCATGGACGGGGGATGGCTGGGATACTCGTAAAAACTCCCAGCTTATGACGGTATCAATAATTCCCTTTCATAAGCCTCGGTCAATATGGTTGCCAGGTTATCTCACAGATTCCATTTGAAGTGCTTGCAGAGAGTCCCTGAGGATAACTCATCCCCCTCCTGCTACAAGAGCAAAACTTATCCAGTTCTACAAATCGATTTTTGATTGAGTTCATTAGAGGCCAAGTCGAAATGCCGTAACACGGTAGCCAGGACCAGGGGCAGGACTTTCCTTATCGCCTTGCAAGCATCACTTTCCACATATGGGAGGTAATGCCTCCCAGGAGCTTTTCCCAGCCAAGCACTTGGCCAAATCATTTTTGTTATTAGCGAAAATCGCGCCATAGTGATTTACTTTTACTTTTGTCTTACTCCATCGCACATTTACTTTGATTCCACCACATATGGTTCCAGGAAGAAGGGAGACGGTCGCATCCTTATCATCTGCCGGGCAGGCAGTCCGAAGTGGCAGCACGAAGTGGCAAGTCCCGGGCACAAATCCTAATTGGATTTATGTGTAGAAATGGATTATAGCTTATGTTCTTGTTGCCTTTTTTTCGACTCTAATTGCAGTTGCCAGCGGGTGGTGGGAGCACAGATAGAGGGTTTTCTTTAGATACACGAAAAAGTAGTTGAAAATTGGGTTTGGATTGTCCCAAAACTTATGTTGAATGATTTATAAATACTGCTAAGATAGTTAAAGCCAAGTTTTGGGTATGACTCACCTTAGCAGTCGAAGGTTTTCCAAGATTCACGTGTGTGTTCTACCTGCTAGTTGAGTTCTTAGTACCGTTAATATCGATATACCTTAGATAAGTTGGTTTCGGTGATATTTATGCTATCGTGATGATCACCAATCTGTGATTTCCATAATTTCTCCTCCAAAAATAACGAAACTCAGCTCAACTGAAAACAACTAATAAGCCCGCTTTGATATTTATGACACGATATCATCTCTGGACACTCGATCCATGTCTCCTGTGGGTCTGAGCCGGGAATGCAGTCGAGACCAAATGTCTGCCAGAGAAAGAACTCGGATCGGCCATTAAAATAGGTAGAGGAGAGAGATGGGCCCCCAGAATCGGAGGCCTGTGGAAGAGTTATGCCTTGAATGAAATGAGTATATAAATATTTTATCAGTGGCCAGAAATCAGATATCTCTTTGATTCATAGAGCTAATTTATGGCTTCCTTTTGGGGGCAGACCCAGACCCTCAGACACCAGGGCAGCTCATTATGAGGCCGAACAAAAAAATCAATAAAAATATATCGTACACAAAAATTTGAGTGGCTTGGATATGGAAATGGAATTGGTGGAGGTAGAGGCTGAACCGGCAGCGCATTCCTCCATACAGAACCCGACTTATTTCTTGTTATTCGTATTTGTTTGCCGCTAACGAGTTATTTAGAAATCAATCGCCTTTCCAGAGTTATGAAGATCGTACGCGCAGATAGATCTCGCTGATCTCCAGACCCATCCGATCCTCTCGGCCCATTCAAATTAGCTCTAAACGTTGTCCACTTTGCCCCCTTGCGGCCATCTTTCTATGATGCTCCGAAAGCTCCTCCGCGAGCGCATCTCATTGATTTGTAATTCTCGGTCGCAGCATAAATTCTGCATGCGAAATCCGATAGCCACGGAGACGGACTGCAGCTGGAGCTGTGCTATTTTGTGGGCATCATTTGCACCTCGCTCCGCATGCAGGCCACAAATCTTATTTTATTCAGAGTGCCCATGCGTAGGTCGAGTCCGCATTTGCATAAGCCGCTGCTGCAGACTCCCGGTCCCAGAGTCCAAGAACGAGTCCCAGCCGAAGCCAAACCCAGACTGAATGGGCACAAACAGTGGTGATCAGGTGAATAGGTTTATTTATGTGCTAAATATATTGATAAGTAGTCATTGGAATAGCGATTTAGAAACGGTTTTCTAGATATTCTAAACTGATGAGAGTGATTAAGACCTGAACCTGTGAGTCATCGATTTTCTGTACTCGATCACTGCATGCATATTTTTTGTATGAACTCAAATTTTTGTTTAGTAGGCTTCTTTTAAGTATAAGTTGTCTTATTTTTTGCAGTGTTTTATGGCATATTTTAAATGTCATAATTACCATATTGGACCAAGCAATAATTGGTCCGTTTGGGGCTAAAAAATATTATGAAAGTTCCAGCTTTGAAAATACTTTATTTGTATTTAATACATGAGTGAATGTGCCTCTAATAAAATACGAAAATATTTTAAAACCTGAATTTCCAATTTGTAATTCATTAAAGACTTCCTCACTTGCCCCTTGTTGTACAAATCCAGCTTAGCTGGACTTGGCCACATTTATGAATCAACGCCATTCGCGCCATTTCATTCAATAAAACACGAGGAGTCCGCTTCCCCACTCTACCCAACGTCCTCCCCGTGTGCTTTTTAAGCCTTTTTTGAGCAATGTTCAATGCACGACATCGCGTTGTGGTGTTGCTAACTCGCCGAACATAAATATTTCGACACTTTTGCATGCGCGACAAACATGTGCGAGAAATGGCATAAAAATATGGCAGTTGGCTGCCACGGGGATCAGGGGATCAGAGTGTATTCAGGGGGTCCATTTAGTGGCCAGATCCGGAGGGTCTGGCCTGGGGGAAAGATGCAAATTTGTCGCCGGAATATGATCATAATTCATGCAACAAAATAAACGTACAACTTTGAATGGTGGTCGTTGGACATTGAAGGTGTCTGTCTGGTGGCTGGTCCCTGGAACCAAATCCTTGGGTTCGACCCACGCGTGAATACCACAACCGGATGCAGCGGAGATTTTGTGGTCTTAACTCCAATTTGTTAGCCAATAGGCCCCGGCTGAAGGTGCGTTTTTGACGGGAAATTTGATTTGCCAAAGCGATTGCTTTTATCTTAATAATTCAAAGAACAATGTTTCAGCAATTAGGTTTTAAACTATCAATCAGAAACAAACTAAATTACAAACTTTACCAGATACTCTGCAGATAAGTCATTAATGTAAAACTGTGCTTTTTCCTGGGAGATCCGAGACCGGTAGCCACTGGGATACCAGAGGTGCCTCCTCCATCTCTCTCGACCGACGACAGGCGCTGCGAATGTAATAAGCGATTAAAACATCTTTAAGCGGCAGATTAGCACAGCGGGTTCCGATCCCACTTGTCTCCCGCTGTGTGGAAGTCCAAGTCAGAGTCGTTGGATTTGGATTTGGGATCCTCAATGGAACGTTACACAGCTCCCACCTCTGGTAGCCGCAGACTGGCGCTTCTGGGCATTTACACCTTTAGCTTCGCGCAACATGGGGTCCTGCGGTCTCCACTTCCAGTTCCACCTTCATCGCGGTCGTGCAGCCACTGGTTATTTCATAACTCACTCGGCCTCTTATAAATCTCTTTAATATTATTTTGATAGGGCGCCTAATTGCTGTAAATATTATTTCGGCGGCCGCCTAATGCTACCTACAGCCTGCCGCCTGCCGCCTGCCGCCTCAGTGCCTCGTTGCTGCCACAACTTTTGTTTATTGATTTAAAGTTGCTGGCCGCCGGTTGTTTATTTGAAAAGCAATTAGAATTATTATGAGCAGCATATTTATTGCCCGATGAGCCGTTGAGTTTTGTTGTTCTTTGTCTTTAGCTGATTGGGAAAATTAATAGCCCGCGGAGGTGGGAGGCTGGGAAAGGGAATTGCCAATTTCCAATTAAACAATAATCATTTCTCTGGGTTTGCAGCAGGAACTGAAAAGTGGAGAAGGAAAACGAGTTAAGAAGAGCATTCAACCGAGGCAAAGTCAGTTGAGATTGGTCTGAGATGTAGATCGCATAATCGTTACACTATTGAACAGGGGTTAATGGAGATTTTTAGTTGTATGTTTAGATTTAACATATAAATATACAGCCTGTATAACGTTTTAAAATATAAATTTTACAATGAAACAGTTTGATAATTTTAATGCAAGGTAGCAACTTCTACCCTCTACCCCGAGAGCTCTTCAGCAAAGTTCCCTACATATTGCTTGTCGCAGAAGTCAGACTGGAGAATTAAAAAAATGTTCACATATTTTGAAAAGGAAAATATATTTTTTATTTTATAATGAAACCTTTTCTTAAAAGATAACCAAGGTAGTAGTTTTCCCCTTAACTCCTAAATTACTTACCATACGATTCAATTCCAAAAACCATGTAGATCAGTGTCCAAAATCCAGGCTGAGATTGCAGGTGGCAGTGCCTCAAATTATTGGCCAGTTCCTCTTCGGCTTCGTTGGGTTCGCACAAATCTGTGTGATCTTTTGTTCCCATAATTTAAATGTCAAGTTTTGTCTATATTAAAAATTCTTGGGTACCTCCCTCCTCCGATGGAGAGAACCAACTTCTGATGCACCTTTGTCTTCCTCTTTGGCTGTCTGGCACTTGTCTTAGATCATTCTCATTGCCAGTGTGATTCCCATTGCGATTGCCTCAACCAATTCAGGATTTTGGTGGCTGTTTTATTTGCTGTTCTTCTCTTGGCATGAGCAGAAAATTGGCCTGGTTTGACACGAATATTTTATGGCTGACAGTTCCCCGAGCTGCTCGCTAAATTATCGTAAATATATATTAAGGCGAGTGTGTAATTTAAGTCGTATAAGATGGTGGAATCATATTCGGGACCTGGGAAAAGTTAAGGAAAAAAGGTCTTATAATGATTTCCTGCCTAATAAAGGTAGTAAAACAGAAGAAATAATATTGAGATAATGACTACGAACTGTAATATAAAGTTACTTAAATTTACAAATAATTTAAGCCAAAGCTAAAAGGCCTGACAACATGATTATTTGCTGCTCTCCGCCGACAATAGAAACTGCCTCGCTGTGAGCTCCGCTTTGGAAATTGCATAACAACGGACGGCTTCAGGCGGAGTTAGGGCCACGATTCGCCAGTCTGAGGCTCCGCCGTTCCCCTCCGGACCCTGTCAGGGCTTGGATAGGGTCCCACACAACGACTTGTACAAGTCGGTTATTACTGATATATTCGCAATTGCCAGCGGAGAGCCATTGTAATTTTCGTGTTTTTCTGTAAGAGGGAACCCCAGAGATGGCGGCCACGAAATGTGCGCGATGATAATGACAAATCAAACGATGACACACAAAACGACGGCGATCGTGTTGGGAAATTGCTGGAGAGGAGCCAGGAGCGCGGAGCGACGAGACGGACGAGGAGATGATTGGATGGATATGCTGCCCCTAAGCCGGCGTTGGCGTTGATGGAGATCGGAGTGAGCCCGAGGGGAATGATGATATTTCCTACAACAAGGAAGTGCCATCCAGTTGTTTGATTGCCGGCCAAATAATTATTTATAATTTATATGGAAACGAAGAAGGTAGAAGGTAGAGGAAACTGACAGAGCAGAGGAATTCCAGTGCTCCAGCAAACAGCCTGTGGGAACCATCGCCATATCGCCACATCTCCAGCCAGAGAACATTCCGTTTTGCGACATTTTCCAAGGATCGCGGACCGAGGGCCTCACGCTTAACGATATTCAAAATTCATTACAATTGATATTGTTTCGGATGCATAAATACAAACAAATGGGCATGCCAGTCGCAGTCGAGGAGGCTGTGTACCTGGGTTCCTGTGTTCCTATGTTCCTCTGTTCCTGGCCATGGTCCGTCCTCCTCTCGTATCAGCGATGAAGCATCTGCGGACTGTACAAGAAATAACAATCTTGCTAATTGGGCGATTTTAGCATAAACAAATGTATTTTAGCTCTAACTAAACCACACAGCACCGGCCAGGGCCACAGCAGCCACCACACCGGCCACAATCGTTTTGTTTCGCCTTTTTAGAGAATGCTTTGCATACGAGGCGAGGGCGAATGGTCCAGGTGCAGGAGGGGATTCAGTCTGGCAGGGAGAAGGCGGCTCCTCCATGCGAGATTGTGTCCCAGGCAGCCGAAGATTATGGCTGGAAAAGGGGGAATGAGAGGAGAAAGGAACCAGGTTAAAAACTGGTGGATTTGCCATAGATAGGGGAAAAACGGAGGGACTATAATGGAAGTTTCAGAATATTTTTAAAATTATATATTATAGCTTAAGATATTCATATTTGCCTTGTGATAATTATCTAACTAATATGATGTGAAAGCATGACACTTTGCTGTCCATTTCGCAATCCAATCATCGAATACCCATTGATGGGGAGACGCTTTCCCTGCACCCTCGGCCGGAGCAGACGGAGCTAAAAAAGCACATTGAAAGGCGCCGCCAATGGAGGCCATACTCGTAATCGGAATCGATTCGAGCCAAGGCTTAAATAAATTCGTCATTATAAATCATGAGTTGGAGCTGCAGTCGGTTTAATTAATCACCGCTGTGCCCCAGCGGTGTGTGTTTGTGTGCAAAAGGCACAAACTGCCGCGATTGCAACTGCCTCGGCCTGCAACTACAACTTGCCACAGCGACTGCTGCAAGTGGCTCAGCTGGAGATTTTTGAAAAGATGATATTTATGGCAACTTTGACAGAGCTCCCCGAACTGTGCCGTGCCGAACGGTCGGCAGACGTCGATAGACTCATTCGCAGAGCTTCTGGACGGGATTGAGTGCCGCACGCGCAGTGACCACCACCAGAGAGCCGCCGCAGACAGACGGCACTTGGAGAAAATAATAGAGACAAATTTGTATATTAATATTTAATTTAGGAAAACTTACGTATCTTAAAACTATTTAAATAATAAGGATTAACCCTACCTACTTGAAACCCAAAATAATTAACATATAGAATATCTAAAATATTATTGAAGAACCCTTCTATTTTTCCAAACTGCAGTCTGGCGGCTCGACCATTCCGCCTGTGGTCGCCCGGTGACAGCGACTTGGAGACATCGTTGTGGCGGGCGACAGTTTTTAATCGTGGCAATAATCATAACTGTGATTTGTATGACTCTGTTGGGGCAGCCACTGCGGCGACTGTTGCAACTCCCTGGCCATATTGGCTCCGCTTCGCATTCGTGCTGAATTATTAAAGCCGCCGGCTGCACAATTTATGCGACGCGTTCTCCTTTGAAGCTCCTGCTCCGAGCTCCGAGCTCCCAGTCATAATGCCGCCCCCAGACCCAAACTCTGGCCCAGATCGGATCCCTGCCACTGAGCGATGTGGTCGCGGTGATTTGTGCCGCTCAGCGGTGCACCAGTATATATACGGTCATATATATATGGATATGTTTGTACAGATAGTAACCACATGTCGGAGGTAGAGCGCCGCCTAGTTGGTGGCTCACCAAATGAGGAGCTGCGTCTGCAACTCACAAGTGGTCGCTTTTTGTGGTCTGCGGAATACGTAATTCGCCGGCTGGCCCCCACAAGTTGTCGGCGGGATTTACATTCCGTATAAATATTTATGAGAGAAAATAGAGAAGAGATCATAATGATTGAAGAACAAAGATATATCAAGGTTTTTTGGGGTTTTCAATTAAGAGACTGGTTCCTATGGCTGTTCTTTTGGAAGCTTGAAGAGTGACCATATATCAAGGTTTTAAATTATTTGTTAAGTTAGATATTTGTTCTTAAACAAGATACATTTATATTTATATTACTAATAGGCTATTACCTAGTAATTCCTAATTTGTACTAACTATTAATGTCAAAGACTTTCTTGGCTGCCAAGATTTATGTTTCGAAGATCCGCTCAGGTGGGATTTTTCGCTGAAACAATGCCGGAACTAGCCAGCAAAAGGCCAGGGCAAAATGGGGTTTTTAAGTGCCCCATGCGTGGCTCTCCGTAACTCCCAAAGAGCTCCCGTTGGGCATCCGAATCCGCGGGTCTCAGGAAGTCTGTCATATTGAGTGCGCACGAACAAAGAGCTCAACGAAATTTGTTTCTGCCGCCTAAGCAACAAATTGCACTCCCTCACACAGCAGCGGCCTAAACTTGAACCGACATTTTACATAAGGCGGTATAATATATATATATATATAAAGATACATAGGTGCAAACAAGGTGAAGTGCGGCCGGGGGTGGGGATCTGGCCAGGTAGGCAGGCAGGCAGGCAGACCCGCTGAGCAGAGGCCCCGAAAAAAAGAGTTAATTTGCATAATTACGTTGGAGTGGGGCGGGCGGAATAAGGGGTCGCGGTGCATTTTCAGTAAGCCAATGCCGGAGAACTGACTGATGGCAGGGTACACTACAAATAAATGGGGATACAAAGATGTAAATGGTTCAAATTTACAAGACTTGAAACCTTATTTGTGAGAAAGATAGAAAATATTCTCCAAGCAATCAATAACTTAATGAATCATTTAAAAGTTAAGAAACTCAATTTACTTTCGAACACCAAGTAACATAGTTGAATACTTTATCTTGCAGATAAATGTTTCGATTGAACTAATATTTATTTAATCTTATGTTATATAATTTATTTAGTTTTTTGCATGGCTTTTCCATTAATATAAAGCTTTTAAATTCCGTCCATCTCAGATTATAATTGTCCCATTAATTTTGAATATAATTTTTAGTGATTTTTTTAAATATTATTCCAGCATAATTTTATTATAGTAAAAATATTGACTGAAACAGATTTTTCATTACAAACTAATGTTATAATTATAACTATTAATTTTAGCAAATATGGTATATTTAAAATTAAAATTAAACTTCAAGCCGTAGGTATAAATTCGTCAACTTATGAATTATTGAAAATTTAATACTTTATTAATTATTTTAAGTTGCTTACGTTTAGTTTAAAGACTCGCTATAATAACGAAATTATTTAATAATATAAGATGCAAATTATTAAGGAATATAATTTTTTTAAGTGCACTTCTGGGGGAGGGGACAGGGGCAATAGAAAAGAGTGCACGAAAACGAAACGAGGCACGAACAACACCAGCAACGGGGAAAAAAATGAAGTCGCTTTATCATTTTTAGCTGGCGGCGCTGTTTGGGCAAAGTGTGGAAAATAAATGTATGGAAATTTGCATACGAATTTCGAATTTCAAATGGCGTTGGCTCTTTCCACCTCCGCCATTGAATTGGAGTTGAGGATTGGGTCGGGCCGAGGTTGGTGCCCCGTTAGGTGACTCCCACACTCGTCCCGTCTCTTTCTGGGGCGAGTCCCGTTCCATTTACCTATAGCTAATGCCAGTTTGGTGTCCATGGTCACTTGGTTCAGGTCACGCCCACAATTGACGTAATTTTTAATATATAGAAAATAAAATAAACATCAAAATACCATAAGAATTTTATATAGAAATATTTGTTTTGCATTGTTTAAATTTCTTCAGTTTTATATATATATTTTTTTTTATAAACTAAAGTATTAAGTATTACTACAAATATTTAAATCTAGGAATTCGGAAAAGATTTTTATTTATGGAGTATCTATCTTGCATCTTTAATTTTCTTTTTTTATATGAATAAATCTGAAAAACAATTGGGAGCTTCGTAATTAATTTTTCAACAAATACACATTCATTAAGTGTTGCACTGTTGAGAAATATTTAATTCAAAAGTTTTAAAAAATCATTAAAATCATTACAAAATGTATATATTTTAAAGTGTATCTACAATGAATTTTAAATGTACTTATTTTTATATGAATAAATCTAATAAAACAGCTGGGACTTTAGTAATTAATTTTAAAACAATTACACATAATTTAATTGTTGTACTTTTGAAAAAAATTCCATTAAAAAGTGTTAAAGAACCATTACGAGATTTTTTCCATAACAACAAACAGTTTTTCAGCTGTTTTGCAAGGGCTCCTACAACTGTTTTTAAGATTCCCAGCCATTTATATCATAGTTTTCCCATTAAAAGCCATTAGTTTATATAAAACTATAGCATTTAACATTAGTTTTAAGAGTTTTAGCAATTAGTGCATCAAGTAATCAAAAAAGTGGTTTGTTAATCAATTAAAATGTTCTTCAGTAGTTCGTAAATATTCCCAACTTTATAAACTATACACATTTCTCGTTGTTGGTCGGTAATATTATTTATTATCACTCATTGAGATGAATATTTGCAGCTACTGCCACTGCTGGCGCTGCATTATTGCGGTCTTTGTTGATTTAATTAATTAAATCGCAGTTGTTTTTTTAATTGATTGACAGATTAAAAACAAAACCAATTAACAATTTTAATACAAACGACAACCGCATAATATGCCATAATAAAGCCAGCGCCAGCTGTCCCCGGAGCGGGTGAGTTTCCATTGGGAAGCAGAGGGAGGCGGCATTCAAACAGATTGATACACCCACAAACACTCATGGCGATGTCATAATCCGTTATTCGCATTAACAGCGATTTTAATTAATGAAATCACTCAAGGGAAGCTGGCCAGAAACAGGAACCGCCTGCGATGCCCCCTTGGACAAGCCGAACACTAATTAAAACAGTGCGGAAAATGTTTGTTGAAACAATTATTGAAGTGTAGTTGGTTTGCCGTTTTTACCTACATTTAACTTTTTTTTTCTGAGTATAAAAAAATAATAAAGGTTTTAAATAATTATCAGTTCAAAGTATTCTGGCTTCTCATATTCCTTTTCTGATTTAATTTTTATTCTGCCAAATTGCCACCGTATCTGGGAAACACCCGTTGAATTTTCTGATCAGTTTGTTATCACCTCCAATAGATTTACTAATCCAATAGCGAGTTGTGTCTGGCAGTGGGAATAAACCCATCAAATCGGCGGGTGGCACACCAAATTGGCGACAAATTCGCATAGAAATTGCAAATTCGACACACAACGCATAAACATCTCCGTCGAATGGCTTTTGTCTAAATGAGAGCGATAAATTGGGCTAACATGACGTGGGAAACATGAGGGCAGAGATGGCCAAAACTTAAAATTCATATATTGATTTTAACATACAAATAACTACATTTAATTAATAATGGCAAGGCGAAGCCAAAGACAAAAGGCTTGATTTGAATAAACGGCTTCCCACGACGACGGATCGATGGCGGGGAATCAGCAAATATATCTTTCTGGAGTCGGGCCAGATTAAAAATAAAATCCCCAATTCGCACGCAATAATTTGAGATCTCCTCGTTTGTTCGTTCTCATTGGCTATTCATAATTTCTAGTTCGACCGGCGATTCGGTGGTGATTACAATGTGATTTAGAAATCGAAAATCAAGCGGATCGGGGCAGGTGCTGGTGGCGAGTGAGTCATGGAACTGGTTCGGATCAGTGGCGAGCGTGCCGATAATTCAGATCGTCCCCGTATTTACGGCCACGTATGGGAAATCTGCAACTGTCCCCGTCCGTCTTGGCAGCTCATATGCAAAGCAGTAGTGGATGAGAGCCAACGAAGATGTCAATAAATCTGCCGCTTTGGCCTTGTTTTGCATTTCCGCCAAGCGGAGAGCCCAGGCCAAGACGACGCAGTCATCCTCTCGGGACTCGGACTCCAACTCGGATTCAGACTCAGAGCCACATACATACACGCGAGCCGCCGCACAGGTAAACAGGCTGCGAGTCCCAGAATCCCAGCCAGATCCAGATACAGTAGCCCCACGTCAAAACGAGGTGATTTAGAATTGTCGAATTTTATTTAAATTGGATGCAAACATGCGAAATTTATTGTAGAAAATCAATAAATAAGAAAATCAGAAACCGCAGAATGAAACTTGATCTGGAGTCGAGCCGGGATCGAGAAGATCAGCTCGAATTTGGGACAGGTGAGAGACGATCGGTGGGGATGAGGCACTCCTGCCCAGGCACGAACTTTGTTTTGATAATTTTCTTGCCGGGTATCCGGGAATCAGTTGCGAACTCCCTGCACTTCATTATTTTATTCCTTTGGCCATTTATTTTTATATATCGATTTTATTTTATTGAGCCCACTGCGGTTCATTAAAATTTCGTTTTCGGCTAATAAATATTGAGATGGGTGCAGAGTTTTTACCAGGCTAAGCTTTAAATACTCTATCAGTAAGGTTAACCAATAATCTAATACAGTTTGACAATCTCTAATAACATACACTTTAACGTTTAAAAACAAAATGTTTTAACATTCAAAAAAACATTTATTAATTTCCTGAAAGAGTATTCCTAATTCCCCTTAATTCCTTGTTTTGTTTGCATTTCAAAAGAGTTGGGGAGGAGCAAAGGACACTCGACATACTCAAAATCGATGGCTGCGATAGTAGGAACCAGTCCGAAGCTTCCTTCTCCCTGGACATTTGCAGCTCAGCTTCGTTCGTGCCTTGTATCTGATTGTCGTGGAGTTTTTCGGGGTCCGTGTTTAATTAACTCGAATTAGAATTTCAGAATGTCCCTTGGAATAAGTATTTACGCAGAAAATGTAAATAAGTCTGCCCCTGTCATCAGTTATGTTTTTTAATGAGCTTCCACAAGGCTAATTAATATGCAGAAAATAAAGAGTGTTTGAGAAGGATTGAAAGGGTTGTGTAATATTGATGCTTTCTAATCCTAGTTAAATTCTCTAAACTCAATTAAAGTTCATCTGCAACATTATCAACAATGCAACCAGCGAATATTTCTCATTTGAATGTGGCGCCCTAATCGGTGATTGACTGCGGAATTTCGCCAAGGCAACGATATGGCCAACACCGCAAAACTGGCTCCATTTCGGTTACCACAATGGCCAAGACGAGTACGTGTGCGCATGATACACAGATATTTGCGGGGAATAACTCATGCAGATTACCCGAGCCGCCGGCTAATGAAAGGCGAGCAAATTAAGTGGGGAAAATATAATTGATAAACCCCGGGGCGAGTTCTAATTCTGGCCCTCTTTATCGGGCACCATTAATTAGGCACTTGATTTATGATTGCACAGATCCCGATAGGCTTGGCCTAGGCCTAGGCTCGCTGGCTGTTGGCCAGGCTCTTAAATATGAGCCGCTTTTTATCGCCTGAAGGAGAGAGAGCGGGCAAGAGACTGTTGCACTGTTGGAAATTATTTTTAAGTATATGATCTTGGGATACTTGTTATTGTATTTATGTATTTATTTAATCTTAATTTCTCTCAGCGTAATCCCTGGCGTGGGCTCTTGTCTAACCAAAAAAGATATGTGGGCTTTAGAAAGCACCTGTCTGGCTTGGTTAAACTTTGACTCTACGCATTCTTGCCCATTAATCAGCTGTTGCTAAACGGCTTAAACGCCAGTAGCCATGTTTCTCCACCAATCTCCCCTTTGTAAATGCATCGAAGAAGCGCGAAAACATCCAAAATACCAAATGCTCACATCGATAGGGATCGAGCCTGCAGCTTCTAAGCTTAAAAGCGGAAATTGCAGCCAGAAACAGGACACAACAGGACTCAGGACATGCATGGAAGTGGTTGCGCTGCAGGCACAAATTAATTAAGCTCATGTTTGCGCATATTCCGTGGCGGTTCGGCGTTATTCCCTTGGAATTAATTGGCGCGGAGGGGACCAGGTCCTGTACCAGGACAATGACAACTCGATAAGCGCACATCAACGCACATTGCGCAGAGGCGGGATCCTGCGATCCTGCAGTACCCCGATCTCAAGCACCTGTTCCGCATTGCTCGTGGGTGAGATATCGAAAAGGACTCCTGAGTATCCTGACCCCTTCGTCTTCTTTCCCGAGTCGTATTTCATTTCCCGGGGGTTGAGCTGCCCATTTGTGTCATTCGCCTTTGGATCGTCGAGCCTGCTGTTTCGGTTTTTGAGCATATATTATGTAAAAAACGCAGGGATATCAGAGTTTTATGGTTTGTTTGTCATTTTAACACCTTTTAAGGTGCGCGCATTAATTAGAAGCGCAGCGAACCTGCGCGACAGTTTCGAGGAGCACGACATGGCTGCCCCCTGCTGCGAGCGAAATGGTAACGAAAAATGTTGCACATGCCCAAAAATGGAGAAAAAAGGAAGATAAGCCTAATGTCATTATGCATACACACATCTATTGTGGGGAAGTGTCAGCTCTATTTCAAGGCAAGAGGGGTTTAAACAAAAGGAAATTATGCAATTATCTTTGAAATGACCCTTGTTTACGATGATAAAAAGTGGAACAATGCTGGCGTTAATTAATTATTTAGAACACTTAATGCTTATAAGAAAAATTGTAGAACTCTACTTGAAATATCGGATTTCTTTTACCTATAACATGTTTTTAATATATTTAAATAACTTATATATTTAATTAAGCAATTATTTATTAAAACAACTAACATTTGTAAAACTTCTAAACCTTCCTTTTAGGTTCACACATTTTTCTTTGAAGATTTAAAAGCTATACTCTTTAAAAACTATTCCTTTTTTGCCAGCTAAATCGAACCCAAAACAGTATCAAGCCCGGCATTATGCCAACAAAAGAGCTAAGAAGAAAAAAAACATTCAATACCGGGAGCTGGCTGATTAACGTGCAAGTCGTGATCAGGCAAAGGCGTTGCCATAATTTGTCAACACCCCAATATTTTACGAGCACTCATTGCGATATAATTGGGCCTCAAGTGGCGTATGAGCGAGGCTTTTGCTTTTGTTGCCCGTTTATTCGCGACTCGAGTTATTGTGCGCATCATAATGGCCGCCATATGTCGTCCGCCGGCGATTTACGGCCACGGTCCGTCCGCACCTTACACCCCCCCGATAATCCCCCAAAATCCGCTCCCAAGCTTGCTCCCTTTCCGCCCACGTATCCGTCTTATGTTTTATGTATCAGAGCGAGCAACTGAGTTATGTACAAAACTTATGGAGGTGGGTATGCACAAAGAGAAATGAGGTTGAATGTCTAATTTAAATTTAATTAAAAGGATTAAGTCTTTCAAGGGAGAATAATAATAATAAAAATAATGTTTGTTATGTAAAAAATACATTTTAATAGGTGATCTCTAAAAATTGTAATAAAATATGATGATGGATATTGTTAAAAAATGCAATTGTGAACCATGGCTTAGAAATAAGAACTGTATAACCAAGCCTTTTTACTTAAAATCTTTAAAAATAAGAAACATCTTGTCGGAACTTTGTTTATTTTTAAAAACTATTTTTTATTAAATTAAATACAAATTAAGTTCAATATTTACTTACCGTGCAGTACCTGTGTCGCCCTGGAGCGCGATATATTGTAACACGCCGTCTGCGTCAGACTATTGTGTCAAATATAAATCAGATCATTTTTTCCGCCCGAAAAGCAATGCCCCAAAAGCGAATGGCGAATATAAAAATAAAATTAAAAACAAAAAACAATGCAAGGTATTTTTGTTTTTATGGCCCAGAGACGGAGACAGAAATTGGCATAAATTGTGAGAGGCAGGCAGGGTCGGCTTTTTAAAAATTTTGACAAACTCTTGGTGTCCCGTAATCGTTGGGGTTTTGTTTCGTATATCTAGATCGTGGCTCTGCCTCTGTCCGTCTTCTCTCGAAAGTGCTTTGATTGTGGAAATTAAAATTCAATGCACATTAAAATGACAAAAACGAATCGAAACGAACCCGAATCCAAACCCGAGTCGCGGGGCACATTAAAAAGTCATGCCGTATCTGACAAAATGGTCAGCACTGAAATCAAATCGGCCATACAAAAAAATCAGCCATCAAAATGTAGATCATTCGTCATTGGAGGGTACAAAACCCCATAATTTCGATGGCAATAAATAAATTTAACACGCCACCGCAGCCACTGTATGCATAATGTGGCACAAAACTGAAGGAGTCCGACCCGGATCCAAGCTTAGACCCTTGATTTTATATACAATTGATAAAGATACGGAATGCGGAAGCGATTTGTTTTGATTTTTTATAGGGAACACTAACTACTGCATTAATCAGTTATAAATAATTTAATTTAAAATCAAACATATATAACCAGAATTTAAAGTCCTTCGAGTTTCCACAATGACCATTGATCGGAAAAAGCCAATGAAAGCCAAGTTGAGCTCTCGGAGGCCAAATTGATTTGCCTTTAATTTCTCGCACGTTGTTGATTAATTTCCCTGAGAAAAGGCGATGAAAAAGTGTGCGAATGCGAGTCCTTTGTCCCTCAAAGGGCATTCAGAATACGAAGAGCCTTTGCAGCAATGTGTATTGCCAGTGTCCGTCAGTTTTTTGTGCCGACAACGGGAGGGAGAAGCGAATCCTTTGAGCCAAATGGGCGTCGATGAATCCCCTCATTCATTGCGCAGGAGCAAAATCAATGCTTTGGGCCCGTGGGACACGTAATCCGGATTGCGCCATTCAGAAAGTGTAAATGAAAAATCTGTTTTTGGAAGCATTTCGGCGTGAAAATGCAATATTGAATTCATTTTCATTTAAATTCACCAACGCAAAAAGCAATTACACAACGTCCCAGACTCTCTCTCTCTCCGCCTCTGTTTCCAGGCGAAGGACCATGGAATAAAAAATGAAACAATTTTTTATGTAAAACAGGCGGCTTATCCAGGGCCAGGGGCTCAAAGGGGGCATAAATAATAAACTGAAATTAAATGTAAATATGGCCAGGACGGCAAAAACAAGCGACATTCTCGCTGCTGGCTGACAACAACTCATAAATTTTGCCCACAAATCGCGCGGCGAGCGCACAAAATCTGTCACCTATCAAAAATGCCCTAAAAGGGCATAAGTCTCGTCTCCCCCCGCTATAAAGAGTCTGGTTCCGAATCCAAATCGAATCCGGTCCGGGGGCTGAATGCGCGTGCGCAGCCTTCGGCTGACAATCGATGACAATCAATGTTTGCATTGCATTATTATTATTGGAATAAATGAATAAAGTATCGTGGATCCGCGGCATGCAGTGACAATGGCTCGACACATTCTGATGCTGCCCCATTCGGGGGATTTATGTATGTATGCCCAGATCTCACATCCCATCCCATTGCGTCCTCCGCCGCAGTTCAGAGGAATTGTCAGCGCTCCGCCGGTCCAGTCAAAATCGCCATCAAAATCGAAATCGGTAACAAGATCAGTGGAGGCAGGAAGACCAGTGGCCAAAGTTAAACTGTAAAAAATAGGAACATATTCATAATATGAATATATATTTCTTAATACAAAAGCTTAGTTTATAAGAGGTAATAATGGGAAATATATCAATTAAATAGATAAGTAACCTATATTAAAAATTGTACATCAATATTTCTACAAGGACTGTTACCTAAACCCTGGTTCACCTAAAATTATTTCAATTTCTTTATTTACTATTTTTTCTTCCTGTGTCGTGAGCTGTATCCGTGTTGACATTCCTTGTAGCTTGTCGCTTGTACCGCTGTCGTTCGCCACATGGCAACTGGAGTTTTCAGTTTTGTTCCTCCTTGCCAAACAGCAATCATATTTCGCAGGCCGATCGACTAGATCGGCGATCCAGGCTTTGGTTGAACAAGAAGGCACAGTGGGAATAATATCTAAAGTATGGCAAAAATATATAAATGTTACACCATTTACAAAATAAAAAAAATATATACTATATATTATTTTAAATTAGCTCTAAAACCACAAAAAAAGCTCTAAATGACAAAAAATTATGACCTGATTGTGTTACTTTTAAATAGCAATAAATCAAAACTCTAAACTAAACTAAACTAAACAAACTCTCTCTAAAGGCACTAGTTTAAATACAAATAATTGTATAAAATTATTATTAAAAGGTAAAAACAAAGCCGCATTTTATAATCTTTCGCTTGACTTTGGCCCCACAGTGGTCCCACCAGGAGTTTATACATACTGTATATGGAATAAAAGTATACGAAGAACACGAAATGCATATGATTTTGAATCAGTTCGCGCTGAATGCCAACGAACCTCAGATTTCTATCATATTTTGCATAGAATGCCCCGCTATATACGAGTATAGATGTTCGATCGGAGAGAAGAAACTGAGACCTGGTGACGATTGCATCTGCCCGATCCCTGGGCTGGTTGGTTGGTTAGGTGGACTATTTTAATATTTTCCCCCTGCTGAAATTCAAATTCCAGGCAGCCGCCGTAACAGCCTTAACAAACATCCCGACTAATAATGGCGAGGGAAGACAATGCGACGCCTGCGAGGATTCCACAGCTCCCCAGTGACGGGCGGCCTTTTTCTGGGCCCGACTTGGACTCCAGAAACAGAATCAGAATTGCCAGACAGCGTGTCTCTGGCTGCCTCATTTATGCAGCAGATCGGAGCAGAAGGTCTCCTCCTTTGACTTTGACTGGGAGCCTCAGACTGAGGCTGACTCTGGCCGCTTTGGCTTTGTTGTCGAACAATTTCTTCGACACCTTTTTTTGCGCCGTTGCGCTGCCGTTGGATCACTTGACGACTTCGGACTGGAGATCTGCATTGCCATCGCCATCGCCATCGGCATCTGCATCTGTGTGAAAAATGGAAAGCCCTTTTTGGCAACTGGACATTGCATATGATGTCCCTGTACCCACTAAATCGCAGAGAAACACAGGGGAAACTCTGTAGTCTGAACCACTGAAAAATTTTTAAATATTGTGAAATTTTAAATTTTAATCCTTACTTGATTATATTCTAGAGAGTATATTACAGCACAGGCAAGGAATATACTTGAGACACACTTTCGTTTTTATATTTTATATATTAATACAGCTTAAAATATAATGTCCTCAAAATATCTTTAGCCTTAGGATAGTTCTACTGTATGTCCACCATCCAAGTTCTGTGGGCTGCCAGGGGACATCAAAACGGAATAATATTTATGATCATTGCGATATTTTTGTGTTTCTCCCTGACGGCTTTTTTTGCTTTGTTTTTTCCTCTTGTCCATCTGTCAGCACTGGCCTCTGGTCGGAGAAGAGAGAGTGGATCTGGGGATGGGTCTGTGCCCTGGCCAAACTTTTGCTTTATGTGCCACGGAATGCCGTGGTGCCCCCGCTCCTTGGCACTGATTTACCGATATGTCATTGAGCGATTCAATGCGATTCACACGCATTCTCCAACGAGGATGCGGACTTGGTCGCGAACGGGTTCAAGCCGCCGCCGATTCACGAATTGTCACCCTTGGATGGGATCGGATCGGATTGGATGGGATTTGAATGATTCGCGGATGGTGCTGGGGCACAAAGGCAGGGAAAGATGATGCATAAATCTGCATGCCCAAAGCCGGCCTTCTTGGAATTTGTTGCCGCTTTTGATAGAAACAAAATGTGTGGTGTTATGAGTAAATAGGAAGTGGGTTTTAGGTTTAATTTCAAAGGAGAATAATACCCTTACCTTTAACGATTTAATATTTAAATAAATAAATAATCTTAAGGTTCTAATGATTTGCATTTGTTTGTATATATATAGTTAGGTATATCTAACTTTATAGTATAAAAGCAAAACTTATTAGCGATTTAATAATTTAACCAGAGTCCTCGATGTGCATTTGAAGGATGTGGATGAGATTAGTCGCGTGTCCTTGGGCGCCCTCCTTTCCCAATCAATTGACTTTCTCAGCTGAAACTGTCACTTGCAGCAGCCAAATTCTCCGCCCCGGGCCAAAACTCTCATGGATTTCGCTGGAAAACAAACTTTTAAATACGTCACGGGGGTCTCTTATGCCATATCCTGGGAATTGAGAGACATAGGGAGAGGGGGTTGCTCTGTTGTATGTCAAAAACAATAAAGGAAGTGCAAGCCAAGTGGCACAAATTTTTATTGAGAATTTATAATTGAATGGCGGCGCACACCTGAGGCCTGGTCACGCCCACCTTGCCCGCCCCCTTTTCTAATTCCCCACGGAGTTCCATTTGTAATTGAATTTGACGTTCGACTGTCGCGTGTTCCATTTGCGGGTTGTCTCCCGGTGACTTGCTGTCATGTGGTGCGGCAATGGGCCATGTTTTTTGAGCCACTCCCATTCGCACATATACAACATAAATGAGCTTTATGTGGAGTCCAAGATCTGCCGAAAATATCTAATTGACAAATATCCGAAATTGAGGACAGAAGACTGAGAAACAAAATGAGCCGGAAAGCTAAATGCACTGGAAGAAAGGGAAACTTTACTTCATAATAAAAATATAGAAGAAAACATAATTACCTTTCAGAATTCAATTAAATAATTGTGATTAATTAAATTGAATTCTTAAAGATCTTATAAAAATCCAAGTTGAATTTCCTATTTTAACTGAATTTCCTAAAAACTTCAAGATGATAAGCCGCATTTTAATTAATTTTTTTCTCTGCTCAGGGGCAGGGGAGAATTTTGTTGATTTTCTGGGTGGCATTTGGTGGCTTTACTGGGTCATATGGGGTGGTGGCACCGCCAGTGGTGCTGGCAGGCAATAAGTAACAAAATAATTGAACAATTATGTCCAAATGTCCGACTGCCACTCATTATGATAGACAAAACACGGCGTCCGGCTGACGGGACTTGATCCGATGTCTATGCCCGTCTTTGTCTTGGCCGCTCTTCCTCTCTCTCTGTCCCTGTCTCCAGCTTGTATCTTCGTCCTTGTCTCCGTCCGTTGCTTCCTAAGCCGAGCGTGGAATGACATTTATAATTACCTCGGGGTATTTGGGGAATAATTTGCCCGTCCATCGCATCGCCCCCGCTCCGTTCCCGGCTAATGGCCGCACAAAACAGAAAAAAAATTACCAAAGGAGGGCAGGAAAAACTCGGCCCAAGTGTCCAGATTTCCCCAGCAGCAGCAGCATCATTTCCACCATGGCCACAAGGCCAACACCCGCGCTGACCACCGCCCAGGGCTTAATGAGCCGGATTTCGGGCAGGGAACAGGGAACCAACCAAAAAGAAGCCATCATCAGCAGCTTTTGTTCATCTTTTTTTTCCCAAGTCCTGCCTCGTCCTGCGCTTGTGCTTTGTGCGCGTTTTTCCTGTCCTGCCAACTGAAAAATGTTATTGGCCGCAATTTATATGAAAACTGTGCTCACGTACCACATTAACCCCCTTGGACGCGGTATGCTAGATCCTGGATGCTGGACGCCTGGCAGCAACAATAACTCGCCCCCTCGAACAGTGAAAATGAGCAAATTTTCTAAATGAATAAACTTTGCCAGCAGAGAAATCCCAAAGAGAAGGCAAAAGGAAAAATTAAGAAAATAACAATTAGTTGATAGCGACTGAAAGATACCTTCCAGAAGGATATAAAGAGTTCTTAGTAAGCCTGCAAAAAAAATATATAAATAAATCGTACCAAAGCTGTTACACCTTCAGAGTGTTGTAGAAAAGACAAGTCCACTCTGAAAGGTTTACAAATAAATATAAATTATAAATCTAGAAAACAAAGGAGATATTTCATAAATAAATCAAATATAAGAACTTGGGAATTACCCTGCAAGCCTTTACTTGACTTTTTAAATTCTCAAAAATATTTAAGATTTTGAAAACAAAATTTCATTTACATTTCATTTGTCTTAAAATAACAATTTCTTGCAACAAAAGAATATTCCCCTTAACTCTATTCTCTCTCTGAAGGAGAATCCTCATTCGAGGCTGTCCTGGCTGACTTGGCTAGAGAAATATTACCGTCCTTCGCCGGGGGTTGGTCCGCTGGAGCGTCCAGCGACATCTTGGGGCTGCTACGTGTGGCGGCCAAGTGGCAACGTGGCTAATTCTTCCATGAGCTCGCAAAAATTAAGAAATTAAAAAATTGCCCTGCGCCCTGCCTGCTGACGGTGCGGAAAATTCGGTTGGCTGTTTTTGGCATTTTCCAGAATTGGCTGGCAGCACTTGAATAATTGCATTCCTTCGATGATATTAGTCACCGGCGGCGGATGCAGACACAAACACAGCGCCAGAGACTCATTTATATAATTGTTTATGTGGAGGATATATATCTCCTTGATTAAGGGATATAGCTGCCAAGCTTTTGCATAAAGAAATAGCATAGGAAAAGATGTAATGACTAGGAAAAATACCTCGAACTAAATATTTAGGTATTGGGAAGGATTATAATAATATATAAATATGGCCTATGTAGATTACGAGTTGATTAAACCTTTTAAATAAATTTATCTCTAAAGCACAAATAAACCCTCTTCCTGGCAATATCCTGTCTCTTATCCAAATCTTGCCAATTCAAAAAAGGATCTCAGATATGAAACACGCTCTGAAAATTCAAAAATATAAACAAAATGTTGAATTACCAGCACACTCTTAAAGTCAACTGGTTAATGTCTGTGTATATATGATATGACGTATAATTAGACGAGGAACTCGACTATGAAGCAGCCCTCGAGGCTCAGACTTTTGTTTATTGGGACAATCTGCCCGGGTTCATCATTAAATAATAATCACTCAGACAGGGACAGACGAGGGCGACTGCAGTTTAATGGTAATTTGTTACGCCTAAACGTGAGCACGCGCTGTGCGGTCACCTTGCTACGTTCCTAAACTCCTGCCTACCGCCGCAACTCACCTGCTGGAGACCCCTCCTTCTCAAAGCTTACACAAAAGAAAAATTTCTGTGAAAAGTATTTCAAATTTGAGGCACAAATAATAACATTTTTAGGAAAAAAGAAACACAATATAGTTAGACGTAGTCCTTAGCTGAAACCAATAACATTCTATTGAAGAATATTTTCTCTCAGTGCCTCTTTCGCTTAAAACTAACTCTATAACTAACCGCAGGGCACACGCAACGGGCCAAGGTGGAGGAAAGGTAGCGAAAAAGGCACCATCCCCGGTTTCGGGGCTGAAGTTGGAGGCATTTCGTGACTTTACGGCTTTCGTGTCGCGGCCGTCGAGCCTGTCAGCTCCTTGATTGACTTGGCCAGCAGCGATCCTGGGAGGGTGGAATTCGACAGGGCACCCAGGAAGAGGATGGGGGCGGGGCCGGGGACGGTCGGCCACCCTTGTTTGCATATTACTTAATGGCACTTGCACTTGAAGTGTGCCAGAAATTACCTGTCCGCTGACAATTAACTTTTTAACTCATTTCTGAAACTGTTTGCTCGCAATGCGGTACACCGAACTATTCCCCTAAACTCTATCTTTGTGAGTATACACTGGAAAAAATACAAAAAAAATCCCAAATAACAATATTTGTTACATACGTTAAAGGTTAAATTGAAGTTAAGTTAGTTTTATATTGGTGTAAAGTTGGAGTATATTTTAAGTAAAGTTCAAGTAAAATATGACTTAATTTGAGTTAAGTTATAGAAAAGTGTGGAGTTATTTTTAATAAACTTAAGGGAAAGTTGAAGTAGAGTTGATTTTATATTGCTGAAAGAGCATATAATTTTAGCTAATATCGTTTTTAATTAAAAAATCATATAATAATTAATTTCATAGTTATTCTTCTATTTTTTCTCTCCTTTTTTTCCATTTTACCTATCCTGATTTGCCCCATTTTATAATTGTTTTCCTGAGTGTATTTTTGTATCCCTTTTAACCGCGAGTCTATCAAAAGTTTTGGCTCATAAACACGAATGGCTCCTGGAGCGCTTATGGCGAAAGTTTCGACGGGGAGGGCTCAACCAAGGACCGAGGGGCGATCAATCAGGAGCCAACCCCTCCTCGAGCCAGCCACTCGGGCAGTCAACACTTTCGAAGGTCCCTTCGCCTCCTTGTGGCCACTCCAATCCTCCGTCCAATCTGTGCATATGTTAATTCAAGTGGAATTAATTGTTTCCGGTGTTTAAGTTTTTCCGCAAAGGCGAATTCTCATTCATAGCCGGCGTCTTGGTGCCTCGACTGCGGTCAGGTTCTCCGACTCTCCTCTAAGGACTTCCCCAACTGCCAGTCGCAACCCTCACTCCGTCACCCTGGGCGCCATTTGCATGCATGTCCTGGGCTAAGGACTCCTGGCTACATCGCCTCAACGCCCTCGTTTCGGCTTCGATGGATTTTTGACTTTTATATTTGATTTGAAATGTTGTGGTCGACTTTTGTTTTGTGTTGTTGCCACTTAATGAGGCCAGCGGCTTGGAAGCAATTTCTTCTGGGCTTTGCACGGATTCAGTATTACCGGAGGTAGACAATCAGAGTCCTGTTCGGAGGGTAATCTGTATAGAATATAGAGCAGGAAACTCAACTCATAGTTTTAAGATATAAAATCTCAAAATTACTATAGATATTCCTCTTATATCCGAAATGTACATGGATACATGAGAAGATTAATCGTTGGAATTTTTAATTAGTCCACATTTTATTATGGCTACATCCACTCAGAAGTCTGTCCAGGCCTTTGGGGTAATTTTTCCCCCGATTTACCCTCTTTTGGCCTGTGCAGCATTCCTTTGAATCCATTTCATTCTTGTGCATTTTTTACATATTGCCAATTTTTCAGCACAACCATCGACGACGGGTACTGGTAATTGTGATTGATTCCTGTGTCTGTCTGCTGCAGTTTGATGTGTTTTTAATTAAACTTGTACCGATATATATACGTCCTATATATGCATAAATACTTGGCATATGGCTGCAACGTAGACCGAAACCCGATGAAAATCTCTATTGAAGACCGCCCCGCCAGCGGTTATTGAGTTTAAATTTAAGTTTTTCGTCAAATTAAAAGTAAACAACATTTCCCAGGGTGGATCTCCGGACAACACCCCTTTCGAGGACTATCTGCAACCCCGCATTGTCATCCTTTTTTCGTCGTTTTTCTGGTCTTGTTTGCACACATGTCATACGAGGAGGCATTTTTGTGACAAATCGCTACCAGAGTGTTAATAACTGCTGCAACACGAACCCATCAAAGTCACCCCGGCGGAATGCAAAAATAAACGGAGAATACATTTGCAATTTCCATTGTCCCTCGACATGACATCCCAATAGATCACTGCAGATGTGTTCCTCTAGATTAGATAATGGCAGGCTAAAAGCCAGTTAACTGGTGCGATCTGCATGTTCAGATAGCTCGACATATGGCAATAGGCACTCGATGATACCCTCACTTGGCATCGCCTTTGATTTTTGACAATGGGGAACAAAACGAGAGATTTTTACATGAATTACTTATATTGATTGGCGGATAATACGAATTTTACGCTTAAAGTTTATCTTTTAGATGGAAATTTGTGGAGTATCTTTATTAAAAATCTTCATTACTTTTGAATAAAAAAAAGGGATTATAAAATATGGTAATGTATTTCTTTGTATTATAGATTTCTAAATTAGTTATTTTTATAAGATAACTTGCTGTGTATTAAGGTTGTGACTAAATATATGTTCTTACCATACAAATCTACTCTTTTGAAATACTAATCCTACAACTTAACTATACAAAGTTATCTTGTAATGTTTTTTACCGAAGTAAATTGACAGCATTTTATTTTTATGTGATTCCTGCGATTCACATAACAGGCAATTTGGAGCCTAGTTTAATTTAATCTGAAAACGAAACAAATAACTCCACAAAATAACTAACTGATGGACATTTATTTTAATATTCTCCCGGCTGGCTACCACCGTCGGATCTGAGGTAGGGATAAAGGTAACGCCGAGCACCGATTTTTCCTGGAGGGCGATTGATGGGCAGGTGGCAGGAGGATGTGGACGTTCGGCAGTTGGCAATTTCGCAATTGAAATGCAACGTTGATTTTGATTTGAGTTGCAGAGTTATTGAGGCGCAGCCCGGTGGCTGCTGTTGCAGCCGGATTTTTTATTGCAGTTATTGACACGTAACAATCGCCGTGAGCCTCCGCAATCCCAACTCTCCGAATGTCACGCCGACATCCGGCAATTTGTTTTTTTTCCCCTCCCAGTTGGCGGGCAGCACTTGCTGCTGTCGATTTTTTGGCGCTTCCGTTTCCGCTGATATTCAATTTTGTTTGATTGCTGTCGTTTTTAGTTGAACGATTTGTCCACTTCGGGTGCGATGTTTACATTGAAACCTCTCGATGGGAGGCCATATTTTAAGCCGGTTTCATACCAAAATCCCTGAGCCTTTAGATTGCTTTTTGAAAGTGGCTTTTTGACGAAATTTTCAAGGATTCTTTGCTTTATTTCTGTTGTACGTTTTAAGTATATAATAAATAAAGAAAAACTTAAAATTTTTTTTTTCCTTATAAAATTATATCAAAGCGAAGGGTAAAACCTTTTCAGAGTGTGGGAATAATGAACCATATAGGGGCGTCATGTCATCCTAAGGTCCTGACATATTAGCAGAAATTATGAACGCTAAGCGGATTACATTTAACACGACTCTCTGCAGAGCAGCTCGGGTGTCCAAATGTAAAAGCCGAATCCGCCCGGAGTCGCGTGCCTTGCTTCGAAATCCGAGCAGGGCAAAGAAACGTGTCGGGGCTCAGATCTAATTATGAAATTAAATGCAAATTAAAAATCCCATTCAAAGCATTCTGTAATGGCAGAGCCGGCGTAGCGAATTCAAGTGGCCATCAGGCTGGGGGAGTTTCCAAGTAGATCCTAAATCGTCCTTGTGCCGCTTTCCGTTGCCATGTTTCGCTTACCATTTAGCTCTCATTACTTTTGGAGTCTGGCCTGATTTGTTTGCATAATAATCCGAAAACGTTTCGTCATTGTCGTCATCATCATCTGACTGCTGTCAATATTCCGCTCATCATTCGCCCCATCATTATGCCCAGATTTTGGCCAAGTCTAAAGAAGGGGCGTGACTTTTGGGGTTGGAGCAGGCTGGAAAAGCTGGCTGAAAAAGAAGAAAAACATATTCAATATTTAAAAGTTCGCCTTCCTTCCTGCGGAACTCTCTTCCGCTCGAGTTGATCGATGACGCTGTTCCCCGGCTGCCTGTCTCTCTAAGGGATTGGGGAGTGTTCCATCCCCCGGGTTGCTGTCATAGCTCTGCGGGGCCTTTGGCCTCACCTCGCCAAGCCGCCACTTGGCATGATAAATTTAATTCCGCTTCTATTTTGATGGCACTTGTCAATTCAAATACTTTTGTCAGTCTCTCTTCGCTTTATATATGTATATATACATTTTTTGCCCTTGTTTTTGTTTTCGTTGAAGAGCTGAAGGGCTCTTCAGCAGCAGCCACGCCTCCTTCGGCGCCCACCGCATTGTGCGCAAATGCTGCGAAAAGTTGAAGGATTTTGACGCATTAGAGTGCTCCCCCAGGGGCGAAGGATAACTGTGGGACGGAGGCAGTGAGTGGGTGGTGGACACCTGCAAGCAAATGAGTGCATTTGTTGTAGTTCATCTCAATGGATGACGAGGTGTCGAGCAGGTCTGGAAGATGACTCCAATTACCCACCGCAGTTTCGCTTGACGCTCTGCGAGTTTTCAAGGTGAGACTTTGTTACATTTTCAATTTATTTCAACAGTCACAGATACTGCAGAAAAAAAGAAGATTTATGAGGGTAAATAAATAAGTTCAAATAAAAAATTTACGGCTAATGTAAAAATAAATTAATAGTATAGTATAAGTTGTTGGAAAGTATCAACTTTGCTATTTATCTAGGCTTGAAAAATAGAATTTAGGCAAAGATTTTAGCATACTTTTAGGAAGCAATTCAAATTTAAAGTAATAATGTAAAATAAGACGGACTACAATATACAAAATATTGATCTTAAAGTCATTATTTGTATAAATCTTAATTTAATAATTTATTTATATAAACCTATTTACTTTGATTAAGTTTTTGAAGCAACTAGAACATTTTTATGTGAGATAAATATAAATATTTTAGATATAATATATTATCTATTTTCTCATTTTCGATGTATAAAATAATATTCAATACATAAATAATATTCTTGAATTAAAATCAACTGGAAATAAACTTGTATAATGATATTATTTTTAAAGCACGTTGTATCTAAGTCATATTCAGTCTAAATATCTAACCTAAAATACACATTTCTTCATGCTCATGTTGTACAATATACATTAACGAAAAGAAGTACCCTTAAAAAATCAATACATAATACATGGAATATCCACTCTTTTGTACTATTCACACTATCCATATTATTCCCTTTGCGTGGTATATATCTAAACCTTCCCAAACCCGGCTTCATTGTGTCCAACATTAACCACTAATGAAACATGGACAAGAAAGCGATCCCCCAGCTGTGTGTCCCGGGGAACCCCATGCCTGTTAAAGCACTTAACTTATCTTGTAATCAGCCGGGATGGACACAAGAGAGAGAGACAGGCATCCACCAGGTCCATCCATTCTCCCAGCTTCAATTTAAAGTTTTTCCCCAAACGAATCGTACTTTCTCTCTCGGGACCGAAAATGATGACTTAATATACGGAAATCACGAAAACTGATGGATTCCTCTGGGGTGTTTTTTACTTGACACGAGCACTGTGCCAGTGCTGTTCTTGCCTTTGTCCTTGCTCCGTCGAATGTGGTGCCCTGACCCTTGGTCCTGCTGTGTCCTGTTGCGACAATTTCACGCTTCTCGGACGCCGCTGACAAGCTGACAGCTGCCACTTGAGCGATGGCGTTTATTAGTTATTAAACGGCGTGATTTATGCCCGCGGCCAAGTGCACCATGGAACCAATGCCAGTCCTTGGTTGTGAGGCTATCCATCCCCTGCAATTGGCTTGCACTTTTGGCGGCGTAATAAGGTCGAAATCGTCTCCTGGAGCGCGATGGAATCCTTCCCTCGAACCAGACATGAGAGTTGAGAGTTATCCTCTTTTAAGGGAATATTGTTGTGAGAGCTCTGTGAAGTGTTAATCAATAAAATAGTATATATAATATACAAAGATCAATTGGAACTCCTTTTCCAGACTTAATTAACGCCCAGAAAAGACTCTTAGAGCTTCCCTAATTATTTAGCTCTGAGATATGCAGACAGCGTATTCAAATATATTTATGATTCAATTTATTTAAAAAACTTTACAGAAAACCTATCTCAATTGTACCTTTTCCTAGTCACATCCCTACGAATCAGAGACCCCGCCGGGCTGGCAATGTTGATACACATGTAAAACTGATTGATAACAGTTCATTGTTTGTTCAATTTCCCGCTTTTCGGGAAACTATAATTGCCAAACTGTAGAGTCGCATAGAGCAACCCCTGCAATGGGACGACGAACCCTTGTCGCCCAGTCAGTCAGTCCATTTGACTTTGCCCAAATTGAGCTGCCTACTGTGCACTGCTGTTTGTTTATACTTATTTCATTTTCACACCCCCTTGCGGGTCTTCCTCACCGTCTTCCAGCAGGGCCACCAGAGCCACCCCTTCATCCACAGTCTCATCATCAGCATCATCATCATCATCGGTCTCAGGTTACTTTGTTTTCCTTGGCCTCCATTGTTTGTTTTCGTTTCCGTTTCACTTTTCGCTAGGATTGTTTGTCATTTTGAAAAATGCGTTTTACAGTTTTTTTTCAAAATTCAATTGTGGACGGCCGCAGCCCGCTGAAATAAAAAAAAAAAATGAAATAAAAAACACCCCTTGGAAGGTATTTGCCTTATCCTCATCTGCTAGCCGCCTTGACTCCCCCTGCGGCTAATAACGTCCTCGTCAGTTCCGGCAGCTCAGGTCGCAGTCCTGGGAGGTCTCACCCCTTTTTTTTAGATGAATCCCTGCTTCTGCTTGTGCTTTTTGGTGCCAACACCAAATTATGGTAGGAAATTTTAACGCAAATTTCTTTGAGAACGATTTTAAAGCCAGCGGGATGTCCCCCATGAGTGCCTATGATTTTTCGTAAAAGAAAAACAGAAACCATCTTAATAAGTTTCTTATTAATCTTATTTTTAAATGAAGTAAATTAAGACTAGTCAGGAATAGTTTAAGGAGTAAAGAAATGTAAAAAACCCTGGTCGAATTTTTAATAAAAACTTAATCCCCTTTAATTTTTAAATAAAATTCTTAAAAGTCGTACACAAGCCTAAAAACTTTCCCAAACCGGAATCCCAACCAATACCAATTTGATAGTAATCTCTCCCATTTCCCAGCAAAGCTAAATCAATTCCAATCGCAAATAAACCCCGAGGTGGGAACACTGGAGTTGGTGTTGTCTCTAATCCTGTGACACATAATCCCGCACGCGCTTCGGGATTCCCTTAGTGGAAGTTACCCCGTTCTGTTTACAGTTTCCTAGAGGAGAGTCGGTGGCAGTTGCGCTCCATTTGTCATTTTCATAATGGGCGCGGAGTCAGCCGGTGGAGCGTGTCATCGTAGCCATATCTCACGGATTACAAAACGAGACGGAGGCGCGGCTAAGGGCACGTGTCTGTTTGGAGGAGGAGCGAGAATTAGAGATCACTATCGGACGGAACACGGATATTTATGTTCACCTAAGACGGGGCTTTAGCCAGAGTTCTTCCTTCCGAGGTCTAATGACACGTAAACCAAGTCGTTAAAGGTTGCCCTTCCAGGGAAAAATCAGGGAAAGCGGATCTAGAGCTGGGAATCTGACACTGAGCCACAGAGTTAAGTCCAGAGATTAATTTTGTGCCAGGAAAAATACAAAAAATTAGGCATTAAAATAATAATAGAAAAATATATAACCGTCTATAAATGTTACACAAATCCTAAGAAAAACGTAAGTTTGCCATTTAATTAAGTTTTAAAGTTAGTTTTAAATGTTAGCTGGGATATATAACAGGCTTACACAATTTCTTGTCAAGTGTAATTTGTGCAAAGGACCTACATGAATTGGGATAACCCAAAAAAGAACTGGACTCCGCCGGGCTCCCAAGTGGGGGGTTGACTTGCCAGCGGCTGCTGTCAGTTCTCATTAGTGGGTAGCCGGGCCGAATTGATTGATTTATTTTGGCAATTATGTGCATTCGATTAAAAGTTGAACTCGCAGTCACGCGGCGCTCGCTAATAATATGCAGAGACCCCGGCTCCGCCCTCGTCTAGCGAAGGAGCACAGCAACAAAAAAAAAAAACAACATAAATCCCCAGAAATATCCCATGGAGCTGGGGGATTACATGGCCCCGAATTGAAAACCAATTGCGACGGGAATGAAAAATCGCGCCAACAAACCCAGCAGGCGGGATGGGGAACTGAGAGCCGGGGAACAGGGCACAGGAGCCGGGCAGGACCTTCGGCGCGGAGATGTGGTGGCATGTGGCCTGTTTACAATGTCGCTCGACTTGGACAAGGGGATTTCTTTGTTTTGGTTTGGTTTTAATTTTGAGCAACGAATAAATTAAATCAACCGACAGTCGAAATAATTGCCGGAAATTGGTGACGTTGTTGAAATTTCTTCTCTGTCCTCCAATTGAGGCGGGGCGGAATGGGAGTTGGGGTCCGGTGCTTAATAAGATTATGCGTGACCCCACGAGCAAGCTTCCATTAAAAAGGACCTTTGGCCGGGCTCAAAATTAAGGCTCAAATGTAATGTGTGACGGACAAGATAAGCTTAACTTTGCATGATGGTAATGGAAATTAGTATAATATAATTATTAACTTTAAATTAACTACATAATAACAGTGAAATATTAAATATAAATTAAATAATACAAAAAACTATTCAAATCAAGCTAAACCGCATTTGGCATTTCTCATTCCTAAGAGATAAAGAATGAGTTGTTTTTATTCTCTTATTCGCAACTTGCAGTCTCTCAATAAAATATTTTTTCCTAATCAAAAGCTTTAGAAATCCGCATATAAATCATTCGCGCGACTGCTCAGAACTAAGTTTACTTAAAAGCTTATGAGAAAACATTTTGAAGCGCTCAAAAAACTAGAAACCTAGGAAAGCGCTTAAATTTAACTATAACAATATTTTTACATTAAAAAAGTAAAAAAAAAAAAGTTAAATAAAAATGAAAACATTCGTTTGAAAGTGAAAACAAGCAAGGTCATATTATTAGAGATTCTCAGATTGCAGTTCCCTTGCAAAAGCTGTAATAACCTGTATTAAAGTCATTCCCACCTTCGATCGAGGCTTAGTTTCATTCAAAGCTTGCTGGAAGATGATTGTCGGTGTGTCAGTGTTTTCCCTCATATTTGGAATATTGCCAGCATTCCTATCGCGTAAGTTACAGATCGGTTAAGGGAAAACTCTTAATAGAAATACTCTTAGTTTTTGATTGTTATAATTTCGTTATAATCCTTGTGGCACATTCGCTAATGAGAACCGGAGACTAATAATAGTCACTGAGCCAAAGTTAGAGAGATTACAAAGCTCAGTGGGACTTAACCCTGTATGTTTGTGATATAAAATGCCATATATACCATGGTTTAAAGCAATATCAATTTATCAAAGTCTTATATCTATATATCTTAAAGATATGTTTTTATTTCACTTTTGTACCTTAAACCCTTTCTGCAGCCACTCAGGGTCAGGAGCTGCCGCAGGAATGTGGCAAGCTGCGGGAGACACAACTTCACAACGGGAAGGAGATCACAGCTCCGGATGAGTACACCTGGATTGGTCGAGTTGGGTACGGGCAACCGGATAATCCGAAACCTAAATTTATATGTTTGGCTGTCCTGATCCACCAACGCTACGCAATTTTCCCCGTTCACTGTGTCCACGCCGGTCCATTTAAAATCGAGTTCATCCTTTTCGGGGACTGGCGTGCCAACGAGAACTTCAAGGTGGGCGACTGTCGTCTGGAAAGGGGCTTCACCACCTGCTCTCCGCCTCCGCAGGCTGTGGACATCGAGGAGATTGCAATGCACCCGCAGTACGACCCGAGGGAACACGACTACGACATTGCCCTGGCCAAGATGGTGCGAAACGTGGTACTCTCGGAATTTGTGCAGCCACTGTGCCTGCCGCCCGCTCGCGAGATCGAGGGCAATCATATATCCCGGCGGCTTGAGATGGCGGGATTTTCCAGATGGAATCATGCACTCGATGAACAGGTGGACGACTTTGAATGGCGGCTGAAGGTGACGAGGCACACGACCAGTCTGGACTTCTGCATTGCGGCGTCTGTGCCTCTCAGAGTGACCTTCACCAAGAACCACTTGTGTGGCGTTCATCCAGGAGGGGACGTCCTCATGTCCGGGGCGCCACTGATGGACGTCGAGGTGGTCGACGGAAAGCCACGGAACTTCTACCTCGTCGGATTGAACTCCTTTGGGAAAGTGCCTACTAATTCTTCGCCGGTCTCCATAGACGGTTTCATCCGCATCTTGCCCTTTAGGAACTGGATCCTGAAAAACATCGAGTAGACTAAGACATTTAATAGAACATTTTTATAAAAATGTTGAGTAGTATATTGCTTGCATTAAATTCACCCATGAAATGGTAACAATAAAATAATCTTTTAAATCTAAAAGCTCTCAAAGCCTGATTTTCTTTCATCAATTCTCAGATTTCCGTTCTCAATGCAACGATTTGCCGTAGGCAAAAGCTTTTATAACCTGTATAAAATATACTATCTCTACCGATCGTGTCTTAGTCTCGATCAAAGCTTGCTGGAAGATGATTGTCGGTGTTCGATTGTTTTTCCTCATATTCGGGGTATTGGCCTCGTTCTTATCACGTAAGTTACAGATCGTGTGAGGGAAAACCCGTAGGAAATCAGCTTTTAATAAAAACGGTAGCATATGCCGTAATAGGTTAAATTGTTTTGATTTTGTTTACTTTATCTGGGACACACTCGATGCTGAGGTTACTAATCAGTGACTAATAATGCTGAATAATACTGAATTCCAGAGAGCATGAGAATAGTCAAGAGACTTAACACTACAAATATAAGGAAACAATTGGCATAGGTAACAATTCAACCTACTTATTAAAACACTACATATTTTTCGACAAAAAATCCTATTTCTATACTTGAAATACCATTTGCAGCCACTCGGAGCCAAGAGCTGCCGCAGGAATGCGGCAAACTACGTGAGACCCAACTCCACAACGAGCAGGAGATCACCGCCCCGGACGAGTACACCTGGATAGGTCGTGTGGGCTACGGGGAGTCCAGTAATCTGGACACTAAATTCGCATGCCTGGCCGTGCTAATCCACCAGCGCTTTGCCATCCTCCCCGCTCACTGTGTTCTGACCGCTGATACCCCCGCTAACAACACACCCGTGTTCATCCTTTTCGGCGACTGGCGAGCCAATAGGAACTTCAAGACGGGCGACTGTCGCCTGGAAAGAGGCTCCACCACGTGCGCTCCTCCACCGCAAGCGGTTGACATGGAGACGATCTCGGTGCATCCACAGTTCAAATTGGGAGAACACGACTACGACATTGCCCTGGCCAAGATGGTGCGGAACGTGGAGCTCTCGGAATACGTGCAGCCTCTGTGCCTGCCACCTGCCCGTGAGATCGAGGGCAACCACATCTCCCGCCGGCTGGAGATGGCGGGATTCATGCAGGAGCATCCTTGGAACGAGGCGACGATCCCGGACGAGGAGTGGCGGCGCAAGGTGGCAAGGCACACGACCAGCCTGGAGTTCTGCATCGCACTAACGGAAGCGTTCAACGAACTGACACTGACCCAGAATCACCTGTGCGGCGTTGAGATGGAGGGAAATAACCTCATGTCTGGGTCACCGCTAATGGAAGTCGAGGTGGTGGACGGAAAGCCACGGAACTTCTACCTGGTCGGAATAAACACCTTTGGAACCATTTCTGGTACTGCCGCTCCGATTTATATAGACGGATTTATGAGGATTTTGCCATTTAGGAACTGGATCTTGAAAAACATTGAATATGCCTTGCCATAGAACATTTTTCGCCTTACTTTCTTGTATATTATTTTTATATATCAAAGCATAAGGAAATAATGCAGATTAATTAAATTTCAGATGAGAGTTCTGTGAATCTTATTAAAGTTCGCAAATGGTAAGTTCTCTCAGACTGCAGTTTCTCAGAGAACATTTTTTCTCTAATCAAAAGCTTTAGTAACCTTTGTCATAATCATTCGTTCGACTCATTGGCATTCAGTTTATGTAAAGCTTCCATAGAATACGTTTGCCGATGTTCGAGCTGGAAAATATTGAAGAAAAGAAAACAAAAAACTTAAAAAACCAAAAGATTGTACATGAAATTCAATTGTTCAAAATGCAGAATAAAAATAAAAAATCCTTAAAATAATAAGAATAATTGGAAAGTGATTTTCGGAGAGTCTACGATTGCCATAATTTTGCACTGATCAAAAGCTTTGATAACCTGTAAAACATTATTTTTGCTGCCGACGGGGTTCAATTTCAATCAAAGTTTGCTAAGAGATGATTGAAGGTATTCCAGTGGTTTTCCTCATTTTCGGTGTATTTCCCGTGTTTTTGTCGCGTAAGTCATAGATCGGATGAAGCAAAGCCGTTAAAATTTGTCAGATTTTAAAGGAACACCCTGTCAAAGATTGTGATTTACTATATTTAGTGAGCTAAAATAAATGAAGCCATTAAAAATATTATTTTTAGTACTGTAATAGAAAAATTAAAATAAGACATTAAAGACATGATAAAATGTAAAATGTCACAGGTTGTGATCTTTATAAGAGACAACACAATTTTAAAGCTAACTTTTAGTACATTTTGCATAGTTTTTATACATTAATCAGTAACCGGAATAGTGCCTTAATAAACCAGTATTATTTTCCTAGAAATCCAGGGACAAGAGCAACAGCAATGTGGCAAGCTAAGGGAGACTCAATTCTACAACCACAAGCTCTTCACAGCCCCGGACGAGCACACCTGGATTGGCCGCCTGTTCCTCCAGGAGCCGGATGAGCCCGAACCTGTATCCGACTGTCTGGCCGTGTTGATCCACCAACGCTACGCCATCTTCACAGCTCACTGTGCTCTCTTCGAATATCCCACAACCTTTCCCAAGTACATCCTCTTCGGGGACTGGCGCGCCAACCCGAACACCAAGACGGGCGACTGTCGCGTGACCACTGCCATCACCCAGTGCTCTCCGCCTCCGCAGGCTGTGGATATCGAAGAGATTGCTGTGCATCCGCTGTTCAAAGAGGGCCAACGTGACAACGACATCGCCCTGGCCAAGATGGTGCGGAACGTGGAGCTCTCGGACTTTGTGCAGCCGCTCTGCCTGCCGCCGGATCGGGAGATCGAGGGCAACTACATTGGGCAGCGACTGGAGGTCGCGGGATTCCAGTACCAGCCGTCGATCCGGGAGGAGGTGACCGAAGAGCGCGAGTGGCGGATAAAGGCGACGAGACACGCGACCAGCCTGGAGTACTGCACTTCAGTGACGGCGCCCCTGGTCAAGTCGAACCTCACCCAGAACATTCTGTGTGCCGTGGGGGTCAAGACGAATTTTCTGCAATCGGGATCGCCGCTGATGGGCTTTGAGTTGGTAGACGGAAAGCCGCAAAACTTCTATCTCGTGGGAATAAAGTCCTTCGGGATGATTGGGGGTTCCAAAACGTGGACTTTCATAGATGGATATATGCGTATATCGCCATTCAGGAAGTGGATCTTGAGAAATATTGAATGAAAAAGTCACCACACAATCCTGGGTTGTAAATATAAATATGGCTTTATAAAGAAACTGCATTTTATATGGGCTTATCCCCTCTTTAATTCCATCCTTTAATCACCAAGTCCCCCCTGGACCCAACTTGTAACACATCAAAAGTCTAGGTGAGTGCCAGGTGTGACTGCCCGCCCACTTTATGACTAACAATTAGTAATAAATCTGAGGCGTATGGAGGAGCGATAGACCATTTCGGAAATTTATTTGCCGAACTGCTGGCATTTGTCTTGAGTATTTCGCCTGTCCGGGATAAATCAAAACTTTCCTTGCCATAAATAAAAGAATGGCTAATAATTACAGCACTGTCCGTGGCCTGGTCCGGCCCATATCCTTCCTTGCTCCTCCCCCGAAGGAAGGAAATGTAAATGAGTCTCCAGCGACTAATAAATTCCCAATTACACATGGACTTGGCCCGGCCAGGGACGTCGGACGTCTGATGGCCGGCACACCAAGGTCCACTCATAAAACTATGCAGGCACACACCCTCTTCCCTCGACCGGCCCGGTCCGTCCACCCCCTCTTGTGCCGTACCAGCAATAAACTAAAAAGCATAAATTTCTGAAAACGACAAATTCATGCACTTGGCAAACTCTGGGGTAGAAAAAATGGAAAATCAAACGGAAAATCACAATTAAGTGCGCCCATCCGGCGAGGTGAGAGGGGTTAGTCCAAGGGGAGGGTCCTGGACGGAGCACTCAATGTCCAATTACGGGTGACGACGAGGCAAATGCCAACATCTGTGACCCCGTGCGAGATGGAGATGCGTGAATGCCCGCCGGCAATCGCATTTGTTCCGATTGCCTCCTGCTCCTCCTCCTAATGCAAGAGATGGATGTCACCGATATCGGAATGGCCCAGAGAGGATGCAGCTGATGTCTTTAAGTAAGTATGCGAGGGTCAGCAGGATATCGATAAGGATCGGGACTCAAGCATATGGAAAATTAGACAATGGATTGGAGCTTAAAAGTTGAAAGTTATTGGAATATATATAATAAAATTTATGCAATAAAACTGCTACAACTGAAGTACTTTCTTTGAAAATATTTAATTATAATCTGAAATGCTGCAGTACTACAGGTTTAAGCTTAGTTTAGTTTTTAAGTTTGTACAATTTATAAAAAGCTTGTAAAAAAATACCAAAAAAAACTTTCCAAATTGAAATTGAAGTTTTTATGGCTTAGTTATGATATATTTCAAATTCAGTATCCTGAACCATTTGCAAACTAAAAGTGTATACCAACGTAAGCTTCCTTACCTCTTTAAGGTTACACTGATACATCTGCTTTTCAATAGAAAAAATATTACTAGCATGGGACAAAACACAGTGTAAACTAACCAAATTATAATCTCATACTATATAGTATTACACGTTAGTCTTAATAGTCTCCAGGAATAAGGTAGATTACCCCTCGTTTTTCCGCAATTACCATTTCCTTGGAGTTCCTAACAAGTTCTCACCGAAGTCGGACCTCGTTAAAATTCCTGCGAAATCAGTGCGAAATGAAATGAACACAAAACAGGCGAAAAAAGAAGAAAAATAAATATTTCGTATCCTGCCTTACATATGTTTTACGATATTCGTGACTGTGTGTCTGTGTGTTTATACGAGTGTGCCTGCTGTGGGGCTTCCCCCTAGCTCATTTGGTGGGGTAACCCCCTCCCATCGGTTGTGATGTTATTCGTTTTTATGCCTTTTTGCATACTTTATATATATTTGTGCAAAATTTATGTGCGCTATTGTTTTTATGGCATGCACCCATTTCGCCCCCAAGTGCCATATATGTACGAAATACCCCTCGTCCTGGAAGGAGGCCGAATGTTATCCTTGTTCGAAAGGCATTTTAATGCCAACCGGGGGTTGGGTGCACAATGGCATGGCATAGGGATTGGGATTGGGGCTGGGGCTGGGATTGGGAGTTCTGGCTGTTCAGGCACTTTTCTGCAAATTATGGCACATGCGGCGACGTCGGCATTATGCCTGATCCTTTTGCCTTTGATATGGCATACAAAGTATGTATATATATGTATATATATGTACACACGCGTATGTCTGTCCATATGTAAATCCGTATATGCCGGAGCTCTGCCACTTAAGCTGCTTATGTGGCAAATACATAAAATAAAAATAAAATGGAAAGCGCAAATGGCAAGAGAGTGTGGGGGGAAAATCCTCGCATAACGAGCATTTCCCTCAGCCATATTTGTGTTATTTTAATATCATTTTTCCTTTTCGTTTTTGTCCTTATCTGAAGCTTTTCTCACAAAATGGCGGTTTGTGCTATTTTCCTCCTCAGTTTTCTCTTGTTTACGAAGGATTTATTTCATTTGTTGTAAGATAATAATAGATTCTTAATCGAAGCAAACAAAATATATTTCGAATTAATCCCTTTAATCTTAGATCGTATTCGATGTGAAGGTTTAGTTTATTTAATAAAATTAATTTAATATAAATGCATTTCATTTTTAGCCCTCTAAAGCCCTATTGTCATCCGAAGTATATATTCCTATATAGTCTTAAAGTTTTCTTTCTGTGCCTGCATCTGCTCCTTCGATTTGTGCCGCTTCTTTTCTCTTAGATGTGAATACTCACTTTTATATCTGTCAGATATGAGTTGCCATAAACTGTACGTGCTGGTGCGGGAGCTTATGTGTATCTGGGTATCAGGATAAATGTATATATATATATGTGCCACTGATACGAATCCAATTTCTCAGCGGCAACAATAAAATACTCGGAACAGCCTTCAGTGGGGGCGGAGCTGAGCTCTGAGACTGAGGCTGTAACCGAATCCGAATCTGAGGCTTCTGCTCGTCCTTAGCCTGAGACTGAGATGACGATAAGCGAAAATGGCGAGCCGCCTTATGACGCGACTTAACGGGATTCCCCGCGCCCTGATTATGGGCATAAATACGAGCCAACCCCCCGACCACTACACATGCGAGGAAAATTTAAATAAACTGATAAACGAATCCACACAAAGCCCCAGCCAACGTTGATGGCTATTTCAGCTGATGTTTTCCAAAAGATTCAACCGCCGAACAGCAAAAGATACTCTTACAGCAAGACAAAAAGGCTAAAGTCATGAGATACGACCAGGGAATACCCTAGGTATTAGAAAAAATTGTTATACCAGGTAAAGACTTTTAATTCTTTAAATATTTTCTAGTAAAAAATATGTATCTGCTCCTGGTTGATGCTCTGCCAGCAACTGATGAGAATCTAAATACTTTTGTTCTTTATATATATATTTCAAAAACCTATATACCTTTTATTACTCGACAAATACTTTGTACAAAAATGAAGACAGGCAAGCTGCTTTAATTAAAGCCAAAAGCCAGAGGAGTTAGCAATGCAATGGTGGCTCTGCCTCGAAGCAGACCACATCCGAGGACCTGGTCGCGAAGTCGCTTGTTTATGACCCGCAGCGGTCGCAGCGATCAGATACAGTATCTTCACCTGACACTGCGGCTGGGTCCGCCTGATCCTGGTGCTGGACCTCGGACGGCGGTGGTGACAATTTATGACATACAACCTGGAAGAACGCCAGCTCCTGCGAGTCCTCCTGCTCCTCCTTTAGCCCAGCCCAATGGATGCCGCAGTAGCTGCTGGCCAATGGCCGGCGAGCTTATGAAAATCATAAACATTGAACGGCGGCCGACGGTGACATCCGAGCAACGAATATGCATTTTAATAAAATATCCTAAAAGCCACATAAATCACATCCGACCGGGAGCATCGCGTGCCTTCTCCGGTTGAGTTTATCTGCGCCGGCAGTCACTTAATGGGTTTACCAGCCACATGGAGCTGCTCCATATCTGCCGCTTCGTGCTTGGCATTGTTTCCTCCATTTAAGTTAACTAAACTTTAAGTTGAAGGAAAAATACATTTCACTTTTGTTTCATTGATCTTTATGGTTATTAAAAGCTTTAAGTTAATTTAAAATTATAAAGATCTTAGGAAAACTACTTCTTATATTCTTAAATTAAATGATTACAATCTTATACATTTTCGGAGTCTTGGCATTTTATTTGTTATGAAAGTCGTAGCATGCCCAAGCCCATGTTAAAAATTATTTAATCTATTTCCAATTCTCCCTTAGGCCCCATCAAGTGCCAACTGTCAAAATATTCAAAAACCGACACTTTTCGTCTAGACTTGGACAGCCTGAGGCTTTCAGTTGGTTATACTTCCCGGCCAATTATCAATATATATATCTGAGCTGAGGAACTTGTGCCACGTCCCGGCATCAGGATCTCGAACTGGAGCAGCTATAATTATGACATATGACGGCACCGAAGCCAGGACCAACGACCCTTGTCAAAAAGTTCCCGTAAACACGAGCATAATTTGGATCGGAGCGAAGACGTGGACGAGGGTCTTAGGTTCGTGGAATAATGATGCTGGACTCTTGACACATTTGAGTGCTAATTTTAAAAGTCTTGCACATGACCATGACGAGTCAGGAAAGCGACGATTATGGACAGTAGGGAAGAGGTGTTAAGAAGCCACCCGATCTCTGAGAGGATCATCCACATGCAGAATATTATATAAAGGAAAGACATGGCATTATTTGGTAAAAATAATTGATAGTTATACACTGTGCTTTAAATTAAAATATAAAGTTTAATTTTCGAAATGGAAATAACTCTTGTAAGTGCTCGTGAGTTGTAGATTAAGTATTGTAACTGTATGTTACTTCCATGTCTATCATTCAATTGTACTCAAATTTTTAGAGAACATCCGTGGAGATTTATTTTTTATTATATATTTATATATTTATTTTTTTTTTACCAAATACAAGTCTATATCTTATAACATATTTCTCTAAGGAATACTAACTTCTCCTGCAGGCTATTTTTTTTCCTAGCGTGTAAAAATCCAAATGAAAAGTAAATACCAAAAATGAGACCATAATCAACATGGCACATTGTATATATTGCCCGCCCTACCCGCCGCCATCCCTTGCCAGCGTCGCCCCAGACAGACATTTAACGATAACACCCAAAGATATCAAAATCAAAATATCGTTAGACGGTCCCGCGCAAAATGCTTGACAAGCATAACAAACACAGAGCAGTACATGGGTCCCGGGAACGAGTCCTGGGTCCGGGGTCTCAGCCAGTCTTTTATGATGCCAACACCCACCGCTCACCACCCAACACCCACCGCCCACCGCCCAACATGCGACGCATTCAACATGGCGTCGGTTTCTGTTTCTGTTTCGGTCTCGACTTTCTTTTCGCTGGCTGTGGGGGCTTCCCCTTAACTCGGTTTGTGTGCGATATAAACGAAGTTTACCAAATAAATAAAAGCAGTCCCCCTGAGCCACCCTCCTTCTCCTCCTCCTCCCTCGCTCAGCGATTGGGTTGCAATATATCGCGTACGTGCTGGCATGCCATAAATATGTGGCCCATGTAGATGCGAGGCAACAAAAATTATATTTCTGTTTGTGTTTGCAACAATTTATTTTTTCTACCGCCCGCCTCTCGCTCGAGTGCCACGCCCTCGAAAGCATTTTTCCAGCTCAACTCGTTGGGCAATCGATACCGATGGACGAGGGGGAGACAAAGAAGGAGCCATCGACACCGAGATGGAGTCAGAGGGTGGATAGTGTTTTCCCTCAGCTTATTAGATATAGAATACATCTACTTGGAAGCTTTGAGTAAGAGGGTAAACTTGAAAATATTTAGTGCAAGCCAAGTTGGACGGAGACCGCAGATTTCAGAGGAGCCGCAGGCAGGAGCTAGCCCATATCCTTCCATATTTGAGTTGCATTCAGGTGTATGCATACGAAGGACCCTCAAATCTGTCCTTCCACTCAAATATGTGCACACAATGACGGAAACGAAGGAGACAACTTATATGCAAAACAAGAGAACTTGATTTTTTAAAATCTTAGGTGCAGTCAGGGAAAAGTTAGGAGATGACTTCTAATTTTTTTATTATATTTGAAAAATTCAAAATATTATATATTCAAACCTGAATATAAGAAAATTGGGAAGTTAGTTAGTTAGTTTTTAAATATTTAAATATCCCTCTTTAAAAATTGTACCATTTATTCTAACAAAATTTATTTTCCCCATCAAAAACTGTAAGACCTTTGAAAAAGGCACCTTTCTTCCCACCTTGAGCTCCTTCTTACAGTGCTCACTGTTAAGCGATGTCCTGCACTCAAGAGCAGCCAGCTCTGAGGAAAACAAAGAAAACTTTTGGAGGGAAAAGCAAATGGAGGCAAAAAAAAAAGGCAAAAAAGAAAATCTGGGCACAAGCAACAAGCCAACAAATTTAAAATGTGAAAACTTTTGCAAGTAGTTGAAAGTTGGCAGCAGGCGGCAGAACGACGAACCGCAGCAGCCGCCAGAGACAGAGAGAATTTTTCGGAGATGGAAGAAAATGGGGGAAATTCTTTGTCTGTCCCTCGGCGTAGAAGGGTGCAGGTGCAAACAGGAAGGCCCCGGATACGGGCAGATACGGATTGGAATACGGGGATACGGATACGGATACGGGACTCGATGATTTGATGTAGCTGAAAATTTGCCGCTGCTGAGATTTTCTTTGTGGTTTTCGACTTCTTTTGATATGCGAAGAGCAGAGCATTTTCCACAGGAGTGTGCCTGTCATTTGCCAATTCAACTAAAAACTTCAAAGAACTCGCAGCGCAGAGTTCGGGGAGGGGAATCCCCGAGGTCTGTCGCCATTTTGAAAGGAACTGGCTGCGCTCACGCCCACAAAAAGGAGTCGCAACCACAAGTCCCAGCAGGAAACAGTGGGTGTTATGAAATATGACGAGATATGACCTCATATTCCACCCCTGGGAGACTCTGTCCTGCCTTTGCGCAATCGCGATTTTTGCAGAACAAAAATAATATGACCAAGGTTGGTGGTCAAGCTTTGGGGTTTCTTGATTTCATATAAAATGGCACCCATCTCTGGGAATTATAGCTCATAAAAATATTCATAGATAGGGAAAGGGTTTATTTTAATTACTAAGTTTGAAATGAAGTATGGTAATGTTAGAATAATATTCTTACTAAATCTATGACTTTGTTGTTTATTTATTCACTTCTATAATTAGTGAAATAAATTATTGAGATAACCAGCATGTTTAGCTTTAGCTTTCTTCTTCTCAGTCCCTCTTGGGCTTCAAGCCAACAACCACAAGGTACTTGGCCCAAATGCCAATCAAACTCTGGCGCTGGCCAAATATTATCACAACAAGGCCGCAGAACAATGTGGAGGCCATCAATCAAACGGCACTCCGGAGCACGGCAGTCGCCAGCCAAACCAATCATCCGTTTGTCCATCCATCCAGAGCCAGATCCTGGGCCATCCAATCACCCAATCGGTCAGGCGTATCGCAAGAACAACAACAATTTTCCAATTAAGCGACCAAAAATTTGAGCATATGATGATTATTGACGATAAGAGTCGGACATGGACTCCCAACCGCCCCAGGAATCCCACTTGGTCAGCCGAAATGTGCAAATAAATCGCACAATTGTCCGTCCGGCTGCGTCCGTTTGTCCGTTTTGTACGTTCGTTTCGTCCTTTTCGTTTCGTTACGTTTCGGCAGGAGCAGGACTCGCAGCTATCTGCGAGCATCGAAACTAAAAGTTAGCTGCGGCCACGCCAAACCAAAACAAAGAAACTTTCATTTCCAATTTTCTTGATGTATTAAATTATTTACACCCTCTTGAGCAGAGGATTCGTGTGCGTGGCACACTCGTAAGTACTTATATAAATACATGGAGGAGTATATGGCTTTATGTTTACAGCTGGATATCTCTGTTAAAAAACCTAAAGTATGTTCTTTAAAGTAAAAGTAATGGTGGTACTTTCAGGAAAAAATAAAAATGTTAGCTACAATTAATTTAAATAAATATGTTGGCATATAAATATGAAAATTGTAATACTTTTACCCGCTTAAAATCCCCAATTACGATTTCGGTAAAACAAAAAAATGTTTACAATAATTATTAACAGATTAATATTAAAGAGTCCGTTCTTAGAAGACTAAATATTTGTCTAAGGACAATTTATTATATGGATTTATAAAGACAAAAAATATTACTTATAAATTAAATAGGTAGTTATAAGTACTTAGAACTTGAATGTAGATTTTCATAATTTTCCCTTTGCCATGCTATATACTTTCACCAATTCTTAAGCTTACCTCTTGTTGCCTCCTGAGATCCGATCTTGTGTGAAAATTATAACCGTAGGAAAGTGTCTGTCACTTTTCACCAGCGATCCCAGCAAGCACAACACATGTGTCACCCCGCTGGGCTGGGACTGTCTCTGCTCTGCAAAAGCGAATTAATTGGGGATGGCGAAGGCGTAGCCATGGGGATGGGAGCTGTTAATTTTCACAGTTGGTGCGCAGAAAAGAAAATCTCCTCTTAACGGTATCCAACTCAATTTCACCCAGTGGGCCAGTGAGCCAAATGTGCAGCGATCACTGCACGGCATCGACGGGGGAATAACCCCCGACGCCACCTCCAAGTAGATGCAATTTATGATAACCAATTTGCGGACTACATACATCCATTGGCACACGAGCGATATGTTATGCCAGCAGGCACCGATTCCAAGTCGAAAGACTACCAGGGGCAGTAACCGTTGGGCTTAATCACTCTGCTGCACGCATCGTTAAGATCATCAGCCATTACTAGCCAATATTTATACATGAAGGTGTGTGGTGTGCAGAGCGGTTGTTGCCTCCGCGGGGAGCACTCGCCCGGCGGAGATCTGCTACATTTTGGAGGCTCCTAATAACCATATTTACTCACCCAGTCTCTTCTCTCTGTTTGAATAGCCATTGTTCTTGTATTTTAACTGGAAACTGTGAGTTTGAAATGAGAAATGGGCAGTTCTAGTGATCTAGTGTTCGCCTTTTGAAGAGAAACTGCCGGTGGGTGGTTAGCGCAGGTCTTACGCGAACTTATCCAAGACTTACGTGCAGGGAGTAGAGTGGCTTTTATTTTTCTTTTTTATTAATATAAATTAATATTACATGGATTTCCTAGGCCTATCTTCGCCCTTACAAAGTAGAAACTGTTTAGATAGACATATAAGAAATAAGTAAGAACGTTACAGTTGAGCCTGCTCGACCACGAGATACCCGGTATACACACCATCGGACATTTAAATATTAAATAACTATTATTCTAATATAATAATAATAATAATAAGTATAAATATATTGTAAAAAAGGAAAAAAGGACAACAAATCATGTTGAATTTGTCAAAACTACGGCTTGAGACTCTATTAAACCATTTAACAAGAATAGAATATATGTTGAACAAGATAGAAAACATGTAGAATAAATTTATAGTCTAATAAAAGACATATTTTTCACAATAATGTAAGATTCTAACAATAACGTGATTTTAATGCTCATCTAATGGTATCTGAAACCATTACCTTTCTAACCAGAAAGGTATAAAAGACCACCTACCCTTTGGCATAGAAAACACTTTAAAAAGTTTTTATTCAAAAGATTTAGGGAGTAAGTAAAAATTGATTTAATTTAATTTATTCAAAAAGCACCACTGATGGATCGGAGTAATTGCAATACCACCGATGAGATACAAAATGTTTATAGAAATCGAAAAGTGCCAGCAGCCCGTCGACGCCGAATATGAACGCGAGACCGGAGCATCGTTGGGCATCCATCCGTGGTTGGGTAACGAAAACATGTCAGCGCACAGAGCCGGCTCAAGGCATCGCAAAATACATATGGCCAATGCTAATTGCCCTCTGAAAGCAGCTACCGATCTGTCTTCATCTCCAACTCTATAGCCACCATCGCCAGGTCCAAGATCCGTCTGCATCCCATTGAGCACGCCAGTTCTTTCCGTCTGAGTGCCTCGCAGACTCGGGACGCAATTTATAAAAGCTCTGGCCCCCCAGCGATTTCGCTGCAGTATCATCCCAAGATCACCGTCGACTGGCTGTGGATATATTATAAAAGAGATCAGTTGTGAGGAAAATCAGACAGGACACTGGATAGCTGTATCACACACACACAACTATTAAACGATGAAGCGTCTCGAGTGGCTACTGCTCCTGGCGTTAGTTGCCTCCGTCTCCACGGCGGTGGCTCCGCGAAGGCGACGCCACAGTTCAGTGGAGCCACCCTCCTCCACCAGTCTCAGTGATTGGGGATGGGATCTGGGCCCGGAAATGGCGCTCGTGAGACGGGTCTACGATGATTGCCAGGACAAGAACGACTTTATAGGTTGCCTCAAGCAGAAGGCGCTCCACGCACTCTCCCGCGCTTTGGATCAAGACTCCATTAAGATCGTGGATGGCCTGGTGCTGGAGAAGCAGAATCAGACCGAACCGGACAGTATCCTGTCCTCTCTGACGGACGCCCGGCAGTTTGGCGGTCTTGCACCCATCGACCGAGCTCTTCTCTCCAAGGCGGATAAACTTATACGGACACACACACTCAAGATAAACATGGACGTTACTACCGGCGACGATGAGGTTGTAGGGCGTGGCCATGAGCACAGCCACAAGAAGAAGAAGAAGCACAAGGAAGGGGGCCACATCAAGTACGTGGTAGCTGCACTGCTCACCGCCATGGGAATTGCTGGTCCTTTAGGCCTCAAGGCTCTAGCGACGATCGCTGGCAAGGCCCTGGTAATCAGCAAAGTCGCCCTGACCATTGCCGGAATTATAGCGCTGAAGAAGCTCTTTTCGACCGACGGCGGCGAGGAGCACAGCTTCCAGGTGCACGCCGGCGATAACAACAGGTGAGTGTAGATTTGCATAGGGTTAAGACAGGACTTGAAACTCAAGCTGTGAAGCATACCAAAAAAAAAAAAAATCTACTATGAAAACTCCCCCAGGACTGATCAAAATGTTCTAAATGTGCCTTCCCCATTCAGACGTAACACCTATGTGATCCGGCCGGTGTCCAAGACGACCGCTGGGGCAGCAGGAGTCGGTACCGTGGGCGTAACAGCCGCCGGTGGCAGCTCTTCGGTGGATCCATATCGCTACTACTACGAGTACCACCAGCAGTAACGCGTTTCCGCCGTCGAATCCGATGGGGCGGGTGTCTGGAAAACTCTCTGCCGGTTAGCCGGCGGAGTCCTGAAGCAGCTAGGCTACCAAAGAAACGATCCACAACCAGTCGGGGCCCAAGTGCAGTCCCGACAGTCGCCTGGCAGCAGCCGTTCACCTTTCTGTAGCTCTTAAGACGTAGGCTAATCTATTTTGAAGTTGGGCCTGACGCCGCTTAACCTAAATAATAAACTAACATTAAACTAAATCAGTATTTAATTCTTTGGGGGTGAGATTTTAAGTAATTATGTCTGTAAAACGACTGATTTATTGACCCAAAAATATTAATATCATATTACACCTTTTAACGTTAAAGTACGTTTCCATCCTTCTCTAAAAGGAACTATAAATAATGTTTAATAAAAAATATATAGTGTTTATTCAGCTTAAAAAATCACAACAATTGGCTGCAACACTGGAATGTTATTTAATCAGAATCCGATATTGCATAGACGGCGTCATTGCGAGTACCTCTGATGTTGCTTAAGAGAGTTGGTTGCCTTCCCGAGGAGCGCTGTATAAAAAGGAAAAATAAAGTCAGCTGGAAGCTCTTCAGAGAGAATATTTCCTACCGTGGAGTTCACAGACACATCTAACTGAGCTCTGCCACGGGCAGATGTTGTGGCAGCACGTCCTCGAGCGGTGGCACGGCCACGTCCACCACGTCCTCGTCCCGTCATGGGGATATCGGCTGAGTTCGATTCAATTGCCAAAACAGATGAGGATTTATCTTCCGGCTTTACTTTGACTCCCCTGGCATCTAGCATTTTCAAGAGATCCTCGTGCTTGTGCCGCACCCGGAAGCTTTCCAGTTCATCGTCAATATTCTCATCGTTGGGCAGGGTTTCCATTAAATGGTCTACTGCCTTTTCCTTATAGAATCTGTGTAACATGGGTTTATATGCGAAAGATTATTGAATCCCTGCTTTCTGACTTACTTGACAATGTTTTCGGCGGCATTGGCATCCTTTCGCTCCACCAGGCGATAGGTCATCTCGGCCAAAGCTTTTGAGTGTAGTAATCTCAAAGGTTTCTTGGTCTTTGCTTCGTCAAAGTAACGATCTACCAGCTCCTCCACGCGAGTGGCATTATCCGCTTCCTACAATAAAGTCAAAGGGTAATTACTGATTATAAGACCTTTAAGCCAGCCTATTTTTTATATCTACCAAGGCTCGTCGCAAGGCCTCCTTGTCCAGGTTAACAGCCTCCATCTTGGTGCGCTTAATTAGCTTACTAAACAGCACCACATCCTGGACGTTTGCCACCCGCGTGCCGAACATCTGACTGAATCGTATTGTGTTGAACATGCACGACTCGTCGGTGTAGAGCAGCCGCAGCCGTATTAGCGGCAGTTTGGGCTGCCTGGGATGACCCGTCAGCTGAGTCTCAGCCTTCGCAATCATGGCTTCCACCCGTTCCTTAGCGAATCGAAACACTTTCGTCGAGGCATCGCCCTCGTTCAGGCCCAGCTCTTCGGCGCGATCAGGCAGAACAATGGATTCGTAGACAAAGGGACGCACTGTTTGCAGCGGCAGTTCTTTGAGCTTGAACTTGCTCTTGTAAATCTCGAGCAGGCCGACGTGCTTCTTTTTGGCCTCGCCCTCGGACAGAGACGTTGGCACGGAGGAGCCCGGTTGGGAGACATAGAATCCCTTCTTGGCATTGACCTCCGGCTCGATGCGGCAGTCGTGTTCGTGGCCCCAGATCACCAGGTGCAAGAATGCCGGCAGCGAATCCTCAGGCAGATAGTTCTTCGGCCCGCGATCTGCCCGGTTTTGATGTACCACTAGCAGATGGAACCACTCCTCTTCCCCTTCGCCTTCCTTGCCGTCTTCGCGTGCCTTGTCGGGACAGTTAAAGTTCACCTTGAAATCCTTGACCAACCTAGCCAGCCGGCCGTCGTGGATGTGGCTTAGTCCGTACAGGGCCATCTGGCTCTCGCCCTTGCGCATCAGAATAGGACTAATCTCCACCTTACTGAGGTCCGTCCAGCGGCCAAAGTAGTTTACCAGGCCCGTGGTGCTCAGCAGATCCAAAGAGCTCAGACGGCCAAAGCCACTGGGATCGTCATGGTTGCCATGGATGGAAAACACTGGGATGGCGATGTTCAGATTGGGATCCTCGTAGTTCACCGACTGGTTGACGGCGTTGTGAAAGCACTGTGCCTGGTCGCTGAGTATCTCCAGCGAAACAGGACGATCGCCAAAGGTGTACCGCCGAAGAAGCTCGATGCATCTGTAAGACAGTGGACGAAAAAACTATAGGAAGCACAATAAAACAGGGTTGGCAACTGACTTGTGCATGGAGTTCTGGCTGGGCACAGCGTCGTGGAAGAGGTCGCCGCCCAGCAGGATCATGTCCACGTCCTCGGACACCGCCAGCTCTAGAATCTCCTCGAAGGCAGTAAAACTGTCCTCGCCGCGCACCGCATCCTTTTCGCCGTAGCCCAGATGATTGTCAGTGGCCACCAGGATGCGAATCACATTTTCCGCGTCCTGCTCTGCTCCCGTGGTGTCGCCCATGGCTTAGTTCTTTTGTTTAAAATACAATAACACAAGTTTAGTTGCCGCCTTAATTTCGCCAGAAGTAAACCGATAGTCAGAGAGCGGACTATCGAAGGTGACGAGGAAGGAGTTGAGGTGCCATCGTTATCGCTGTGTACCGATGAGGCGCCGCATTTAAATTGGCAGTTTATAACACTGCCAATAAAATCCCCTCTCAACCAGTTATTTTTTAAAATACTACAAAATATGAGTAGGTAAAATATATTAATAACTTTGTATAAATTTTTCCTATACAACGACAAATCGCTGTAAACTTAAAATTAAAAAAAAAGCTAAGTTATGTATAAAAGATCATTGTGTATCCCGCCTTCACATTAACGCTTATTGATGAGAGTGAGCTTTGTTCCGCCTTTCCGATCGATCACAGTCCTTTGATCGCTTCAGTACAGTTTGAGTAATTAGTTCAGTCCAGATATGGCAAGATTACTTCATGGATGACATCCTTGCGCGTGTGCCAGGAAAGGTGGTGGACTTGGGGCTTGACCACGATGACGAGTTTGTCCGCCTCCTGCAGGGTTCTGATGCCGATTGAGTCCTCAGTGAAGAACTTTCGCTGGTAAAAAGGAATCACATCCAAATTCTCGTCGTAGTAACTAAAATGACTAAAAAGCACCAAACCTTGCATTAATTTATTTTCCTTTATGAATACGCATTGCCAAAGTTTTACCTGGACTGCCAGGGCGTTATTACGTCGTCGTTGGGTCCTCCAATCATGACAAGTTTGTCCAGCCGCACCATTCCCATCTTGAAGGATGTGGAATTGGAGGTCACTTTCTCGTTGTTGATCAACGGCAGGAACTCGCTGTACTTCAAATACAGATCCTGCTCATGCGGGTCGTTCCAGTAGCCGCCCACCGAGGTGTGCTGACCCACATGCGAGTAGAAGAGCTCGAAGGCCGTCTTGGCCGCCAAATCGGGAAAGATTAGATGCAGGAAACTGGCTGGAAGTAAAGAGGATAATTAAAACGAAGTGAACATATATTTATATTGACTTTTTACTAAAATCAGTCTTTGTGAGTTTATCATACCACGAAAAATTTAAAAATAACTTGATTATTTTTAGAATTTTCTGTGAAATTACATAATTCCACGTATTAATGTGAAAATTTTTTAAAAGAAACGATATCACTCAGAAAAAAAAAATGATTCACCGAAATCATAAAAATCGTTAGTTTTACAGCACCTATGCCCATAAAACCAAGATATCGGCGTTCAGATTATATTGACAACTAATTTGTGATTATAAAAATTAATTTAAAAACTTTGATTGTTTTAAAATTTATATGAAATTATGTCGAACTTACTCCCATATTGACCCGCCTGTGGCGACGATAGGGATATGAAGGTCTTCACATTGTGATTGGGCAAACTTTGGATGGCCGCCCGTGCCAAGAGCCCGCCCTGGGAGTAGCCTGGGAAATCAAAATAGAGTTATAAATTAAATCAAGTTGCAACTTAACATACAACCTACCCAGCACAATGATGCCCTCCGGATGTAGCTTGCCCACTTCGTTTAAGTAATCCCTCACCTGATCTACCTGCCGCCAGGCGTTCTCCAGACTGTACCATCCGCTGAATTTATCGCAGTTGTAAACTATGGTTCCGGGATGAACCTAAAATTATTAAAAATTACAAAAATAATCGTAAATTGCGCTGTTTGGAAAGACTTTGACCTTGGCACTGGTGATTTTTGCTTGTAAACAATAACAAGGAGAGTCCAATAACAAACCTTCTCTATTTCCCGCACCAGAAAGGTCATGGACTCGGGTCCGGAGAGGATTCCATGCAGGATTACCACCGGTTTATAGGCAAGTGTGCAGCTGAAGATCGAGCAGAAGGCCAGTGTCGCCATTAGGATGGGTAGCTGTAGCCTCATTTCGCAGCAAACAATAGACTTTGTTTTGTAAAGTTGTTGATGCATCCGTATCTTCTAGGTTGGGTGTATCGATATTTTTTTCTAAGGATGATATATTTACATCACGATTATTTGTTTGTCCAAATATCGAAATTGCGATATTATTTAATTGACATTTTGCAATATTTATATGCATATATTTTTTTTTATTATTATTTAAAAAAGGATAATTTTGTTGCGAGTCAGGGTATCTTCAGCTGACTCTCTTTTTCTCACGACCCATTCAAAAACGTATCCGGTTGCTGCAACGCAATTTTGAGTGGTGTTATCGCTCGTCGATTATCGATTTTAAATTGTATATTCAAATACAAATGTGGTATAAATGTTGAGATTAAATCAAAAATTAAATTGCACAATTAATTAATTTCTTAATCGTATTAAATTTTGAGAAGGTTGTAATTCTTAATATTCAACAATGTATTTCGTTAATGTCCCACTTGGGACTAATTGGCATTGTTTTTTGTTTTCGGGACATCCTTATAAAAATGTTTTACTTTTTTTCCAAAATTTGAGGTTTAACAATAGCTAAACAAAATATGACACCAAGAAAAATTATTTTAATAATTGGTTATATTAATAAATCAAAGATTCTTTCTTGGACAACCACAGCTCCATTAAGAAAAAAATCCCCGACATCAGTGGAACTTAAAATAATGCTCATTTATTCACTTTCAACTTACACGATCGTCGTTTATGTACTTTGCACTATTGTGTCTTGCGTATATTTAAGTCTAGGCGCAACGTACACGCTCCGAAATTAATATCTACGCCCGTGGTATGCTATGCGACTCCCACATCTCTTTTCCACGCAATCCATTTGTCTTTCGAGGGCGGGGCGGGGGCCGGGAACAAGGTGATTTCAAGGTATATCAAATATGACAACACTTAACAGATTAGGCTTAGGGCTAGGGCGGCATCTCAACCGTTTGTTAAAGAGTTCTCGAACTAGATTTGTTACGGCTGCGTGTTCCGTCCATTTTACGTGATTCGCTCGTTCTGCGGCTGCGACTGCAGGATCTAGTAGAAGAAGTCCAGCCCAGTGCGGGGACTTGAACCTCACCCGGCCACCTCCTCGCTGACAAAGTCCAGTTTGACCACTTCGGCGGGAAGGCACTCCTCCACGTCCACCTCGTTTTCTTGCACATTTATACGGTTCAGGGTCATGGACACGTCTGGCCCGCATTTTAGGCCCGCTGGCGCTCCCGTTCCCGTGGCAGTGCCCGTTCCAGTAGCAGCACCTCCTGCTGCCCCGGAAGCCACCAGCGCAACCGTTCCCACAGCCCCAGAGGCTGTCGTCACTGGAGGAGTGGAGGTGGTGCTTACGACGTCGTCGCCAATCACAACCGGCGAGAGCACTGTGGACACCACCGGACCACCCACAGGCAGCACAAGCTGTGTAGACGAGCAGGTAGAAACGGCCAAAGGCTGTTGCAGCACCACCGTCGTCGTACCCGGCGCCGCCGACGCTGTGGATGTGGACGTGGGCTGCTGGATGATGATGTTTTCCGTGATGGTTGGCGTGTTGGCCGCCGCAGAAGCAGCCGCCTGTGCCGCCGCCAGAGCTGCGGCCTTTTGCATCTGCTGGTACTGCTTCACGGTCACCGTCGTCGTTCCCGTCGTAGCGGTGGTCTGCGGATGCGCCAGCGGCGGTTGCAGGATGATCTGCTTCGGCTGCGCCACAAGCTGAACGTGCTGGATGGGCTGTGTTTTGAATACTTGTTGAGGTGTCTGCGGCTGCAGCTGCTGTTGCTGCTGCGGCTGCTGTTGAGACTGCTGAAGAGGCTGCTGCGGCTGGATGAGAGGCAGTGTTTGGATGACGTGCTGGACCTGCTGGACGGGCACTTGCTTGGCGGGAATGCCAGCGTCCTCGAAGGCCTTCTTTTTCAGCGCCTGCCGTATCTGGGAGCTGCAACGAGCCGAAAGGTATTCCGGGGATTAGCATTGGCGCCCAGCTGCTGGCCAGTGTTCCCTCGCCATCGGATCACTTACACGGTGCGGTTTTTGATGCTTAGGCTGATCTTGCTCAGGTCGTCCGAGAAGCGCATGATGGACGAGTGCAGCATGTCGATCTCCTCGTCCGTCCACTTCCTACAGCGACGGCGCCATGGCGAGGGAACACGAGATGGAGAACGGGAACGGGAACGCGAACACGAGAGCACGAAAACACTGAGATTAGCATCTCCGGATCCCAGGAGTAAACACACTTACCCCGATGGCGACTCCGCGTTGGGATGCAGCTGCATTGTAAGGTCGCCCAGTCTGCTGAACGCCTGTCCGGCGGCCGTGAATATCTCCCCAACCTGGAAGTGCACCGGGATTCGGATGTGGAATTGGTTTGTTATTGTTATTGTTGCTCTCGGCGCGCGTGCAAATTCAAAACAAACGCATCCCCGCCCACCGCCTGCCACCCGACGACGATGGAACAACAAATTTCCCACTCGCAGGAGTGAGACGAAACGAATGACTCTCGACTCTCTCCCGCGCCGCCTTTTTCCCGCGGAGCGAGACACGGCTGCCGGGAAAGCGGGGATATGTGTTGCCGTCGTCGGCAGACCGAGCAGGAGACCGGAACCCACCTTTGTTGCCGAGTTCATGGCGTTGCAAGTCGATTGCGCTGCTTTTTTGCCGTAATTTTCTGTTTTGCCTTAGCTCGTAAGCGTGTCCAGCCTTTTGCAACACTGGCCGCTGACGTTCGCAACACTCAAGCGGTCGGCTCGATAGTTTTATCGGCACTTTTTTGCACTGTACATTTTAATTACTTTGCCATCGATACATCGATTGCAAGAAACCAGGGATGCAATTCATGTGCTAAAATTTCAAAAAATATTTGAAGATTCATAGTTTTGTATAATTTTAATGCAAACTAATGAAACAATAATTTAGATTAACACGTGATAATACACATAAAAATGGATAACACTTAACGAAATCTTAAACGAAACCTAATACTTGAAAATATCCGGCAGGACATATTTGGTCTTTTCCTCCAAGTCAGCTTCTGTAAGCCTTAGCTGCGATTTTCTCCCAAAGCACTTCAATTTCTATTTCTGTGAAACAAACTGAATACAGATTTTGAAACATAAGTGAACTAAACAATCTACGTCCACGCACCGTTTTGGAGTTCTGTTATATTTTTGATCCTAATGGTGAGATCATGGATCTTTCTGAGTAGTCGTCTCTGCTCGCCTTCTGCTGCGCTTTGAAAAACCGGGTCTTCAGCTGAGTATATTCTGGATTCTTTGACATCTCTATGTTCCTATAATTTTAAGAACCTGAATGGACGTCAAATTTCAAGCTTAGTTACCGGCACTCACCCCCTGGATCCGTCATGGTACCAAAGTCCTGAAAGTCGTTCCAGTAAAATTGCTTTCGGTGCTCATCATGCGCCGTCTTTCTTCTTTCCCTTCGCACTGCGCTCTCGATTATGCTTGATTGCTGCAGGAAGGATTCATTCCATTCAGAGTTCAAAAGAATTGGCCAATAACTCACCTTTAGAACTCCGGCAAAAACACTCGAGTTGGGATCCAACTTGTTAGGAGTATGAGACTTTACAGAAATTTGAGAAGCTAATGGGCCATTCGATGCGTTGCATCTGAGTTTGCAAGCTTCCTCCTCCAGGTTGCCGACCCTCTCGCACAGAGTGTACTGCTCCTCCTCGAGGTTACGCTTGTCCTCGAGGAGAGAGGAGGAGTTCTCCCTCTCTGAAAAACTGGTCTGCTTGGATTTTTAAAGAGACACATTTCACTTCGACGAAGTTACAATAATATTTAATATTACCATAGTGGTTTGTAGCTGTTCCATTTCCTTTGTAAGTTCCAAATTCTGTTCCATGAATTGCCGGCATTTTACGTTAGCTGCATCAGCAGCTATCTTTTGCTTAATTGAGGCTTTTCGGAAGGCTTCTGATTCTGCCTCTTTGGCTCTTAGCTTTGCTATGAGATCAGCATTACGAATATCATTCAGATTCAATGTGCTGATCCTTTCTTCCAGCAGCTGCTTTTCCTTAGACAAACTATTTATAGTCGATTCCAAACGCTCTTTTTCTTTCAAACAACTATTCGTTTTGGTTTGCTGTAAAAAATATAAATGGAATCATAAAATGAAAAAGGAATTAATCTTGCTTAGCCTACCAGATCGCAAAGCACTTTGTCAAATTCCTTGGTCAGTTCCCCTATTGAATGGTGACTAAGTTCCACTTCTTGACACTTTCGGTTAACTTCTTCTTCTTTGCGCCGCAGCTGATCCTCCAATCGAGTTTTTGTCTTCTCCAATTTACCAAACTGAGTTCGTAGGCAGGCGCACAGCTTTTGCTCGTCTTCCAGTTGGCTTTGGAGATTGTGAGCATTCTTGAGCTTCACCTTGAGACCATTATTCTCGGACTCCAGTTCTTCCTTCCGCTCTTCCACTGATTTCAGTTGCATCTGCAACTCGTTCGTGGATCTGTTGAAATCTCCGAGCTCTTTTTCGAAGTTTTCAGCCTGAGTGGCCATTATCTCCTGTACTGCCTTCAGCCTTGTTGTTAGAGCTAATTGTTCCGAGCTAGCAGTATCTTTTACCGCCAGGGCAAGCTTAAGATCCGAACGAAGTTTCTCCGTTTCAAGATCTCGACTAGAGATATCCTTTTTGGAAGCAAGCAGTTGCAACTGCAGACTTTCGACCTTTTCCTGTAGCGTGGAGGACCCTCCCGTTGCCTTCGAAAGCGACAACTTTGGACTTTCGTGCTCCGAAATCAGATCATCTAAGCTAGTACCATTTAGCCTAGCACTTTGGAGTTGTGTTTCAAGATCACGGATTTTTGCTGTCATAGTCTGTAGCTTCTCCTCGAAATCGGACTTATCTTTTACTTTTATTTCAAGTTCGTGAAGTTTCTTTAAAGTACTGGAGTGCCTTGCATCGGCTTCATCGATTTTGACCTGCAGGATTGACTTCTCCTCCCTTAAGTTATCCGTGCATATAGCTAGGTGGTCATACTTTTGCTGGAGCTCTTGGATCTGTTCCTGCGAGGGGACTAGCTCTTTGTGCTCATTGCTTAATGCCTCCAGATGGGCCTCTTCTCTGTGACGCGCATACTCTTCCTGAGAAGATCTCATCATCACAAGCTCATCTAACGCCTTATTTCGCTCTTCTTCGGCTTGCCTGATTTGATCCTGTAAGCCTCCCCTCACATATTCCACGTTAATCGAGTGAGCAATATCCATCTGCTTTTGGTTTTCTGCTGCCTCAAGGAGTTTCTCTTTCAGGGTATTCCTTTCACGCCAGAGTTCTTCCTTTTCCACCTGACAGCGTTCCGTAACCCTGGAGAGTTCTTCAAAACGCAACTCATCAACAGTCTTTTGCTTTTCCTTTAATTTTAGTTCATCTTTCGCTTTCCTCAATGATTCCCTAAGTTCCTCTATTTGTTTTTCGTACTCAGAGGAAGAGATTGTCTGCTCCTGTCTGGCTTCCGCCTCTTTTAGGGACTCAGTCAGCTTTTTATTTTTATCCTGCAGCTGACCGATCAGAAGAGCGTTGTCGGTAATTTTCTGCTTCTGGCTACTAACTAGCCGATTTATCTCCGAAAATAAAGAATTTGGGTCGACCTGGGCGGTGTTGTTGTCCTGCAGCAGCACCTGTCTCTCCATTTCGGTTTGCAGCTCGGACATTTTTCCTTCCAGCTCTGCGACAGTTGCCCTGAGAGAAATAACTTCCCCGAAAGGTATGACAGGAGAGTCATTGGGAACTACGAGCGGATCCTCACTAGGCGGAAGTTGTACTATACTTTCGCTCATACTGCTTTCCCCAAAATTTGAGTTTCGAAGCTCGATGTTGAGCTGGAATTCCTGCACCGTGCTCTCCAAGGGTGTATTCTGTCGGATGGAAATCGTTGCCTCTGTGCCCTCGCTTTGGGAATTTTCATCATCGACTTCGTTCTCCAGTTGAGATATGAGAATGAGGAGCCGCTTTTCTCCTCCGTCTTCAATCTGCCCCTGACTTTTTGTCGCGAACTTAAACTTTTGTTGGGTCAGATTGCCTTTAAGGGGAATGCCGTCGATTACATTCGCCTCGGTCGTTACGCCCACGATGTGGTTTGGGGCTCTGGAGGGCCGATCCGTAGGGATCCTAATCTCGATCTGACTGAACAATGCTGATAGCTTAGCTAACTGTTCAAGGAGATCATTGTGAGGGTCCGCCCTTTGCTCAGTACTAACGACAGAAGCCTTCATTGATCGGAGCTCCTCTCGAAGCACATCGTTTTCCTTGACAAAATCGCAAAGCTGTGTAAAGGGCCATTCGTATACCTCCAAAAGGTCTTCGAAGCTTTCCTGATAAGAATCAAACTCCTCTGTCGTTTGACATTCCCGTTGAACTTTAAAATCTTCGGCTACGACATCTTGACTGGGAGCTTCCATTAGATTACGCTGGGCCTCCTCCACTCGTGCCTTCAAAGTTCCAATTTCAAACTGCAGTCTCGTGTTGTCAGCCTGCAGCTTTAGGCACTCCTCTTCAGAGGCATTCGAAGTGCGTTCCAGAGACTCGTACTCATCATAAAGCTTGTTGTACTTCTGCTGTATCACCTGGTATTCCGCCTGCATGTTCTCGATGCGCAGTACATCCCGGGTAAGGTTATTAAGAGACTGCTGCAGTTCCTCTATGGTTGAATCCCTCTCATTGATGCTGGCGAGCAGATGGAACTCTAGCTGCTCGGCCTTGGAATCAAATGCCTGCTTTAAGTCCACCGCAAAATGATTCTCCATCTCCAGCCTAGCGACGGTCTGATTAAGCGTTTTCACTTGCTCCTCGTATGACTTGATTTTATCATTCGCCGTCTGATGGGATGCAGTAAAACCAGAGACCTCGGACTGTAGGGCAGCCCGCCTATAAATATTTGTACTTCATTATTTAATGCATGATAGTTCAATAATTAAAGATATTTTAAAGAAAAAATTCAAACTTCCAGTCACAAACTGCTTGCTCGGCCAGCCCAAATGTCTTGGATGTTATAAGGGAATCACGCACTTATGGAAGGCCGCTAAAAATAGCAACAGCTGGCGGCAACTTGAAGTTGCACCCGACGAGGTGTGTGGGACAGACAGATAGATGTATACAACTGCAGTCGAAGAAGCGTAGAATACGTAAACATTGATTGTATAGAGACCGAACCGAACCAGCAAGCAAGGGCTTTTTTCAGCTCAGTGGCTTCAATTAAATGGACTTTATAGAGTTTTTCTCTTTGATTTTATCGTGATTAATGAGGTAGGCACAACTAAAGGTGCGGGCTACGAATAAATTGCACTCACTGGGCAGACAAATGAGCTCCAAACCATAGCCACAGCTACTATACCGCCTTCGGCTGTATTCTCGTGGCTTTGTCGATGCAGATCTTTCACTCACTCTCTCTCGGTTGCAGTCAGGCAATCTATATGTGTGTTACATCACAGAATAAGCAGTAGGAACGACGTCACCGATGACCCAAGACGCGCTGCGGAGGCGACGGAACGTGCTGTTAGCCGTTGGATTCAGTAGAATTTCAACGATCTAATTATCAGCAAGTTGGCCAGTTAACTGGCTGCTCGATCGGCTGCCTTATCGCACATTCAGAGCCATGAAACGATCGGCAGGGCCAAGCGTCATCGCTTCCAGCCGAGTCTATTCGCAAAAACTGGCTTCCACTAGCCGCCCCATCCCGTCGCTCCCGGATACGTCTCAAATGCTTCTTTTTTTAGCGTCAGTGTGTGTGATTGCGTTGGCGTTTGTTATTGTTTTCGTTTTCTTCGCGAGCTGGTCTTCCCAGCGACTGCGCCGAGAAAGCGAAGAGAGCGCGAGAAGACAGTCGAGTAGTGACTAGTGGAGTGGAGCAGTGGAGCACTTCGGCAGGCCGATATTCACCACTCAATCCAAAAGTCAGGTAAGCGCGGGCTCCAGAGGTGAATTAGCTGATTTAAACTAAATGTAGCAGGTAAAGGTTCAAGATATGCTGCTACTCTTCCCTTTGGAAAACCAAGTTAAGTAACATAATAAGTGTCTCACTCTAGAATTGATTCCTGATACATTTTCGGCTCTATCACCATCGTAGGCAGATAAACTGTATCAGTGCTCTTGATATTGTGGGCTAAATCCCATGGTGGTCCGGCATGAAAATCTGAATAAAATGTTGGCAGCCGTCTGGTCTCCCAAATGCCGGCCCTTGGAGCCTCGGGTTTGATGCTTTTAGACGTCTTCCAGCGCATAGTGGTCGTCTTTGTATGGGAGAGCGGCCATAAATACTTCTAGTTGAGATAGAAGTTTGAAATTTTGCAGACTATTTTTTTGTTTTAAATGTAAAATGATATCAAAAATTTGGATGGATCGGACCACTATATCCTATAGCTGTCCTATAAATGATCGCCGTGAAGGTTGCGTTTATATAGGGAAAGCGCCTAAGAATACTTTTAGTAGTCAAATTAGTATATTAAAACAATAAACTATAATAAAATTAAATGATTTTATTCTATATGGGCAATTCCACGCGAAGGTCAACCACGATCAAAAAAATAAAAGTGCTTGAAAGCTCTTGTTTTTTATATATTTCCAAAGAAAATTGTCCAAATTTAAATAATTTAACATAAAACCCCATTTTTCTAAACACCTTTTAAGTTATTGAGCGGTAAAATGGTGAACATATGCAAATTTTGCATTTTTGCGTATTTCTATAGTACGATTTGGTTTGGTTTTACTTCGTTAGCAAAGATGATATGGACAAAAATGTTCTCTCTCAAATATCGGTGGAAGTATAGAGAATAGTGCAAAAATTGCGAGCTGAACAATTCGGCAAAGATAACAGTAAGATTTTTGCATTTGCATTATCTCTTTTTCTAATGTCCCGTGCGACATCAAAAACGTTATTTGTTATCACTGCTCGGAAACTGCTGGCAGTAAATGCACAAAATTTAGTCTCCAAACAGATTTTTTGACTGGCTTTGCAGTAAACAAAAACTTATTGTAAAAAATTTAGTATTTTTAATTTTATCAACAATTGAAGTTTGTCCCGTGCGACATCGTAAGTTAAAAAAAATATATATAAACGTATATTTAGTTTAATTTATATTATTTTAGATGAGGGAAAACAATAAAAACAATGGATGCTGCTCTCAGTTTAAAAAAAAATGGATTTTAAATAGCCTTAACGATTTTGCCAGTTATTTTGTTCTTTTTTTTGCAAGCTCACACGGAAAGGGAGCCGTCGATGGAGTTGGCGCCATAGTAAAAAGGAAAGTTTGGCAACTAACTAAGGCCAAAAAATTAGTTATTCCAGATGCCTTTGCTTTTTATCAATGTGTGAATGGCCGGAGCGCTCAGGTGTGTGGGCCTCGCCCACGCTGCGCCCCTTATTACTTGCACAGATAAGGCGCATGAGTGCTGGTTTTGATACACTCCTTAGAGTTGACTTTCACGTGGCCAGCCTCGTGGATCTTGAGGTCGTGGTGGTTCTTGTTCAGCAGATCGTTGATCTTCTCATAGTAGATCTCGATGTAGCTCGCATGCAGTAGAAAATCGCGACTAGTCTCCTTTGCTATCGTCTGGAAGATCTGCTTGGCGGCCAGCGCCATTACGCAAGGGTTCTTGCCGTCCCCCATCATGGTGAATGTTTTTCCTGCGAAGACCGTCAGTGTCCGTGAGCAGGAGAAAGACAATATTAATTTGTAAATACTCACCGGACAACGTCTGGCCGTAGGCAAGAATAGTTCCATTGAAGCTCTCTGCTTGTGCAGATAATGCCCTGGGCCATCCGGTCAAACACCTCCTGGTTGTTGGCGCCCTTCTTTTCGCAGCATTTAATCGGTTATATACTTTTACAAATTAACACTAAGAAACAGTTCAAATTTTACTTTCAAGTTTAAATAACAGATGAATTTTTTATTGACACCTACATATGTTTGTCTGGTAGTTCCAAACAATTTTGATTGTCCAGTTTGAGTGACGGATTTTTTATTGACATCTTAGCTTCTGGTCGTTCTTCAATTCCTACAAATACCGCTTTTCTCCACTAGTTCGAAATATGAAACTTCGAAGCCCACAATATACAGTAACTACCACGAAAGCCTGCAAAAATAACACATCAATTTTAATAGTAAACCCTTTTAGAGTTATTTTAAAGTTTCTCATGTAAAATTGATAAAATCATTAAAATTGTGAGAATTAAAGACACAAAAATATAATTTGTAAACTTTTTTTTTAATATCGGAAACATTGATGATGGTTTCAAACACAGTTTTAAGCTGTAGGAGAGAGCGGGAAGCAACAGATTTCCGCTGATGTGATTTGAAGTTTAGAAAGTGTATTTGCGAAAACAATTTGAAAAGAGCGGGCGGCGGGAACTCTAGCCTTTTTAGCAAATTAATGCTATATTATTTAAATTTTACTTTTACAACATTTTCGATTTTAGGATTATTATTATTTTGTTAAAGTAAAAACAACTAAATGTATCAAAAAACAGAATTTTAGCTTCTATGCTGAAATATCTCTAAAACCTGACGCATGGGTAATTTTTCAAGGGGCTAATAGGATCATCAAAAGTGTTCTTAAAAGTATAATAAGGTTCTTATTCTTCCGTTCTTCTTATCCAAAAAAAAACGTAATATTTAAAACCTTATGTAAACATTATTTACTCATGCGAATTTATCTTTTCTGGTTAATAACATATACATATCTGTAATGATAAAAAGTGGCGCAATATTACCTAATAAAAATTGTTTTTTTTTTCTTAATTTATATTTTGATTTTGAATTCCGTTTTTTTAATCTTTATTTTTTGCTAATCCAGCTTTCTTTGGTAATAAAATAATAAAATAATAATAATTAATAATGCTTCCATACGCAAGCAGCTAGTTCAATACTGACGGATAGACCGCAATCAATACTATCGATATCACTATCGATTGTTTTCAGCTCTACTGATGGAACTGGAACGCTTGTATCGCAAGGCGGTATTTGTTAGAGGTGCAAAAACATCGGGAAGAGAGAGAGCAATTCAAGTTGGGAGAGCCGCTCAAATACCGATTGGGTCATCGGTGCCCATTTTACTTACCGATTGGGAACTCGACCCCAAAAGGTGCATGTTCTACATACCGATTGGGAATTCTACATACCGATTCGGAACTCGACCCCAAAAGGTACATGCTCTACATACCGATTGGAAAATAGTTGTTAATCGTGGCACAGAGCATCGATGGTTAAAAAAACATCGATGTTTTAGAAAATTCGAGAAACATCGATGCATCGATGTTTTCATCGATGTTCGAATTTAACAGCGGAATTTTGAGAAACAAAGATGTCGCTCATTATCCATTAAAACTTAAAAACAAAGTTACAATTTGTGTTTCTGTGAACAGTGTGTGTTGTAAAGTGTGAGCAATAGGCATAATCAATAAGATGTCTGCGAAGGGCGCCAACTCTATCCAGGTGTGCATCAAGGTGCGTCCCTGCGAGCCCGGCTGTTCTTCACTTTGGCAGGTCAAGGAGGGACGCTCGATCCAGCTGGCGGACAGCCACGCGGAGCCCAGTGTCTTTGGTAAGTGATGCAGTGATCCCTGATAGAGAAACTCTCCTTGATTCTCCTCCCCGCAGACTACGTCTTTGATGAGGGCGCCGGCAACCAGGAGGTGTTTGACCGGATGGCCCAGCACATCGTTCGCGCCTGCATGCAAGGGTTCAATGGTACTATTTTTGCCTACGGCCAGACGTCGTCGGGTGAGTATTTATATTCTCTTTCCTGCTCACGGACGCTGATTGGCGCTCTATGCAGGCAAAACCTACACCATGATGGGCGACGGCCAGAACCCCGGCGTAATGGTGCTGGCTGCCAAGGAGATCTTCCAGCAGATTGCTAACGAAACGGAGCGCGACTTTCTGCTGCGCGTGGGCTACATCGAGATCTACAACGAGAAAATTTACGACCTGCTCAACAAGAAGAACCAGGACCTCAAGATCCACGAGGCTGGCCACGGGATCGTGAACGTGAACTGCGAGGAGTGCATCATAACCAGCGAGGACGACCTCTTGCGCCTCCTATCCCTGGGAAACAAGGAGCGCACTGTGGGCGAGACCAATATGAACGAGCGCTCCAGTCGTTCGCACGCCATCTTCCGAATAGTGAGTTGCTCCCGAAACCGATCTTATATTTCCAGCACAATAATCTCGATTCCCTAACAGATCATCGAGTCGAGGAAGTCTGACCGCACAGACGACGATGCTGTCATTCAGAGCGTTTTGAATCTTGTAGACCTGGCTGGCTCCGAGCGCGCAGACCAGACCGGCGCAACTGGGGCGCGGCTCAAGGAGGGTGCTCACATAAATAAAAGCCTGATGTTTCTGAGCAACGTCATAAAGAACCTCTCCGAGAACGTGGACAACAAGTTCATTAGTTTCCGCGACTCCAAACTAACACGCATCCTGCAGGCGTCACTCGGCGGAAATGCCTTTACCTCAATCATCTGCACCATTAAACCCTCGATCATGGAGGAGTCCCAGTCTACGCTGAACTTTGCCATGCGTGCGAAGAAGATCCGCATAAAACCGCAGGTCAACGAGATGGTGTCCGACGCTACGATGATGAAGCGGCTGGAACGCGAGATTAAGACTCTTAAGAGTCAGCTCGCTGAAGAGAAGCGGAAGAAAGAAAGCCAACTGACGGTGCAAGACCTAGAGCGACGGCTCAAGACTGACATGCTTAAGATCATCTCGAGCACATCGCTAAGTGATCAGCGCCAGCAAAAGCGCCGGCGCACATGGTGCCCGGCGCCTACAGGTCAGGACGCCTCCCTTCCCGCGCTCAGCGGCATCCTTAATGAATCACGTCTGATACGGCCGTCGAATCTATCCAATCTACCGAAACCTACATTTTTCGCCACTTCCAATATTGCATACCGAGAGAAAATGGTACCCAAGACCATTAACATCCTCAGTTCCCTGGATATCACCACTAATAACGACGGCGGGATCAACGAAAATTTCGTCCCTGCGGAGTGCGTCAACTTCGATACGCCGCCAACTTCAATGTGGCATCCGAACATCAAGCCGAAAAGTCGAAAGCTGCCCGACCTGGCCTTGACACCTGTACCCAATCCGATGGGGCCCGAAACGTAAGTACTTCACGGCTAGTTTCACTAACTCTCTGAGCATCCCCCACCGCACACATTTTTTCACCACTACATATCACATCTCTGTTCATGCAATCCAATCGCTACTGTCATCTGCATGCGCAGAGTGGAAAAGATTAAAAAAGAGATTGAGGAGCTGCAAACGTTCACCAGCTTGGAGAAGCACTTTGATGTGGAGTGGACAGAGGTGCAGGTTCTGAAAGAGAATCTGGAAAAGATGACTGCTCAGCGAGATCAATTAGAGCAGGATTGCTTGACCAAAACCGAGCGGTGAGTTTGGGTAGCATTCGTTTTGTAACTCTCCTTAAGCTCAAGGTATTTGTTTACTAGCGACGCCTTGCCTTGTTTGCGCAAATTTAGTTTGGATATTGCGATAATATATCGGGTATACTTTACAACTTTGGTTTGCCTTTATCTTTGGATCTTAATTTTATGTTTTAGGATTAAGTTTGTATGGGGAAAAAATAAACAATTTGCATTTTTAAATATGAGGTGGAGTTAGTGCGCTCAAAGGAGTTATTTCCAAATAGGTCAATCTCCTCAACCCTAATTTATATTTTTATATCGGCCTGAAAACACAACATATTTATTTATTTATATTTATCAAGACCACTCGTATATCCGACCCCATTGCACATACAAATAACACACAATCATAATCATCAAGGATACGAAATTCGAGTTTTGATTGAGACTTGACATTAACTATTATCTTCTATTATCCTAGTTGCGAAGTAATGCAGCGCGAAGTCACCAACCTGACGGTAGCCACAGAATCTGCTAACTCTAAGATCGCCGAGTACGAAAAGGAACTGAAGGCTTTAAAAGAGACGATTGCCAAAATGGATTTGGAGAACCGGGAGGCAATCAGCTTGGAATTCCAGTTCGAGGCTTACAAGAAGAAGTCCAGCCTGCGAGAGAAGGACTTGCTGTCAGCCCTCTCGGAGAAGGAGTTGACCATTCAAAATTTGCAGAAGAACCTCGACGACCTATCCCGGGATATGACGCGCAACAGCAAAGAGGCTCTCATGCGTTCCATGTGCCCCAATCCAGCCGACTTTGGAGACATAACCCTGAATGAAACCGACGTCAACGAAGACTCAAAGAAAGTTGATTGCGAGTGCGACAGGCTCCGATCGGAAATAATCGCGAGTCAAGCCAAATTGGAGAGAATACAGTCGGACTTCGATATGGCTGTAAGCGAGACGTCCCAAAAGAAAGAAGACTGCCAGCGCCTATCAGCGCAGATTTCCAAGGCCCAGGCTGACTTTGAGCTGCTGCAGGGAAAGTACGAATCTCAACAGGAAGCTATCGAAACCATGCAGGCAGACTTCCAGGCAATTCAGCAGAAGTACCACAATCTGCAGGAGGAGTACGAATCTCTGGAACGCAGCTCGAAGGCCTCTGAAACGGAGTGCCAGCAGCTGCAGGCTGATAACAAGAGTCTGCAGCTCGAAATTGGAGCTCTGAAAGAGCGAGTGGAGGAGGCCCAGCGACAGCTATTGGAAGCTTCCAGCCAAGAAGCCCTTGCCGAAGTATTAAAAGCCCAAAGCAACGAGCTAAAGGCGAAGCTAGCTGAGATGACGTCCAACTTCAACGCAATCCAAGAGGAATACGACAATCTTTCCAGCCAGCTAATGGAATCGGTCCAGGAAAACGATGCTCTTCGGAACGAGCTCAAGCAGCGATCCCTTCCGAGTTACGGATTGGAATCCATGAGGAGTTCCGGCGTTGACTCAATGAAAAGTTCTGGCGTGGAAACTGAATTTGGGGAACAAGAACATGAGGCAGTCTCCCTCAATGATCTCTTTGAGCACTTTGCTAAGCTATCAGAATCGATCCATCAGATCGAACTTAAGAACCACTTGGGCCTAAGCCGTCTCTTCGTAGTTTCTAAGCCGGAGAAGGAGCAGGAGAATAATGTAACAGCTCTAAAGCTTTGCCTCGAATCTGCAAAGCACATCGAATGCGAGACTCATCAGGCGAAGGCGTCCGAAGGCATTCCGCTCAAAGGCCTTATAAAACAACAAGTGTTCCAGCTTGTGGCACTAAGTCAGGAACAGCTTGAAGCCGGTGAGGACAAGCGACTCCTGAAAATCATAACTCAGCTAGAGCAGGAAATCAAGGATAAAAACGAAGTGATGGAAGCCACAGAGGCGACCATAAACGAAATGCGAGAGCAGATGACCGTCCTGGAGTCTGAACTCATGGAAAAGAGTTTAATTGTCAACAAGGTGGAGGGCTACCAGCGCCAGATCGAGTCGCTGGAAAAGCAGAATGCGGAAATAACCATGGTGTACGAGGAGCTGCAGGATAAGGTTCATAGAAATAGCACAATGAGCGAAAGTCTTCTGCCCAATGATGATACCATCTCAGGTTCCCATGAATCGTTTGCCAGTCAACCCCAAGAGGATGCCTCCCATAAGGCATTCCTCGCAGAGTTGCAAGCTAAAGTGTGCGAGCTGCAGGCAGAAGTGGAGAGTCAGTTGAAGCAGATGCAGCTGAAGGACAAGAACATCGCTGAGTTAAAAGCTGAAATCGAGGAAATGGGCGAGCGCTGTTTATCCTCGGAGGTAAAGCTGGTGGAGATGGAGAACGATGCCCGGGAGAAGCAGCAGCTACTGGATCGCCAGATTCAAAAACTTTCCGATGACGCTCTGCTTATCGACCAGCTTCAGGAGAAGAATGCAAAGCTTCAGGAGCGCAACATCAAGGCAGAGGAACTTCAGGCCACGCAGGAGCAGAAAATTCCTTCATCTGAGTACGAAAAACAAATAGAGGAACTCCGGGTGACATTGAGTAGAGTCCAAGATGAGCTTATAACAATGGAAAAGCTAAAGACTGATGAGATTAATGCCCTGCAGCTGGAGTACTTGGCGAAAATGGAAAGAAGCGAGAACGAGAACCGTGCGAAATTCCGCGGTTACACCCAGGAATTGGAGGAGAACAAGGATCGGTACGAAAGCGATTTGGCAACGTTAAGGAAAACGCTGTTGAAGACCGAAGAAGAGCTGTCTAGACTAAAGGACCGCTGCAAGGCTGAGCCAGAAGAGAATAGAGTCAATCTCCAGGAAATACTTAGCCAGATGGAAGAGGAGAGGCAAAAGGTGTTTGCCCAGCACCAAGCGGAACTTGAGGCCACCAGAAAAAATCTGCAGGAGAAGCTAGGTGAAGCTGAAGCAAAGGCTGCCCAGCAGCAATCGGTACTAGAAGAGATAACGGAAAGCTTAAAGAAGAAGCTAGCTGAAGCCGAGGCAAAAGCTGCCAAGCAGCAAACTGAGCTTAAAGAGATCACCAAAAACCAGAAAGAGAATTATGCTGATTCGGAAACAAACGCTGCCGAACAGCAAGCGAAACTTGAGGCGGCCACGGAAAGCCTAAAGAAGAAGCTTGCCGAAGCCGAAGCAAAGGCTGATCAGCACCAAGCTGAGCTGAAGGCGACCACAGAGACCCTGAAGGAGAAACTAGATGAAGCCAAAGCAAAGACTGGCCAGCAGCTAGCGGAGCTTGACGCTATCACGCAAACCCTGAATGAGAAGCTAGCTGAAGCCGAAGAAAAACAGGCTTATATTAATGATATAATGGGTCAAAGGGACACAAGAGAAGCCGCAGTTGCTCACCTGGAATCGGATTTGGATAAGCTTAAAATGGAAAACAAACAACTGCTGGAGCAGCTACAGTCACAGGCAGGCAACGGACAGCTCAGCGAATACATTGCCTCTTCCAACAAGATCCAGGAGCTTGCAGATATGTGTGACCAACAAGCTTTGGACTTGAATAACAGGGAGCAGGAGAAGATTAACCTTCAGACAGAGATCAGTGAAGCCAATGAACAGTATTTGAGCATCAAAAATAAGCTTCAGAAACTTGCCATGCAAATGGATGCTCAGACCCAGAAACAGCTGTTATCAGAAAAGGACTTTGAGGAACAGCGCAAGGTTTTTACCGCCAAAATCAGTGAGCTCGAAGAAGCATTACAAAGTGCCCAACTGAATGCGGCCAGCCATAACGATCTGGTTTTAAAGCACAAAGAGCTGATGGCCTCCTCAAACGGAAAGATTCAAGAGCTGCAAGGAAAGTACGAGCAACAGTTACGTGACATAGATACTTTAAGGCAGGAAAAGTCAATCCTGCAGGTCCGGATCGACGAAGCCGATGCACAGCATTCAAGTACCTTGAACAAACTTCACGAACTTGAAAGGCAAATGAATAATATGAGCCACCAGAAGGTAATAGAGAAGTCCGATTTCGAGGAGAAGCTACAGACTATGACAGAAAAAATCAGTGATCTTGAAACACAACTCCAAAGTGCTAGGCTAAGTGGTGCTAACTTAGATAATCTAATTGTGGAGCACGAAAGTCTAAAGTTGTCGCTTTCGAAGGCAACGGAAGTGTCCTCCACGCTGCAGGAGAAGATCGAAAGCCTACAGTTGCAACTGCTTGCTTCCAAGAAGGATATCTCTAGTAGAGATCTTCAAACGGAAGAACTTCGAGCGGATCTGAAGCTTGCCTTGGAAGCAAAGAACACTGCCAGCGCAGAACAATTAGGTATGACAACCAAGCTGCAGGCAGTGGAGGAAAAGATGGCCACTCAGACTAGAAACTTCGAAAAAGAGCTCGCAGAGCTTAACAGTGCCACGAACGAGCTGCAGGTCAAACTAAAATCCTTGCAAGAGCAGAATGATGAACTGATGTCTGAGAATAGTGAGCTTAAGGTCAAGCTAAAGAAGGCCGACAATCTCCAGAACCAGCTGGAAGACGAACAGAAGCTGTGCGCTTCCCTACGAACTCAATTCGCTGAGTTGGAAGAGGCAAAATCTCGATTGGAGGATCAGCTGCGACACAATGAAGCTGAAGTTAACAGAAAATTCCAGGAAGTGGAACTTGGCCGGCATTCCATCGGGATACTGACCCAGGAGTGTGACAAACTGCGTAGCGATCTGGTAAGCTAAGCGAGATTAATTCCATTTTTACCTAATGATACAATTTTTATTTCTTATAGTTAATCAAAACAAAGAGTTTCCGAAAAGAAATGGAGGTTTTGGAATCGACTATATCCTCTTTGGCTAAGGAAAAACAGCTGTTGGAAGAGAAGATCAGCACATTGAATAATAATAATATTCGTAATGCTGATCTCATAGCGAAGCTTAGAGCCCAAGAGGCAGAATCAGAAGCCATGCGAGAAGCTTCAATTAGTCAAAAGTTGGCTGCTGAAGCAGCCGATGTAAAATGCAGACAATTCAAGGAACAGAATTTGGAACTTGAGAAGGAAATGGAACAGCTACGAACCACTCTGGTAATATTAAATATTATTGTTATTTCGTGGAAGTGAAATGTGTCTCTTCAGAAATCCAAGGAGACCAGTATTCTAGCGGAGAGGGAGAGCATGAGTGCCACTATTTCTAGTCTCCTTGAAAACAAGCGTAACCTCGAGGAGAAGCAGTGCACTCTTGACGATATTGTCACCAAACTGGAGGCTGAACTGTCTGCCTTACACGCTCATAAAAGCAACAGTTCCTTCGAATCTAATACATCGACCGGCTCTGTGCCCAGGAAGAGTCTTGATCGAAATCCTACTGCCAGTTTTCCAAGGGTGAGCTTATAAACTTCCAGACTTAATATCATTAATATTAAAATGAAATGATTTAATTTACAGAAGTCGGCTTGCTTTGAGTCCGAGATGCGGAAAAGTCGACGCCTCTCTGCTTATGACGAGCACCGGAGGCAGTCATACTGGAACGACGTTAGGGATTGTAGCACTATGACCGACCCAGTGGGTTAGTACCCCTACATGAGCTGTGCCATGCAGCGTATTTCAAACAATTTATTTCAATCGCATTCCAGACACCAACTGCAACTGCACGGAGCTGGACAGCAAGCTGCAAGCTTGCCAGCAGGATCTATTCATCCGCGAGAGCCAGGTTACTGCGTTAAACATGGAGCTGAAGCACCATCCTCTGAAGGACGAGAATGCGCAGCTCAAGAAACGGGTGCTGGAGGAGCAGGAGAAGGCTCGATCTGAGCAGAAGCGGCTCAAGATGAAGATTCAGGATCTCAATGCCAAAGTCAATGATCTCTCTAATGCTGCCAAGTCGACACCTGCTCAAGTGCCTGAGCCTAAGCCGAGCTTAGTGACTCCCTCCGCCTCCGTCCACACTCAGACTGAATTGGATCAATTGGAGAAGAAGTATCAGGATGCTCTTGTATTGCTGCGCTCCCGCTACCATCTCATCAAGGACTTGGAGGAGAAGTTGAACCAGAATGAGAACACAGATACGTCCAATGTATCATCCCTGACCAGTGGCAAAATTCATTCACTTACGGTAAGTCTACGCTCTACCCTTTGTTGACAAGTTTCTTATGTGACAAAAATATATGACAGAAACAATGCGAATCGCTAAAGAAGGAACTGGCGGCTGTCAGGGAAAAGTATGAAACGTCGAAAAGAGTATTGATGATGCGCAAGGATGAAATGATCAAGATGCGCGAGAAACTAGCTGCTTTCGAATCAGCTGCTGCTGCACCGAAATAGGCAGCTTGCCTCCTCTTCAGGTGTACATATGTATGTTAATAAGTCTCGAACTAAGTCATCTTTATATGTCCTTTGGCCGCTAGTCGTCTTAAGTGTTTAATATGCAACTTATTTTGTACATTGCTTAGCATTTATTTATCTTACCTTTATAAGTAACATATCTGCCGCCGAAATGCTCAAGCCATTGGTAAAAAAAAACTCAAAAATTGTTCTTCATAACGCGGCTTTATTGTAATGTCAATAAATATTTATAACTTTCTAAGCACATGGATGTCTACTTATATATTGCTTATGTAACGACTTTTAACTAATAGATTTTATGCTAACATCCTAACCGAATTGCATTAGCCTTTTAATGCATTTTAAGCCTAGGAAAATGCGAACTATTGCACTCCACCTACGAGAGAGCGACAAGAAAAACCGAAAAGTACAAAAAACGGATTAAATCAAAAAGGTAAATTTATACTCGCATGTACTTGATTTCTTTTATTACATTCTTTCATTCCTTAATTATTATTCTAGGTTCGGTGACTCGGGAGTAAGAAAAGGTTGTTCATGTACTCTAAGCAAGCCAGGTCGGGTGAGTGAGTTCCACGTTCGAGACAACGATTGCAAACTTATAAATAAATTACACATTTAAATTAATTGAGGTAGAAAATTACTAAAGTAACACATGTGTTGTTGCTGGTTATATAAGGCAAGTGGTTGCGACTCTTGTAGAGTCTGTCTCTGTGCTCGTCTTCGATTGAAGCTAACCATAAACCTAGGATAACTGAGGCTCGAACTAAATACATACAGGAAACGCTTAGTTACATCTATCTATGTCTTGCTTGCAGTGCTCTGCCACATAAACTAGCTAACCCTATTTTAATTTATATATATATATATATATATGTATATGTATATAGGATCCGCATAAACGGGGATCCCCACCGAATGCTGAATATGCTGAGGTATTTAATTCTCTCTCTCTCTGACAAATAAGTACAGGCATTCTTCCATATGTATTTTTAAGTGAGTGTGTATATACGTATACTGAGTGTGTGCACTGTATACCGCATAGTATAGTATATAAATAATAATTTTCTGTTATGCTGATCGCCCCACAGGGTGGGCAGATCCTAAAACTACGGGCAGATATCTGCTCTTCAAAATTGGCAAGATTCCTGGAGATGTGGAGTACAACAGGACCAGTCACAACTCGTGGAAGTATCGGGGTTCGTTTCAGGGTTTCAACTCTGCTGTCGCTGGCTGAGGTAGTTCGGTTGAGTGAGTGGTTCGGATTTGACCGCGAGTATGTGTGTGTTTCTCCTGAGATATGGTAAGCACTTTGAATCGATCGACGGAGTGGCAAGACTTGGAACTGGAAGGCTGTGGCATCCATGGCACATCTGAATTATCTGCTGTCGTCTCGTTTGGTACAATACTAACATACGTAAGTGTTAAATGCGACGGATCGTTTTGGGGGCTGCTACTGCTTCGGGTCTAACGTCGATATATCATTATATGTATTTACAGGCTTCTCTTTCAATGTGAAATCTAACTTACGACTCTATATAGTACGGACTAACATTATACGTTTCTTTCTCATGCGGGATGGGCTGTCTGGGGGCTGTCGCTCCGGCCGCTACTTGCTCTTCTTTCTCCTCTCGGCGGCTTGTATACACAGCAGGTACTTGTGTATATATAAATATATATAATGCGGACATATATGTATATATATATATCGGTATAGGTAGTGGGTTTAAAAAGCACAACATAGAATTCTACTAGGCCAGCTCTGGCAGCGGCACAAATTATGATTTTAGTCCTATTCTAGTACTCTATCGTATTGTATCGTATCGTACACATAAACTGGTATACATGAGGATAAGGCTACTCGTTACATATGTTCCATGGGTAATCGGTATACAACTGTTCGTGCTCGTTTTTGTGTGTTTTTTTACTTGTATTCATATTCATCGTAGTTCCCTCCCTCGCCGCTCTTCCTATGTGTTGTGCACGCCCTCGTCCTCCGAGTAATTGTCCTCGGCATCGGAGTTGACCACCTCGTGGTTGCTGCCCGACTGGTTATTGTCCAGACCCAAATCCATCGGCTCTGAACCGTCGCGCCTCATCTCACCCTCGTGGTCGGCCGCCTCCTCATGCCCCTGCATCCGTCCGGCCGAGTTCAGGGCCAGCGGTCCAAGGCCGTGCGGCGAGAGGCTACCTGGGCCCTGGTCGTGCCGCATTATAGGCTCTATGGTCAGTCCGGGTGCGCTCTGGCCGAAGGCCGGATTCCCGGCGGCTAGCTTGCTCAGATCAAACTGTCCGGGCAGCAGGCCTGGTGGCAGGCTGTCTAGGCTGTGTCCCATGGCATTAAGTTGGGCCATCTTGGCGCGCAACGCGGCGGCAGCTGCCTGCTCCTGGGACATGCCCATGCCTGGAATTAGGAAGGGAGAAAATCTATTATTAACATATTTTAAAAACAATAATTTTTCTGATAGGAAACACAAGTCAAAATAAGTGGAAGTAGCACTTAGTCTTAAGCACTTACCGAATGTGTTCTCCGTGATAAACTGCAGATAGGTGTCCAGCAGGGACTGACCGGCCGCATTGCTGGTGGGTAGCTGCACGCCCAGATCCTTGGGCTGGCCGAGAGCAGCCGCCGTGGCCGCCGCTGCAGCCGCCTCGTTTCGCATCCTGGCGTGACCAAAGTTGCTCAGCAGGCTCTCGTGGTAGCGGCTGAGGTCGCTGCTGCTGCCCATCCCGTACAGACCGTTGCCGGTGGTAAGGTCCTCGGGATCCTCGTCCGAATCTTCGGCATCGTCCAGCGGACCTCCGCTGGCGTTGCTTAAATCCAACTTGGCCTGGCTGCCGCCGCCACCACCACCGCCGCCGCTGCTGCCGCTGCCGCCGGTGGGCGAGGCCCTGGCCCTCAGCTCAGCCGGGGAGATCTTCACGCCCGCCTTGGCCAGCAGGCGAGAGGCGAGCTCGGGATCGAAGGCACTGGGCATGGGCAGCACGGGCAGGTCCTTGGTGGAGATACCGCGGTGCTGGCGCGACATGTGCGAGTGCAACGAGTTGCGGGACTTGGCCACCGTGCCGCAGAGGACGCACCGATAGCCGGGGCAGACGGTGTGCTTGTCCTCCAAGTGGGTGCGCAGTGTGTGGGCCGAGCGGTAGATCTTGCCGCACTTGGGGCACGGCCGGGGATCGGTGGCGCGTACCCTCATCTCCAGGGAGCGGCGGGAAACTGTAAGATACAACGAGAGATTCGTCAGATTGAGTAGGATTGCAGGTGCGGGCGAGATGGACCAATGAAAAGCCAGCTAAAGTCTTCGTTTGCTCTTTATTGTTCTCCAAAATAGATTTGCCGCCTCCGAACGAACACACATTCCACTAGGCAACGCAGATACAAGATACTCGTACTAGATACATTTGGTTTGCCCTCAAACAATTTTGCAAACTAAAATGGCATACAAACTGTGGCACACTCTCGCGTGCACGTATGGCTGCTTGGTTTCTCTTTCAGGCCTTTATAAACTACAATTGTAAAATTGTCCGCATCGAAATAGAATTTATATTTAGTCGAAAATCGTATCTCGATCGAACTCTCATTCTTATGTTCTGTTATATTTTCTGTTTTTAGCAATTTTTGCTGGAGTTTCGGTTTTAGTTTTAGTGTTGTTTTGATTAACATTATAGGAACCTTTTTACGTATGTCTGCTCTTGGAGTGTTATGCCGCCAATGGAATCGAATTTCAGTTTAGTTAACACAAGTTAAATCAACAGAATATCTCCTCGATTTTTGAACTTTTCTCTAATACAAATCGATTTTAGTTTAATGCTCAACTTTAGTTTAGTTTCACTTTTTATTTGTAATTATTTTTCCGTTTTTTCTTATTTGTTTTTTTGGTTTTGGTTTTGGCTAAAAATATATTACGCAGGCACATTCTATTTTGTTTCAGTATCAATATTCATAATAGCTACTTTATATACTTCTATATATCATGTTTCTTTGTTTGCTCGGTTCAGCTCATTATCTACATAGTTATCTCACCCTCTATGGCTTAATCGTACGTATTTTGCTTATGTAACTCTATGAATTAATATTATTATACTTCGTGTGTATTTCTTTGGGTTTCTTTGCTGTTTATTTTAATACTGCACATGCTTTGCTGGAGCCGAGTCTCCTACACAGCGTTCTCCTATCTCGCACTCCCTCTCTCAGCTAACGTAAAGGAATTTAAAGATTGAGATTTTAGGTGTCTGCATTTTAAATATAGTTTATCGCATATAGGAACGTAATAATTTTTGCAAGTATCCTAGCCCAAAGCGTTCGTCTAGCGCCGCCAGTTCAGAAGCCTTTAGGGAATCTGTAATGTTGCTCAGCTGATTCTATTTTTCATAATATCTTTCCACTAAATAAAAGGTAGAACTGCAAAGACTGAAATTAAACTCATATATATATAATCAAGGGAAATGATAAATTTTTCTGAAAATGAATTTATGAACAGCGAATGAATTCCCAAATTATTATAAAACGTTGTCCTTCGCTGCTTTTTAAATTGCAAAAAGAATGAAAAAGGCTTTTATGGCTGAATAAACAGTGACTGAATCTTCTACGAATGAACAACGAATGAATCTTCCGAAGATGAATACACCAAATGAACTCTCACTGAAACCCAGTCATGAACCCATTCCAAATAATAATTTAAAACAGAATCCTTTCTGTTGAAACCTTTTTATAAAACGGCAGAAAAAGAAAGAACGTTATTATGACTGAATGAGCAGTATGTGAATCTTCTGCAAATCAACAACGAATGACTTTATCATAATCTAATGCAAATACAATTCCAAAACTGAATCCCTGCAACTACATCCATATCCTTAATAATCAGGAACTCTAATTAAACCTTTCAGCGACTGAAACCTTTTCGTAAACGGGAAATAATAAAGCTAGAAGCCTTCGTTGACTGACTGGCGGGCAGAAAGCGTTTGCAGTAGTTGGCTTACAGGCAAGGACCTCTCTCGTGCGCTTACAGTTACAGTTAGTTATAGTGGACTCCGACTCCGACTTGGACTTGGACTACTTTTGGCTATCTACGATAGATGCGAGTGTCTCGAGACTGTTTCTTTTTTCGGCTCGATTGCGAGTTAGATTCGATTTATTGTCGCCATTGACTGACTGAGAAGCAGCAACCTAGAAAGCTTTTAGCGGGACTACCCGGAGTGGCATTGGCTCGCAGCCTCGCAGTTTCATTTGAAGTCGGGACCGCCGGCAAAGGGACCGCCCGAGGAGCGCATGGCCTTCATCTTGGCCCACTGCAGCGTGTGCTTGATCCGCATGTGGTTCCGCACGGAGTTGGGATGCGCGAACCGGCGCCCGCACTCGATCACCGGACAGACGGGACTGTCGCGCGGATAGTGGCGGTCCAGGTGCTGCCGGAAGACACGCTGCTCCAGCGGCGTCTCGCACAGCGGGCAGGGCAGCATGTAGTTGCTGCTTCCGGCTCCGGCGACAGCTCCGCTTCCGTTTCCGCCCGCTCCACCGGGAGCAGCACTACCGGGTCCCGGTCCGGGCCCGGGTCCTGCCACCTGGCCAGGTCCACTGCCATTATGCCCGGGACTAACGGACGCCGCTGTAGCACTCGCCGCCGCCGCTGCAATGGTGTTTTGAAAGAGCTCCGGGAAATCCCGGGACCGGCTCAGGGCAATGGTCCTGGCCATAAACAGATTGGCTGTCAACTGTTGCTGGTGCGACACGGACACCGACTGCTGCAGTTCGTCCAGATACTGCTGTTGCTGCTGCTGCTGCTGGTGTTGCTGCTGCTGGTGCTGCTGTTGGTGCTGCTGCTGGTGATGCTCCTGCTTCATGAGCAGCGTCTGGTATAGCGTGGACTCGCTGTCCTGGCGTGTTCTCTTCATGGTCAGGGAAATGGCCGAGGAGGCCGACGAGGAGCGGTCATCGTCCTGCTGGTTATTGTGTCCCCCGTTGCCGCCGCCGCCACTGCAGTCCATCTCCTGCTCCTCCTCGCTGTCGTTCCAGGAGCGTGCCGAGGGCGTGGGCGAGGAGTTGGCCGATCGGTTCTTCTTGCTGTTATTATTGTTGTTGTTATTGTTATTGTTGTTGTGGTTGACGCGATGCTGATGGTGGGGATGATGGTGCTGGTGGCGAGGATGCGGCTGGTGGTGATGATGCGGCTGATGGTGGCTGCGGCGCTGCTCGAGCAGTTGACGATGCTGCTGGTGGTGCTGCTGCTGCATCAGCTTGGCCAGCTTGCTGGCCGCAGGACGCCGGTCCGCGGCATGGGCCTCGTGCGGCTGACTCTGGCGCTGACGCAGCTCCTCCTCCGCCGCCGCCGTCTCCGGCTCGATGACCTCCTGCTTGATGCCGCTCTTGGCGCTCAGGAATGTGCCTGTGCGATCGAAGCGTTTCGAGTGGCAAGGAGAGAACGGGGGAAGTCAATGGGAAATCGAGAATCAGAAGCTAAATAATCATTTCTTTATTTTGGTTCATTCAGCAGCTTCAATTTTGATGTTGGAGTGTTTTAATTTTTTGTTTTTTTTCCAGTGTGTGTGTTTTATTTTATTTTTTAATCCTTTGCAAGCAGCAGCAGCAACAACAACAACCAGAGCAGAATTTTAGGTTTGTTTTTTATAAGTTTAAATATATTTATTGCCAATTTTGTTGAGTTTTTAGGGGTTTTGTTGCTTCAACTACTCCTTGAATCGAAAGTACATACACACACACACGACGTATCTGGATTTTACAGCCAATTTTTTTAAACATGTTTATGGTTTGCCAATTTTATATATGTAATTATATCAGAGGTATATATTTTGTAAGAGTATAGTTAAGCTTCTACAAAAATGGTTCTTAATGTTTAACAGGCAGGCAGGCAAAATAAATATATATATGATCGTATTATATATTACAAGAAGTGCAGGCAATATGAAAAACTAAAAATATTTAATTATTTACAATAGTTTACTCAGAAGTTGCAGTGAAACTCACTTAAATGTATGGTTCTTAGGGATTATCTAGGAAATAACAAACTGTTAGCTTAAGATAAATAAATGTAGGAAATAAATATAGTAATTAGCAATAGAATAGCAATCAAAATAAATATTCTATCTATATCTATATTTTATCTAGTATTACTGCCCTCTTGACGCTGAAATCAATTTTTAAAAATGGCTTCGACTTCTGTTCTAAGCACTCCTGAATCTGCAAGACGCACTGTATCGAGTGGCTTATAAACAGAGGAGGTTGGAGGTGGGAGGATAGAGGTTGGAGATTTGAGGGGGAGAGTTAGCTAGGAAAGGGTAAAGAGCCATATCGCGTGTTATGGAACCATTGTCAGATTGGACAAGGCGTACGACTCTGTATGCGAACTGCGATTGTGCATATACAAAGTGTATATATATGTGTATATATATAGCCCATATCCGATCCTAGTGGCGTGCAGGAACACACCTGGCCCCGTACCCCCGTAAAGATATTATATCTTTTGCATTCCGCCCGCTCCCATTTGCAGCGCCATTTCCATTTCCACACAGCCAGGGGTTTCGTTTCAATATTCGATAATAATAAATATTGAAAAATAAAACGCAATTTAATGCCTACGAAATTGCCAAGGCCCATGCCAAATATTGAGTCATTTCTGGGATGGCCAGGGATTTTTGGACCTGGTGGGTGCAGGACGCAGTCATGACGCAAGGCGACCCGAAAAACAAGAAAAATGGAAAAGCTGAAATCAAATTAAACAATTTAGTTGTGCCTTTGTGCGTGACAACTCAAGGGAGAAGGCAAACAATCCGACTGCATGAATATATCAAGTGAAAAATACAATAAAATCCAATCGAATAAAATGCAGAAATACAATATGCAAGCTATATAGCCGGCTCGCTCTGGCGAATGAGCTTGCCATGTGTGCTTAGATGCACATGAAACATGCATGGCCGCATCGTAGTTTTCTTCGGTGAGCATCCCGATTGGCCAAGTGCAGCCAGGAGGAGGAGGACCCTGCCAGGACCCTGCCAGGCTGCCGATCGCCTTTGACCAGCCAAGCAGATTACGAATTTGTCACATTTGAGGAGACCGAGCGGAGCGAGAGTGTGTTGTGCGAGTGACAGGCACAAGGAGCACATTGTGTGTGGCCCAGTATCAAATCAGGCATAAGATTTACACATCCTTCCGGCTCCTCTCGGCCTCGGCCAGGTGCATTTTTCGAAAAGGATGCGTTTTGCATAGGAATTAACTCCCCCCGCTGGATGTACCTTTTGTGTGCGTTGGTCTGTGCGTAATTTCCCAGGCTCCCTCTCTCTATCTCTTTTTATTTTTGGCCACCTCGGTGGCTGTGCATAATTATTTAAATATAAAATGCAAAAATTCAATTTTTATACCCTTTTAGCTGGGTGACTTGGGGTAAACTGTACAAGGATATATGTATAAGGAATTTATAAGCATTGAATTTATATAAGTAGTAAGTAATTAAATAAACTAAATAATTCCCAACTTGGATAAATACAACACATTATTTACAAATTACTTAATGAAGAAATGCGTATCCTTTCACCAGATTGATATCGATATAGCCTAGTCTTTAGACTTTGAAATGATCTGCTTTTGGCTTTTGTAATTGTTCATTTCCGTTCACAAAGCACCCCTCCTGCGATTAAGGATATTCCTGGGCGAGTCCTGGGCTTGGTGAGCACCTGCCACTGGCCCATCAATTATGGCCGCATGCGAAGGCATCGGCTTATGCAAGACATCGAGCCTCGGACATCGCCATGGCCTCCGCACCCACATCAATTACCAGCGGAGCATTCAATCGCAGCGCGACTCGGAGAGGGAGTAGCACCCGGTCCAAGTCTGTGCCTTGAGATTCCAATCCCAGTGCCAGGACTCGCATGTCGCGGCCCTGTTAGCGGCAATAGAAATTAGCTTTATTAAAGATAAAGCGGCAAAGCGACTCGGGTAACATTTCCCTTCGCGCCAAGGGGCCATTATGGCGTCCCCTTTCCCGTTCCAGCTTTCGTTTTGCATTTCGAAAATGAACTGCAGACGGGGGCAGAGGGGCTGGAGGTGCCGGCAAATAATGAATTTTTCCATATAAATCACTCTCGTCAATGGGCCGGGCCCATTGATATTATGGCGGGCTCTTTGGTTGCTTCGTGGCAAAATGTGTAAACATTTCCGAGCGCCGCTTTGTCCCTGTCCAGGGGTCAAAAGGGTTGACCAAGGGTGCGTCGTAGGTGTGTTTAACGGTCATTTCTCGATGTCTTGCGATCGTTATCACCTCGCTTATTATTATTATTGTTATTGCTGCTATGCATATTTTGCCAGCGAGAAGCCTTCCTGTAATTTTTTGTCCGTCCTTTTGTTCTTATTGGAATTTATTACTTAATAAGTTTTTGCTTTTTGGGGGAAGGAAGGGTAGGAAGGAAATGGCTTTCTTTTCCCTCTTCTAAGGGGTTGCTTTGGGTGTTGCCCTCTCATTCAATCAGATTTTTACGAGCGCTCGCTCAGCAATATTTCCAACGCTTTTTGAATTTTTGAGAGTGACCACCGAGCACCAGGAATCGGTTTGGCGAAAATCTTGGCGGGTATAATAAAACTATAAAAACTGTGCGGCAAACACAGGGTTTTTATTAATTTTTATGGCCCCGTTTTATTTGCGAATTTGTGCCATAAAACGGGTCAAGTATCTGACGGATATAAGATACAAATTGGCAAAGTCCTGGCCAGCCAGCCTGCAGTTTTACGATCTCCGCCGAAATAGTTGTGATTGAATTATGGATAAAGTGGATTACTCAGCCGGCAATTTCATATGCGACCAAGTGTCGTAAAATCGCTGACCGAATTCATTAGATACGCACTTTGTTCCCTTTTAATTAGCTTTCGCTTCGGGGTTATCCCTTCCCGATAGGGGAGGAGGGAGGGGGCTAGATTTATCTCCGTGAAACCCACTTTAGATTGCCAGCGAGGACTGGCCAGATGTCAGACGACACACGCCGGGACAATCCATCTCTGCATTTGTTTATCTTATAAATAAAACGCAGCCACAAAAGAAACACACACAGCAAACGAAAAAAAGATAAAACAAGAAAACAACAACCAACAAAAAAATGGCAAAGTTTTGTCCGCTGAGAAGTGGCGGTGGCCAAGAGGGGGCGGGGCCAGCGGCACGTACGGCCAGCCAAAAGCCAAACGAAATGTTGTTTAAACTTTGCAAACAAGTTTGCTTGTTCGCCTTCTTTTCTTTCACTTTTTCTCTCTGGATACTCTGCCGAAAGGTTCTTCTGGTGAGGATAAGGCTTAAGAATCAAGGATTATTCCCTGAAATTATATATTTAAATAGTAGTATATAATTTATTAATTAAAAGCCTTTAAAGGAACATAGCTTATCCGATTTGTATCCTTTCTTATTTATTCTATTTCAAAATAGATTAAAAACTGTCAGATGTTTCCTAGCTGTAGGATGTATTTTTAACTGTAAGATATTACCTTGCTATAAAATGTATCTCTAACTTTCAGATATTAACTAAAGATGTAAATAAATTTTCTATCTATCTGTATTAATTCTCTCTTCATGAGTTTCTAAAAAATATCAAGGATTAAGTAAATTCTGTTTATACAACCCAGGATTTATCTAATTTTGATATATAACCCTTTAACCCTAAAAAAATTACAAATGGAGCTAATTATTTTTTATAAACCTGTACAAGCATTTCTCTCAAGAGATCTGATTAGTATTTATTATTTAAGTATCTAAAATTAGTATCCTATCTTTTATAAAAGATCCTCATATCTTTTTAAACAAGATCCTATAAATATACCCTCTAAATTATGTTTAAATCTAGACTAACCAGTAATTCCAGTTACTCCCGGAACTCGTAGAGTATCAAGGGTCTTCGGTACCCTTTTTTTTTGCACCTTTTTTTATCTTATTGTTGTCCCCGCATACACATGTACATGTACGTGTGGGCGACTTCGGTTCGCATTCCCTCATAGATAGCATTTGAAATTGAAAGCGAAATTGCCGTTGAGCATGTGTGACGACAGTGGAGTTCCGCACGGAGGTGGAGGTGGACACCGAGTGATATATGAACTGGCAGGCGGTGGCCCCACGATTTCCACCCCCTCCACCGAAAATACCGACATCAGCAATGACATCGCCCATCGACAGAGGAGCAGCAGCAGCAGCAGCTTTGGACAGCAACAAAAAAAATAATGGTAAGTGACGCTTTGGATGCATATTCAAGGCGGACACATGCCAAGATCGAGTCGAGAAGTTTTGTGTGCACACCGGGATGGGAATATTGGAGGGATGGGAGGATGGGCTATGGGATATTTGGGGATTGCTGGATATCAAGGATTCCAGGATGCGGGAAAAGCTCGACAGCTGCTCCTTGGCCTGTGACGAATGTTGATGGCCCCGGCCGATAATGCCGTTTGTTTGTCTGCCTTCTCTTTCTTTTTTTTTAACTTTTGAAATGAGAAAAGTTTTAGTGCGGCAACGTGTTTTTAATATGATTGAGAGCAGATTTCTGCGTCCTTCGAAGTGGGGCCAAGTTATTGCGATCGAAAATTCGAGGTACTAGTTTTTCGGGATGAAGGTAGTGGTGGAATGGCATTTGAATAAATTGCTGAGATTTTAAAAGGAAATAATAATAATTGACAACCATAAATAATAAGATCATGAGTTCTTGCATTAAAATTTTTTGGTAAGGATTCTTATAAGTTTCAGGCCTTGAGGGTTTCTTTTTTTACAAACAAAATAAGGTCAAATTAATAGTAAAAATATTATTCCCTTGGGTTTCTTTGTAGACTTAATTAAAGTTTGAACCTTTGATGTTCTGCTGTAAACAATATCTTGTTTAGGAGCAAAAAAGAGGAAAAAGGCAGAAAATAGGAAACACTTTACATAAACTACATTCCCAAATAGGTAACCATTTACAGATATTAATTAAACCCTAAATTTATAAATGACAAATTAATTTATGTATTTATAAATACCATCACCCCTTCATTTACATTTCCACCCTTTCTTATAAATATTAAAAGAATTCCAAAACCCAAAATGCGTTCTCTCAGTTCGCTCAAAAAATGTTGCCTACTTAAGCGGGCACTTGCAGGCCCAGAATCGGAATTAGCCCCGTTTTAAGCGGCGGAGCCAAGCTGGTGGTGGCCATAAATTAGTCAGTCGGGGCTTGATGTAGAGATGGCGGTCCAGTTGGGGCACACACACACGCACACCCACTCAAATACACACACACACGGAGATAAAGCGAGCGAGCAAGTTAAAAAGGATAAATCGCTTGTGTTCATCGCTCTTCGCACATAATAAATGTATCTTTTACTTGCGCCGCATGAGGAGCGTAAGTAACTCCCACCGTGGGGCCGCCCAAGAAGTCGCCCCCAGAAAAGCCACCCACCCACCCACACACACAGTCACACAAGCTCATGTATGAGTTGTATATAAAGTTAACAGCATTTGGCTATCTTTTTGCAATTGATGTATTACACATAAAAGTTTTCAGCTCTCGCACACACGCTCACTCGAGCATCCATGTACTATATATTATCTATGCCCCCATCCCCCTCACATACCCCCTTTTGCCCACTCCGAGCATCTCTGTGTGTGTGTGTGTGTGTGAGGGCAAGTCCAAGACATTCACGAGACCACGTCCGCAAACAAAACGCACGCATACAATTACAAAACTGATACACGTATACGTGTGTCCCTTATGCCGTATCCCCGTGTAAAGTATATATGTGTGTGTGTGTGTGTGAATGGTCGAGCTTAGGGAGGGAAGGGGTGGGGTTCGGGGCAAGACAGCAAAGGAATATTGTTAACCGACTACAAAATAAATACGAAAACTTTTAATGCCCCCGGCTGCCGAGGCAAACGTTGAAAAATGCTTTGCCTTCGTACACACTCACATGGATAAAGCACACTCACACACACAGAGCACACTCATACACACACATACACAGACAGACAAAGGACAGCTGGGACGGACACACGAACGTCTTCGGACTCATTGCCACTTGCAAAACCCAACTACATACAGACAGACCGACAGACAGACTTCAACTACACACGAACACTTTCAGGGGCGTAGCAGGAGGAGAAAAAGGAGGCGGCTGGGGGAGTCTCAGCAGTCCTTTATCCTGCCATCTCCCTCTGAGTCGACGTGGGTGTGCGTGTAAGGACATATGCATGCGAACCCTTCGTCCTCGCCCTCACCCTCGCGACCCCATAACTCATCTATCAATTTTCACGTACTTGGACCGCAGTTGCCCCTGCCCCCCAGGTCCTTCGTCCTCCGTCCTTACCTCCGCCTCTCGAGAGCAGCGCCTGGGCTCGGCGATTGTGATTGTGTGTGATGGTGTTGTGTGTCTGGACCGAAGAAGAAGGCGTCTTATTGCCGAAATGTTGCCTTTTGCCATCTTCCCCGTGGGCCAAGAAACTTAAGCGCACAGTGGTTGCAAAATTTAGAGAGATGTATTAATTATAGCAGTGAACTGGCTTTTAATAACTGAATTATACTAATTATTCATCACAAATTTTACAATAAAGCATCATGCATGAAGCACCTTCAATTGATATCTTTTGTTCCTGATTTCAGAAACTAATTATAAAATGTATTATTGTTATTCGGCATCAAATTTGTATGAAGGTTGTAGTCATAATTTAAATCAAAATATTTTCATTGATAATGTGTATAAAATCATTTAATTAGTTGCCATTAAAAGTGTTATCTTTTTTTACTAGTTAATTGCATTTAATTGCTTATATTTATTAAGTATTAAACTGAATAATCAATATTTTAGTTGAGTATCCAGGAAGGCATCATCAAAAAAAAAGTAATCAGTGATTACTAAAGACTAAACAACATTGTATTTATCTATTTAAATAATACAGTATAATATTATTTAATAGTTTATTTTAAAGTTTTGATGTTAATTTTATGAATTTGACTTTTATTTTAATGCCCAGTAAAGAAAGGTAAACACTCATTACTACTTGGAGACTTTTCAGTTTAAAAAACATTGAATAAAATCAAATAATTATATTCATATAATTTTTTATATAACTTTTATTAATTTACAGCCATTTAAATTATAAAATGTAGTTTAGTTTATTTTATCACACATTGTATTTTAATTTCTACTAAACTTAAGTGAGTTATTTATGTATTTTCATTCAACTCACTCCCCTATGAAAATCTCAGCCCACTGTCCTTTGTGCCTGGTTTAAAACCGAACCCGACTCCTTGGGGTCCTGTGTACTTAAAGTTTTCTTCTCCACAGCCGCACACACACTCACTTACCCGCACAACTACACTCACACTACACACTCTCTCCACACACACACACACATGCAGGCACACAATACAAGAACGGACCCAACAATGAAAGCTGACAGCCCCAAATGTCATTCTATCTTGGCGGTCATTAGAACGGAGTTCACAAGGTGAAGGGGGGTAAGGGGTAGGGGGGGATGGGGGAAGGGTTGCGCCAGGACACGGGGCGGTGGTGAACGATGTGCCCCTCCACCACTCACATCGTCTTTGGGCCAAGATTATCTCCTTTACTTTTGGTGGCAAGAACTTTTTGCCTCGTTTCCTTCGTATTTCCCCCCAAGATCCTTGCTTCTTGGTCCTTGCTGCTCCTGCTGCTGCTGCTGCTTCTTCCCCGTTGTCTGTTCTATTCGATTCGGTTTTTTGGCTCGGTTCTGCATGAAGTATTTTACTCTTTTTCCATACACTCTCCGCTCGCTCTCACACAAACACACACACATTAAGTTTTGGCCCATTGTTTTTCGTTGTCCTTGTTGCCTCATGCAACTAAACACACACACACACACAGAAAGGACCCTTATGTGCCTGTGTGTGTCTGTTTGCTATTGATGCGGCTAGTTTGATGTATTACCCCAAAAAACGAAATGTCTGTATCGCTTATGCGGGGCTCTACAGCCATGGAATGGAATAGAAATGGGCATTTTGGCATTTCGATTTAGTGGCTCACAAACACACACACACACACTCGCACACTCACTTGGCCTAAAGCGAGACAAACGATGATTACGCCATGGCTTGCTCTCACTCTGACACACACACACACACGTTCCCTGTCTCTCTTGTGGTGCCATCTCTTTCACCAGTTTTTCCTGCCGCCTGTTCCCGTCTCTTTCATGCGGGCCTTTTTATGGGCATTTTGTATAATACATCATCGACAAACATGTTTGCAAAGTGTGTACGAATATTATATGGGAATCTAAGTTGTTGTTGTTGCAAGGATATAGCCTCCTCCTCGACCCACCACCCCCTCGCACCCAGTTGTTGCTGTTATTTTCGGTGCTTTTTGTTGCTTTTTGCGGCGCACGCTTTCGCTCTCGTGCCTTGCTTTTGCCTAACTGAGAAGGGGGTCAGTAGGGGCGGTGGGCGATGGGCGATGGGCGATGGGCTCCTCGTCGGAACAATTGCAAGGACATGTGCGATGGATGCTGACGTTGACGCCAATGGTGTCGGTAATGGAATGGCAATGGGCAATGGGCGAGAGAATGCTTAGGCCCAGGCCAGAGGAGCGGCTGCTGATGGGGTTGCTAGCGAAGATGGATGTGCGCCGGGTGTCCGGGTGTCCGGGTGTGTGTGTGTGTGGCGAGGGTCCGAAATGTATTTCGCTTTGAATTATTCCAAAATATACAGCAAAGAGTCGGCTGCGACGTCGACAGCAAAAAAGTTTGCCCAAAGTTTGTCCCTGTGTTTGTTCTCTCTCTCTCTCTCTGTCCCTTTCTCTCTCTCTATGTGTGTGTGATTGTCCTGCGTGTGAGTGGGCTCGTCTCGGTTAGTTTGGCGTACAGTTTTGTGAATTTGAATTAAATGTACATAGTTTTAGATTGCGTAATTCATTAGTACAGGCTGCAGCAGCAGCAGGAGCAGCAGCCTGATGCTCGCACCCCTATTGGGACTGGACTCGAACCCTGGACTGAGCAACACCCCACCTCAGTCCAACCCCCCGAAAAGGCGTCAGCACGCACGGCCAAATGATGAACGATGCGGTCGTATGTGGTTAACGTTGCCGGGGATTAGGCTATGCGTTGGTCCAAAAACTGGGTAGTGGAAATGAGAGGCGGATGCTGTTGGGTGGGGGGTTCTGGGGATTTGTTTAGTGTATGTGTGTGTGTGAGTGTGGCGATTTAGATGCCGGGAACATTCACCGAATAGCTTAAATAGCTCAAGGAGTTCCAGCCATTGTGGGCTGATCTCTGGGTAATCTAAGCCATATGCGAAAAGGGGGTAAGTGGGGTATCACTTGAAATTTTATAAATGAACAAAACAAACTTGTTTACTTATTGTTTAAATGAAGATGAATAATTAATTATTTATTAATTATATTAAAAAGGAACTGATATTAAACCCCTTAAAAATTAAAATTAAACCTTGACTAATTGGTAAAACTAATAACTTAAAATCTTAATAAGATTTGCCTGTTCAAGAATATTTTAAAATTTAACCCAAAACCCAAATCATTCTCCAACTGGCAAAGTATCCTTTGTGGCTGCGAGCAGCTGTGTTGATGGAAGATCCTTGGCTGAAAGAAGAGCGTCTAGCCTCAAAGATGAATTGCTACAGTCAGCGGTTGGGCCTCTTGCCCCACTTGATTCCTTCATGACGCTGGCTACACACCCACCCATCCATCCATCTGTCCATCCACCCAGCTATCTATCCAAGCTATCCAAGCTATCCAAAGCTATCCATCCTTCCATCGAACACTTGCGCCGCACTATTTACGGTACAATTTATTACTTTATGAGCAGCGAACTACCCGGGAAACCCCCGCCCTGCGATTGTATTTAACTTTTCCAGAGGCGCAGGCGGACGTAAAAGGGGTTGCCAAAGTGGGTGGCTTTGGAAATGCGATGGTAATGAATGTATGAATTTAGAACGCAACTGCAAAACTGGCGAGACAGTCGGGCGAGATAGTTTTCGAACACCCCCCTGAAAATAACTCCCCCCCTTGGCACACCCAACCCACCGCCCTGCTTCTCATCTTTGTATTCATCATCATGAGGTGGGGAGGCGATGCGGTTGGGAAGCAGGACAGGAAATGAGTAGAGGAAGTTTTAGTTTCATATTCGCACGGTTTGGTTCCAGGGGCGGGCCAGCGGGGATGGTGTTTAAAGGGGGTTATGGGGGGTTTTTTGGCATAGTATTTGGAGAGGTTCCTAAGGGGGGCCATGGTAGATTGGCGGTGCTTGGGCGCTGGCGATGTTGGCACTGTGGTTTCCGAAGGGGGGTGGTCCCCGCCCCTGCCCCATAGCTCTGTCTCTCTCTATGTATGTGTGTCTGTGTCTGTGTGTGTGTGTTAGAAACTTTGAATTGTATTGAAATTGTATTTTGTTAAAATTCATGTTTGTTATTGCTGTTTTAGTTGTTGTTTAGTTGTCGCTCGTTGGCCAACCATTTTGTTGGCCTCTCTTGCCTTCTCTGTCTAACGCGCTCTATCTCTCTCTCTATGTGTGTGTGTGGGTTTGATTGCGGACCCACTGGTCGTATGAGTAATTTCATTTGACTGCCTCTCACCCCCTTTTTTGGTTTATTTTGGTTTTTGCGTGTAATTTTCTGACAAAAAGCCCCGAAAAACTCTTTTTCTGTACATTCCAGCCCGAAATGTTAGGGTTTTAAGTTTTTGGCAAACACAAAATAGTACAAAATAATAACACAGAAATAGAAAATAAAAGGTGGGCAGAGGGAGAGATAGAGGATTGGTCTAAGCTAAATCAATAAATACGAACGAAGCAAAAAGGAATTTTTTAAATGCTAAATAAAAGGATGGGAAATTGGGTTTTCATGGTGGTTTATCCTCCGTTATAGGGGATTGTTGGGTGAGATTAGTTAGATAGATAGATGATCTTTTGAAAATATTTTACAGAATAGGAAATATTTTCCCGACTTGTATTTGTATTATTATAAATTTTGTATTTACTTATTAAGCTATTAATTATTATTAATAAAATCGAACTATATTTTCTTATTGCCGGGTAACTTATGGTCGTGGCTTTCTGTTTTATTATTCTTACACTTGAATGAGGCGTAGCCAACACTCTTTTTCTTAGTTTTTTCTTTTGGGTCAAATACTGGACAGTGAAGGGAGCCCGGGAAATACATCATCGACACGTTCAAGGGTGGGCATAACGAACTCCCTGGGAACCCCAGAGCAGAGGGTTCCTCCTGCTCGCCCACTTAGGCGCAGGATTCGATCGCACAAATTGCTCATTGCTGAGGAAATATTTGCAATAAATTTAGTTTATGGCGTCGGCTGTTGGCGCTCCAATGCCCGCCCGACTGACACCCCTCTTCGGCCCCGTGTGGGGCAAGCCTCCCGCCCACCCCTAAAACACACACGCACATTTAACCTCGTTGTAGGTGGTTGTGTTGCCCGCCTGTCAAAGCCTAAATTATATGCGACTGTGTGTTAGTCAGTGTGTTGCGTGTGTGTGTGTGGCGTTGGCATGGGATATTTGGAAATATTAAAATGCAGAGCTTACCCCTCACATATGTAAGCGCGTACGTGTTGGTTTATTGATGTAATATCCTTCAATTATTATGGATATTTGGCGCATTCCCGCGCAGCTGAATTTTGATGTAACAAAAAACGGGGAATTTTCGGGGATGCGGCTTGAAACCGCAAAAGAGTTATTTCTGCTCGCTGTCCAACCTTAATTAACTGACCTCCAGCGTGGCCTGTCAACTAAACCGGGACCCCCCACCCCTTGGTATCCCATCTATCTCTCTTCTTTGAGAACCAAATCCAACCCGAAAACACACCCAGGGAGGGGGAGAGTGTGGGTAAGAGAGATCTGAAGGAAATGAAATGCAAACAAATGCCCCGTCTTTCGCTCTGTGTGTGCGTGTGTGTGTGTGTGAAAAGGATATGTAAGATGTAAGAGGCCGCTGAGTGGAAACCCGGAACAGAGGGTGGAGTCCTGGGCAGCAACTACTTTCGCATGTGCGGCAATAATTCATCCATTAAAAGGGATATCAATGCGTCAGAGGTGGAGGAGGTTTCGGGGGGGGCGCTTGGGCAAGCTGAGACCTCTCCACCAAAGCCTGGGCCAAGCGGGAGGCGAAGGCGATGCGGTGGCAACGGGGTCAAATGGAAAAAGGCCGAGCCGAAGCAAAGTCTTCTCGTCTTCTTCCGTTTGAAAACCGCACGCACACACACACATGGAAAGCCACCCGGCCAGTGCCACCCACAAGACTCCCCCTTTCTAACATTTCTTAATAAACAGAGTAAGAAAATGTATTGAATTATTGTGTTAAATTCAATTAATTAAAATTATTGCGTTAATTTTTAACCTTTTAAAAGGGTTTAGTCATAGATAGAATAAAAAATAATTGCAAACCTGAGTCTCCTAGGCCGTGCGCTTCATAAACGATACACTTTTCTTTGAAACTATTTTCGGTATATATATAATAATTAGATTTTTCCTAAACCCCCTTAGATTTTCCCTCAGTGTAGCTATCAATAGAAGCTGCGACCGAAAGCCGAAGCCCCGAGTGATAAGCGAAAAATGCCGACAGATTGCAGTCGCCAAAACGAACGCGAACCGAAGAACTTTAGAGCCGAAGAAGAAGGCCAAAAGGACCTCAAATGGACTCGGGTCTAAGGGCTCAACTGGAGAGAAGGACCAACATACACACACACATACGCGCGACACAGGCCGGCATCCATATGGATTTATGTAAATTCTATGCCCAAAAATGACCTTTTTGCCAAGGTAGGGTTTCTGGGGAGGGCGGGTGTGAAGGTAGCTCTGTCTTTGACTTTTGTAATATTTTTGTTAGAAATAAATTCGCATTTGAAACGGATTCGGATTCGGATTCGGATTCGGATTGGGATTCCGATTCCGTAAACGAAATCCTTAAGCATAGAGGATGTGTGCGTCTATGTGTGTGCCGATGGATGCTTTGTTGCTACACACGACGAGGAGGACGACGACGACCACTTGAATTTAAAATACAACGTGGCAAAAAGGGCCAACCCCTTGGCTTGGGATTGAGATGGGAATGGACTAGGAATTGGGCTTGGGTTTCGGGTTTTGGAAACTCGAGTTTCAACCCCGGCCAGCAGCTCACCGAATAGTTTTGAGCGCAAAACTTTTGCATTTGGCCCGGCATTCGTGGCTCTGTGTGTGCGTTAAGCTCAAGTAGAGGGAATTTTGTTTAAATTTAATGTATTTTCTATGGCAAACACTTGTCCACAACGCCCACCACCCCCACGCAACACAGATATATACAGCTACACGCAGACAGAGAGACCGACCTATTCCCACATACATAATAATAATGGTTTTTCATTTCCATTTTTCGCATCTATTTCCAAACAGTTTGAGTGTCTGTGTGTGTGTGCGTGCAAAACAATTTCATTTGAAGTTTAAGCAGAAAATTAGAATTTTCAAGTGTTGCAATGGGTTTTCCATCCCTGCTTCCTCCCCCATACCTCATGTGTGGAAACCTGTCCGCTGTCCGTTGTCGTTGGTCCGTAGTCCTTAGTTTGGGCTTTCTGGTCCTGGGCTTTTCCTTTTGGCCCGAGTGCTTGTGTGTGTGGGGCGCACAATGACATAATCCCTCATCTACATAAACATTAGAGCTGGAATTTAACTCAAAAGTTTTTAGTTTCGGTTTCGTTTTCGGTCCATCCCCTGATCCATCCCGTCTCCTTGTGTGTGGTGTCCGCCCGAAAGTGTCTCCGTTCCCGGCACTTTTGCCACTTTGTTGCCCAGTCTCCTGTCGCACATCCTGTGTATTCTGGCATAGGCCAGGGGGATGCCCAACTTATATACTCCAACGCACACTCACCCACGTCCATGGCCGTGTCCATTCACCAACACTCACTTGAGTGTGACGTGCAGCAGATGGAGTTTTTGAAATTAATTTGATAACATTTTTGTTTTGTTTAGTTTTCGAAGCCGGGGCGTGGCCCTCCCTAAAAAATCGTTATACATATATATACAGCATATATGTATATTTGAAAATTATCTGCAACAATTTCAGACAGGCCAGTGAATGTGAATATAGTTGGCGAAAAGTAAATTCTTTCAGGCAGAAAATCTATGGCACAACAGCACCAGTTGATCAATGCCTCGGCTTAGCGTTTTTAGAGGCATTCTTTTTGGTTTTCAATCAAAATTCTAGTTATCTTTATATGGCAGCATTTTTTTAGGGAGAGTTTTAAAGAAATAGAATATTGGAAAACAAAGAAAACAATATCTGGCTTACAAATAACAAGCTTTGTTTCTAGTTAAATAATCCTTTTTAAAATGCTTAGCTTTGTGGAATAATTGGTTTTAAAGTTGAATAAATTTGCTGACTTTTTGAAGATATAAGTATTATTATTATTTTTTAAGTTTTAAGTAATTTTATGTTAAATTTTAATGGGAATATACCTTGTTTCTCTAATAAGTAGAACCATATCCTGAACCTGTTCTCTTTGTAAGCTTTGGCTGTGTATTATCAACCTTTTGCCGCACTTATTTTAGTTGGTAAGTTGGCAATGACATAACAATGTCCTGGACACCGATACATTAAACGATTGCTGCTGGACCAGGATACGGGGATTCGAGGATACAGCTCCAGCTACACCTACATATATAGTTACGGATACATGCGATAGACTCACGCACTGCAAATGTATTTCCAATCATTTTACTCATTATCCTGGAAAAGTTTTGCGCCCCCCACAACATGCGAGTGCGAGTGCGAAGCGGAGTGTGAGTGTGTGTGTGTCTACTTGAACATTTTCATGTCCTTGGCTCATTTGCAGCAGCTGGAAGGAAAGGCGGTGAGCGAGGAGGAGCGCTGAGGCTGGCCACACTAGGCGCGGACTAAAACAGGACAGGACAGGACAGGACTCCTCTCAAACTCACACACACACCGTATAAGCGTGTTGGCGTTAATGGTTCTTGATGAAATGAAATAATGGGTGCGTTTATTCACGTAATGTATTTGTATTTGTTACAGCACCACACACACATATTTACAATAATAACACAGCTCGTAAAATGAATAACTGAATGGAATGAATGATTGAATGCCGGATGGAATGAAAGCGGCGCCCAGGCGACGCCGACAAAGGGCGGCTTGCCGGGCTAACAAAACGCTTTTCGTTAGTTTTCATTATTTTCCGCATTTAAGCGTATTTATTCCGTTGTTAATCGAATTTATTAAATGCAAACACGCCAACAAATGGAGCTCCCTTCCCGTACATCTGTATGTATGTATGTGTACAAGCAGAAGCAGAAGCAGGAGCAGGAGCAGGAGCAGGAGCCGGCACGCACCTTTCGGTGGGGGCGGTAAGCCCTGTTTAGTTTTGGGTGCGTTTTGTTTGGCCAGGAAAATAATGTTTCTCGCATGCTTATTGCCTCGACTGCCGGCTGCTAATTTTACGCATTTCACGCAGCTCCCGAAAAGGCGGGGGAAGGAGTACGAGTCCTGGGAGCGTACGTCATTAAATGTCTCTATTGCTGGGTCTTACCAGCCATTATCTTCGACACAGATTGTAATCCCTTCGTGGGCATACGCACTCTGGGAAAGCAAATATGCCAAAGTCACTGGAATATAATTAAAGGCAAATAGGGATGCACTTGACAGAAGAGAGATCTTATCGATCAAGGAGCTGGGGCAGTGCAAAAAAACCTAATTAAATGAACTAAGATATGAGATTTAACTTTTAAATGATGACATGAAAGCTTTTTCTAGTTTTAACATATTTTTTAAGCTTGATTTCTAATGGAAAAATCATGTTTTTTAATTCCAACTCCTTTAAAGAACCTCAGCTATTTAATTTCAACAATTCTCAACCCAATTCTCAACTTACCAAAAAACTAAATACATTTTTCAGGCCATCAAGCCAAGTCATGACAGATACGGGGCAAGCGATTTAATCAGACTTTTCTGGGTGGCAATGTCTTTCCAAATAAATAATACTTTTCTTTTTTTGAGCTAAGCAATGCAGTCTCTGGAACTGCCATAAGATGAACAGAAGGCACAAAAAACAAGTGCAGTTTGTGAGCAGCTGGCAAATAGTAGAAGCCAAAACCCAGTCCAGGCAAACTCGAAATCGAAAGAAACTTTGCGCATTAGCTAGGCAACAGACAGCGCCAGTTGGTCCAGCCAAGTTCGATTCCGGCACTCCTTCGTCCTTCCTTCGACTTCCGCAAAACTTTTGCATTTGGTTTTGGCCAAGAAATGAGCCACTGGCCTCATATGTCAGCGATTCCAGCCCTTTGATTCCGTTTGCTTGCATTTTTAGCTTCGCCCACGCCTGGCGGCGCCGACTGCAGTATAGAGTTCGCACCTCACCAGCTGCTGCCAGGAAATGTTACTTTTTTTCTTGGGCAAAAGATTTTCCTGATTTGAAGTAACCTATCTTACAAGCAAACACACATGGGCCACCCCTTCGCTGTTATTATTTTGGCTGCCATTTATTTGCTGTCAATGTTTGGGCCACCACCCAATCCTCTGCAGAAACTTAAGCACAGAACCACCCACCTGACGACGAGGACTTGGGCTAGAAGGACGCCACAGCCGCCGGCCTGGCTGTCCGCTTTCTTTTTTCTGTCTCGCTGCTATCATTTTCATTTTAAAATGTCCTCGGCAACGACAGCGAAGAAGCAGCCCGCCTCCTAGCAAGGGTCGGTCCAGCTTTGCGCTGTCCTGCTTTCTTCTCTAGAGTTCTTTGGGGACACTGAGAAAAATAGAAGCTAGCTGAGTTTTCATAACTTTCTGTAGAAGATCCTACAATATGTTTGTTCTTATAAGAGCAAAAAATTCAGAATTTACAAGCAGAAAACCGAGGGTTTCTTCCATTAAGAGTAATGTGTATTAAGGCTACATCTTTGATTCATAAAAGAAACTAGCAAATAGGTTTGCAAAATATATTTAATAATCTTTACTTGAAATATATATATTTAAATCTGTATTTAATCTTGTATAAATTCTTTACCTTCGTTTTATAAAACTCAACATATAAAAATGTCAAACAATCGTTCCTTTATATAAAATCAATTTTTAAAATTAAAGTCGTTGAAGTCTATTCATTTTCTTTCACTGCACATTTTCGCCTTTTATTCTAGTCCTTTTTGTGCCGCCTCGAAGACAATTTCGGAAGGGGAGAGGCTGGTTTCGGCCTGGCCGGGGCCACTTTATAAATGTTTCTGCAATGGATTTCTGCAAAGTAAACTTTTTCCTCTTTTCTCGTTCGTCTTTTGTAGTTTTTGGGCCCGCATCTGATTGCGAGTGTGTGACATTTGTGGGGGCGTTACAGGGGGCAGCGGAGTGCCGAGGACCAAGTAAATATATTAAAATGCAAACCCAACTCATATTACCAGGGGACAGGGGAGCAGCGGGTCGGGGCGGGGCGGACAGGACTCAGCTCTCAAGTCCTTGCGCACACATGTGCGCAATTTCCAAGTCCGTTTTCGGCCATTGCCAATGCCCACCAAATAAATCGAATGCACAAAAAAGCAATAAAACGAAATAAAATCTAAATATGTATGGAGTCTGTGTGTGTGTCTTGAGTGTCGCCCTTTTTCCAGGGGGGGAAAAGCTGTGGGCGGACATGGGCACGGAAAACAGAAGGCAGGAACAAAAAAAAACTTATCATTTTTATCATTGCGCAAAAGTTTATCCTTTTTGCTCGGGCCGTTAATATTTTCGATTCGGATTTCCAAATGGCCAAGAAAGAGTCCCAGGACCAAGGCTCCGCCCTCGCTTTCCTTTTGGGCCCGTAACTGCTCGGAATTTCAAATGACTTTGGCTCGTCCCGAAGCTTATTGAATGTTTATGCTTTATTAAATTTGATTTCTTCGCTCTGGCCAGCAGCAGCAGCCTGTCTCACTAAACTGACCAAGTGCTGGCCAACATTTGTTGCAATGATCTATGTGCCCTGAATATTAAACGGCTCTCCGGGGCTTAGGAATCCTTCTAGTATGGCGTTCAAGGATGACCGTCTGAGGCGGAACCCGAGGCTATTATCATTTTAATGCGCGTTAAATGCGACATTTGCGACATCGAACAAAGTGCGTGTCATGTGCTTAACAGCACAAACAAGCCGAAAAAAAACGGAGGCAGGACTAAGGATCTGGTAAAATCATATTTGTAACGCTTTTTCTTACACTGCGAAAAGGAAAATACTGCAGAAGAAATGTTTTAAAAGCCTGAGAACAGTTGAAATGTTTTATGAAAACTAAATACCAAGCTCTTAACTCTTCAAGAAATAAACTAATCTGCCATATCTAATTTTTTATATAAAAATATGAATACCCTCCAGTTTTCCTATCCTTTTTAAAGCATCCTCCTTCAAACACGAATTTTCTTCACGTGCACCCTTCTGCTCTCCAATCGAATGGTAATCATAATCACAATAACCGTAATAGCAATGACCGTAGTTATGTCGATAGCAATAGTGTTTGGTAATGGCAATAATCATTTTTTGTTGTCCGTTACGTAGAACATTTGCACATACGTGAATGGCCGGACATTACGTCGTACCCAAGCCCGAATGTGTTTATAATCACACGGCCAACAGTCGCCGCATATCCATATCCATAATGCGACACGTGCTCCGCGCATATTTCTTGGACCGCTGGCCAGGATTGGGAATGGGATTTGAATGGGATCTCTGAGCCAGGTTCTATGTAGGTTCTGTTTCTTGGTTCTAAGTGGGTTATGGGCCTAATGATTGCCTTGCATATGGGCTGGTCAGCTCGTTAGGAACATCGAACATCGGGACAGATTAGATTTGTTTACTTTTACTAAGGGGTCATTATAAGTGAGTTTCACTGCACTGCTTAAAGACTAATGACTAATGCTAAGGCTTAAGATGATGATGCAACTGAAGTGCCATAAGCCGATAAATTGAATTAATTGATAGTACTTTTCAATATCAATTATTTGAAAATATATTTTATCGGCTTATTACTTATAATATAGTTAGTTACTTTTAATAAATTTATAAATGCAAATCATATACAAAATATTTGGTTTCGTTTTCTCAAAAATCAAATACAACAAGCAAATTTTCGATAAATCGATAACATTTCTTTACAATTTCATTTGAGAGTGCCAATTGTTTTTCCGCTTTTTATAATACGTTCTTTGTCCTATCTTATATATCTTAAGTATATCTGATTTCGATTGTTATGCCAATTCGTTTCGGGGTTCATTGTGCTTAGGCCCTGCTTGTTTATCGATAAATCGACAGTTAGTTACTTATTATCTGGCAAAATGCAAATCATATACGTAATCTTTTCTTTTCTGCACACTTTTTAACCAATTGATTTTTAAATCATACTCAAGAGGCCAATATTCTATTTTGATTTCATATACATTTTAAGTGTAAACGAGTAGCAAGCTTTAAATCGATACAGTTTTTATGAAAATTTTGACTTACCGAAATCACTGCCAATGCCAGAGGGTCCAGGCAGGAGTCCTGGAATGCCCTGCAGGCCGAGGAATGCATTGGGAAAAGAGTGCGAGCGCTGATTGTCGATGCCATCGAGGGTGCCGTCGTGCTGTCCATCGCCCCGATCCGAGGGCTCCGTATCACTGCTGTTCGAGTCCTCGCCCGCGCTCTGGCCGAGATCGTGCTTCTATTAGGACAAAGAAATATATATTTGGTAAATAAATAAATTTCCCCAACCTTTTATAAGGATTATTTAAGGTATTTTAAGCTCGAAACCCACCTGACTGGCCTGCTGTCCATTGCTGTTCTCCAGCGCCTGTCCCAGCAGCGATTCCCTTAGCTCCATGTTCCGCTCCCGATCCTTGGAGGTATCTCGACCACCGCGATTCCTGGTGAGCGGATGCTGTCCAGCCACCGGAAAGTCCCGGTCGATAAGCAGTCGCTCCGGGCTGATGCCATGCTGGGCGCGGAACAAGTCAGCGCTCTTGATGCGCTTCTGTGGCGGCGGCGTCAGGTGGCTCTTCCTGCTGCCCTCCATCTCACCCAGGTCCCAATGGTTGCTGCTGGCCTGTTAACAAAAGAGGGAGTAGAAAATTCACCCCGGAGTTAGTTGAGTGGGAAAAACGTTAACCAAGTCAAGTGCTAGCGCTTGGAACTGCACACTTTACTTTGCTGGGATTGGGATTGGTTGTTCTTACGGGCGACGCTGCCGACGAGGCCTTCAGCTCCTGGATGGCCGGCGTGCCACTGGCATTGACACCACCGCTCTGACCGCTGGAGCTGCTGCTGCCACCGCTGTTGCTGCTGCTGCTGGCGGCGCTGGCTGTGGCGGCGGCTGCTGCTGCCACGGCGGCAGTTAGCGAGGCAGCTGCAGCGGCAGCAGCGGCGGCACTCGAGGCGGTAACTGGAGGCGGCACTTGTGGCGTGCTGAATGGTGAGTTCAGGCTGCTGTTCAGGGATCCACTAGTATTATTATTATTATTGTTGTTATTATTGTTGCCGCTGCTGCTGTTGGTGTTGCTGTGGCTGTTGCTTGTATTATTATTGGAAGAAACGCTCGTTTGATTGGGCGTTAAGTAGCTGTTGATTTTATTGTGGTTACTGCTCTCAGCCAGGTTATTGTTGTTATTGTTGTGACTGAGACTGCTGCTGTTGCTGCCACTAGTATTGTTCTTGTTGTTGTTGCTGTGACTGAGGGCAGCAGATAGAGTCTTGGAGTAGGGATAACCGCCGTTGACATCCGCCAGGCCGCGTATCTGCAGCAGGTGAGCGGTCTTCAAGAAGTCGGGCAACTGTTCGTGGCTGACATTTACCTCACCATTGTACATAAAGCTAAGATAATAGATTAAACAATGAAAAATGAATTAATATACCTTAATTTATATATATGGTTATAAGTTATAGGTTCCTACCTCAGCAGATTCTCAACATCATCGCAGCGCACATCGCGCAGTATGACAATCGGATGCTCGCAGGGATTGGCCTTGAGCAGCCGTCGGAAGTAGGGGCTGCAGGCACTGAGGACCACCTTGTGGGCGGTAAAGGAACGCTCGTCGCAGGCCAGCGTCACATCCACAAAGTCCTCCTCGTCGCGCAGATGCCGAAAGGAGCTGAGGATCGAGCTCTGGAAGTCGTTCCACTTGAGGGCATAGTGCTGCTGATGCTGTGCATGCGAGAGGTTCAACGAGGGCGGAGGCGTGGCCGGCGAAAGGGAGGAACCGGTGGCCGCCATCGAGAGCGAGGAGAGCGAGGATAGAGCGTGGGCAGCGGCGGCGGCGGCAGCGGAGGAGGTCGCCGGCGGCGGAGGCTCCATTTTCACCACGCCCGCGTTGTTGTTCTCCGCCGTCTGCAGCTGAGTGGACTCGGTCATTTAAGTGGACCACGACCAGAGTCTAGCCGGGATGGGATCTGATGATGATGGGGCTGTCTTAATGGACCCGCGAACGCTGCTCCTTTGTGGCTAATTCCTTGGCTATTGTCAAAGGCTTCTCCCTTGGCTTCCCCTCTCTCTCTGTTTGCCTGGGCTTTGTGTGTGTTTCCTCCTCGATTTCTCTTTTCTTCTGCGGGAGCTTGGCAAATATTTGCGTTGGATTTTCCGGCGGCTTCTCTGCTAATTCGGCGGCAGCCTCGCACGGCCTTTGTCCATTTTCACCGGACCCTGTTAGCCGCGGCGCCCATGGACGGAGCTAGAAATGCTGGAAAGCGCTGCAAGGGGGAAACAGAAATCGAGTTTAGTGTTGGGTTCGGACTCAACTCCATAATATACAATTGCTCGGGCAGGTGGGCCAATCATTAAATATTATTACCAATTATTCATACATAAGCAGCGGGACCGGGACGCTGCCGACTGCCGCTGGATCCGCGGTTGGTCTAATGAAACCATTAATTACACGAGCGGAGCCCACGAAACCCGGGGAACCCACGGAACCCACCGAAGCCAGCCACCGAGAGCGGGCCACTTGTCGGGGCATTAGACGCAAATCAATTTAATTTAACCGTTTACAAGCCACAAAACAATGGAGCCGAAGTTGCCCGCCACTCCTGAGATCTTTGACATACACTCGAAGATAAATAGATGCGATTTAATTGAGACTTTTTGTATTCAAAAATTTTATAAAATAATAATAAAATAAGTGGTAAAATTGGGACATTTATTTTTTAATACAATTTCAGATGGACTGTTCCAATCAATTGTATCCCGAAATTCTGATGCTTTTCGATAATATAAATATCATAACATTAGAAAAACATCTATTGATCGATAAATAATCAACAACAATTACAAAATGTGCCTTCAAATACAATTTCATATGAGTTTTTCGAGTGCACCAACGAAAATAATTGTACAAGATCATTAGAAGAGGTAACCATCCATCTTCTGTGTGCTCTGCTCTCCTCCCGGCCGGTCAACCTGATCGATGTACCGCCATCAAAATATTTATAAACGCATTCATCTTTGGTCTTGGATTACGCTCGCTTTGGAGATTCGGATTACAAACTCTGCGATCGAATTTGGAGAGGGCGGAACTGCCCCATTCCCTTGATACTCTTTCACTTCCCACCAATTCCTCTGCCTGCAATTGGCGCCTGCAGTTGCAGGTTGGTAAAAATTCTTCATGGTTTATGTGGAATTCCGTTGGAAAATCATGTTCATGGGCACTCGTACTCGTTCAGTTACTCACTCTCTCCCTGTAAGGCTCTGACTCACGGGTGTCTGTTGATTAATGATGGCGCATTTTAAACTCGATTATGGCCATCACATTTGGCCGTGACTAAGGCAATCGAAGGAGGCTGGTCAGCAGTGCACACATTTAATTGGTAACTATGGAATTACCAGGTAGGGTGAGTTTTGTAATGAGTGAACGGTTGGTTGGTTGGGAAATTGAACTACACGTGTAGTTGGGGAAATTCGAATGGATTGATTTTGGAATGTTAAACCTTAATTACAAAGTAATCGGTTGTGACAGAGTTTAATTGGGAAAATAGGTTACTTCGATTTTTTGGAGAAGAAAAAGTTAAACTAAGACAAACTAAAATAATGAACTTCTTGAACTTCTGGATGGGGTTCGCGGTTTAGTATGCTGTTTTAAAAAATGCGATTGTGGTTTATAACATAGAGCTTCATCATTAGTAATTGTGTCCCAGAATTTATGCTTGAGAATTATCAGTAATTGTGACATCTGTAAATTATTCTCAGGAGAAACATGAACAATAATTCCCCAAGCAGCCACGTTTGTTCCCCTAAAACCATGCTATTTTTCCATTCTTTTTTTCGTGGGAAATTTAGGAAGGCCCATTAGGTTGTACAGTTGATATACGCACTGTTACTCGCAAGCAATATCCATGGAGTCCACTCCCTTTACATTTGCGCTCCGCTCGGGCTGCGTGCATTTGTTTGCGCTAATTTATGAAGTAACCCAAAACAATTTCATCATAACACATTTGCTGGCAATTATTTCGTTTATTGAACAAACATTCGCCTCGCCTCGCACATCGCATAAATTCAGGGGGTGTTCGTAAGGGGGGATGGGGGCCTACAATAACTAACCCGGCCAAGACACAACGAAATAAAACAACTGATAGTTTCCGGCTTGGTAACCGAAAAATATGTAAATGAAAGGGGGCGGAGGGCACGAATAAAAAAAAAGGCACCAACAAATACGCTTTTCACATGTAATCAGCAGGATGTGTATGTGGGGATGTGCAACAACGCAATTGCATTCTGCATGCCACACTTCAAATGTTCAACTTTCAAATAGCAGCGCAGTGGCGGGGCCAAATGGCAAAACTGCCTAAAAACAAAACATTTCAAAATTTGCGTCCAACAAAACCGAGTCCAAAAAAGGCCAAAACACGCTTCTCTATCCTCTGTGCCTGTGTTTGTGCGCAATTGAAAGGATACCCGCGAAAGGGGGTGGCGGGCCATATCCTGGGGGCGGGAGTTGAGCGTAACATAATAACAAATAAATGTAAATGATAATGGTAAATAAAAAACGAATTACTAAACAACAACACACACACGAAATCATCTGCAAACACACATCGTGATATGTATGTGTTATATAACGATCCCCATACTATACTATGCTACGCTATATATATATATGTGTCTGAACAAACACGCGTTGGTATCTAGAGCTGCGGAAATGGCAGCAACAACTCCTGTTGGCCATGGGCACAATCAAATTTGTACTAACTATTTGTACGCCCCCCCAAAAAAGTGGTCGATCCGTAAGGGTATATTGAAATGAGAGGAGGCTTTGCCATGTATTAAAACAAAGAGGAATCGTAATTTTTAACAGGAACCTGGGAGGGGTTTATATAAGAAAAAGTAAGCTAGTTGCTAATTTGTAGAAATTTCATTGAAATATAACCTATCTGGGGCTTATTATTATTGTGGAGTTCATAGACATAGATGAAGTTAACATTTATCGGGCAGATAAACTACCAGTTTGCACTAGTTTTGTTTCTGTAAGAGCTGTGCTTAACTAGAAAGTTTTTTAACGGTTCAAAATACAATTAAAAAGCTGGCAAGGATAGATTATATGATAAAGAGATTTTTACCAAACGAAATTATCATTTAACCTCCGGTTAGCATTAAGAAAACCAAACTTTGTATGGTAAGTTTATTAAAACCAAATTTTCGCTAGTTGTCATATTTCTAAACCACCATTTTAAGTAGTTTAAGTAGAATAGTTTTTAAGAGAGCAACAGCAAATCTTAAGACATTATTATTTAGCATAGGGGAAAACCAAAGTGTTTCAAGAACAAATTAAGCAAAACCTAGACTCCACTTGTCTTCATATTTCCAAGCCACTCTTTTGAAGTAATCCTCCCCACATTATAGGGTAAAATAAAGCTCTAATAACTCTAGCTTCGTCACTTGTTATTTTTGGTAAATTGATACGGCGCCTTGGCAAGTGAACTAAGTTCCTTGGCAAATACTCTACCCCTCCGCAGCACGCCTTACAACCCTCATATCTGTGCCTTTCCTGACATGTACCCTCCATCCATCCATCCATCTATCTAACCATTCCATCCAACCCAAGGGTCTGTAGTCTAACTAGGATTCAAGGAACGAGGGCAGGCGCGTTATGATGATGATTGTTATTTTTACGATTTGCATTTTAGCTGTCAGTGGGAGAATCATTGAATGTACACAAAGTCCGAGGTACAAGTAGCTAAAGCTATAGCTGCTCCTTTTGTGTGTGCGCTGCGGCCCTTTTTTGTTGTTTCTCTCATTATTTTTACAGTTATGTGTATATCGTTTATGACTTCATATGGTAAGGCGTGTGCGTATCCTTCTTGCATACGGATAAGTGTCAGGGAAGTCATAAACGAAATTCAAGCATAAATATGAAATCAGGAAATTGACTCAAATGGTTTTAGGATGAGACAATTTTTCGGGGTGTTAAGGATAGCAAAATCGAACTGTATAATTATGGCTTTCCAATTTGATAATTTGATTTGAAATGCAAATACTCAGAGAAAAAATCTCGATTATAATTCGTTCATTGTCACGGTGCAAAAATGTCAAATCGAGTTATATGGCAAAAGTATCAACCAACGGCCTATTCTACATCCCCTCTACACTCTTATTTAGTTTTAGAAAAGGCGTAGAATCGGGCAGAGGAGACTAGGAGGGGAGTAACCCTCGCAAATTAGTTAAAAACCAATTAAAATCGCTCATCCGCCGTGTTGACCAGGCCGACGCCACACGATGAATGCGGGGGAGGCATCCGTACATAGAAATTGCACAGATATATATGTATACTGTATGTACCACTATGGGGCGAAATATTCTAAAAATCCAAATTAGAATGTCAATAAAATGCCATTTTTAATGAAATAATTAATTAGATTTTGCACATCAGCAAATCTAACACGCATTTGCCGGCCAGAACCCCCACACACACACACAGAGAAGGCGTATGTATCTATGTTTTCTATGTCTATCCAACGATTTGTAGAGCTGCCGTCGTGATTCGTGAGTTGTTTTTGATTAAAAATAAAACTAATTGCTTGCTTGATAAATAATAATAGGTGTGCCTTTGTGAGTTAAATTTGAGTATTGCTTCAATTTTAGATTTCATTTCGTTGCCAGAGCATTGTATCTCCTATTGATTCTTTTGTGTTTTTCTGTTTGGGGGTATTTTTCCGAGGATTTTCAATTAAATTGAACTCACGTTGGCATTTCGAAAGCAGATGTACACATTAGCATACACACCGACACTGGCCAATGCTTGTTTTTTGGTACGTCATAGTTTGGAATTTAGTTTGCTGGACACCATTTTGTTTAGAATTGGAAATTTGCATGCGTTTCTATCTCCATTTTCCTTATTATTCATCATGGTATATCCTCATGTTCTGTTGTGTTTTTCAGCTGTTCGATTTTCAATTATTTAAATGGTTTTATTTTCGTTCGCCGCACATACTACACTCATTTGCATTTCTGGATCGAATCCTCCCCCTCTCTCGGTACGATATCATCGCTTCAAAGTGCCACTCAATGGCAGGGGAGAAAAATTATATAAAAAAAAACTAAAAAACGATAAGAGAACTGAGATGGAAGTCGCAGCTACGACTTTTCCTAATTGCCTCCGAGAATTTAAATTGAGACATGAAATTGAATAATTCAAAATAATTAGCAGGCCAGCGAAGACAGCCCTCGGTCGCAGACTCATTCTCAGTCGCAGTCTGAGCGCGTAATTGCATTAATGATTTTGACAAATGACCGTCGCCAAAGTCGCCTTTGACTTTGACGTCGTCCACTTGATGCAGATGAGAGGCCAAACTATGGCAGGGAAAACCTGGGAGGGGAGTCTGCCAGCTGCTAAATTCATTAAGTTACACGCAAAAATCAATCAAGGTGAGAGCAGGAGTTCGAGGGGATCTAGGGTTCAGTAAAACTTACAAATAAGTATCGAATTTATAAAAATCAACTTATTATTATCATTGTTACTAAACATATTAGTTTATTCCATTCTAAAAAATCTTTATAAATATTTAAAGTATAATTAAATAAGGAGTAAAGCTAATTCCATTTTTAAAATGTTCATTTAAAAGGTCTATCGTCTATCGTAAAAGGAATTGAACAAACAAGTGTACTTTCTGGAAAATGTATATATTACACCTGAAAACTATGGATAATTTTATCACTGATAAGAAAATATTTACAAAATCTGTACCTTTTATTTTTCTGTTGTTTTTCATAGGTATTCAACTCCACCTTGATTTATTTTCTCAGTGCATGGCTTAGACAAATCTGCGATCTATTTCATGGATAGACTTCGAAGGCAGCTGCTAATTAAACTAATTGAGTAATTTCAGAAAATTCAGAAATTAAATGAGCAAATAAAAATTGCCGAACACAGAGACATAAACAAAAAATAAAAGTAAACCAAAGCCAAATTTTGAAGCGCAATAATCGCGGCCGCAATCACAACTTAAATCTGAAATGGCCTCTAAATTTCAGGGGGATTTCATCCGTCAGATGCGTGTGAGACCATTACTCATGGATCGCCCAGCTCCGATATATGTATGTAGGGGCAGAGACTGCAATGCGTCTCTATTGGCACCCACTATTTGGAGCAACCTGTCCTAATTAATTTCCAACTTTACTGAAATGGCTCGCTTAATGGTCCTCAGATAGCCATCTCAATGGGCCGCAATTAGCCCGGGGTTAGGTCGGTAGATAGTGGCCCCCAGAGCTTGCTAGTTTGTTAGTTTCGCATGGCCAAGAAATGTGTGGCCAAAATTTATGCAAATGCCACAAAACTGAGTCGTAGATGCCGTCACTCCAAAGAGTTTTCAAACTTTCTTTTGGCCAACGCGCACACAGAGACAGTCCGGCAGACAGGCATACGGATGGATATGGATAGATACACGGCCAGATACATAATGTCAATGAACTGTCGTCTACAATAAAAATGGTTAATATTAAAAAAGAACTTAAAAACCGAAGCGTAGAAGTCGAAATTAAAGATACAGAGACAGAAATTGATCTGGCAGCGGTCGAAGATTGCTACAAAAAAAAAGAGGTGAGGGAAGAGACAAACTAAATGGTATTTGGGATTTACATAAACTGGCCATAAATTAAATTAGCCAGAGTTGGGGAGTCCGAGTCCGAACTGAGACTCAGAGACCTAGGGACAGCTACAAGATGCAGGCCAACTAGCGACCGACAAGCCGAGCCAGGCATCATCATTATTCGAATACAATTAACACAAAGAGAAAGCAACAATGGAGCAAAGAATCTATATATACGTATCTAGCAGATACACCGCATATACTGGCATTAATTTTCCTCTGGTATGCCCGCCAACTTTCGGTATTGAAAAGCAATAAAAAAAACCAACGCCGAAAAAAACCAAACAAAAACGAGTCAAAGTAGGAGAGATCACAGCCAGTGGATCGCTCAGATACAGATACAGATACATATGTATCCGAGCGCGGGCTGTAAGTGTGTCGTATCTACATCTCATAACATTTAATTCATTGTTCACTATTCGGCGGGGTTTTATTTGTATTATGTATTCCATTTTGTAGTTTGTAGTTTGTAGTTTTCGTTTTCTGGCATTTGTTTTTTGCTTTTTAACGCTTAACCCCTTCGATCTTGCGTTGTAAGGCGGCTTCTGCCTCCACTTCTGCCTCTACTTTGGGCCATTGTGGCACAATGGAAAACGCGTATTGGCCAAGTTGTGCGTGGCGCGGTTGTTGTCATTAAATTTGCGTTTATTTCATTGGTTAACTTGTTTCCTTTTCCCTCTCCTCGGTTTTCTATTTTTCTATTTGCCTCTCGCTTCGTCGCGTCGCGTTGCCTCGCTCTCTGCAGTTGTATTTGTATCTGTACCTGAGTATCTGTATCTGTAGCGGTGTATCTGTGCGTTTTATTGTTTCGTTTGTTGTTCGTCTTCAATGTTTTATTTAATGATCGTGTTTACATACTTAGTCCATCGCTCTCGCCCACGGTATTCACTTCTTAATTGTTTAGACCCCCGAAATTCAAATCAATTATAGCCTTTGGACACTTTATTGAGTTCCATAAGTGTAGTACAGTTTCTCAAGACAAAAGTATCTTAGTTTGAGGGAATAGAAAAACTAGTTTGTTCTACTTTATTTGGGGTTTGTCAACTTTAAAACAGATAAGATACAAACTAAAATTCTACACTGAATATTGTACATATTAAATTCCTTCTAAAACCTTCAAAAAAAAATATTTAGAAACGCTCTTGACTTTGACCTATCAACAATCTGTAATCTATTCCCGTTTCCTGACAAAGTGTCAATCCGATTTTCGAGTCCACCTGGGGATAATCTGGCCAAGCGGCTTTGATTGCGTTCGGGGGTCAACTGCCGGGGAATATCGATTGATGTGACCAGCGGGTTAATTATAACATTAACCGACTGTCAACTGGTCAGTGTCGCGGGTCCTCAGCTCTCAGCTTGCTCTCCAGCTATCGTTGTAATCGTACACACATGCCACATCGCAGCACACCGCTGATTCCTGAAGCGGAAGGTGTTTGCCAGCGGCATCCAAATATACTTTTCCCACACTGTTGTCGTCGCCGTCGAGGTGTTCATTTTGCTCCCCTGATTTCCTGCTCCCCCTCCCGGCTAGCTGGCTTTTTGGGATCCCGGGTTCGGTACTCGTAAATTTTCTATATGACATTATTAGGTGGTTCGCTGCTCTGCACTTGGAAAAATCTTAAATCAGTTGATAAAAATCTATAAATGTTAGGTGTGATTTTAAAACTATATTATTATCAAATTAAGTTCGAAAATACGATTTGTAAGCATTGAAGTTCGTTTTATTTAAACCTTTTTATATAATATATAATATAATTATAAAAAACTAAGTTATATGCAAAATAAAAATTATAAAAAATAAGCAACTACTTTGATACTTTCCCTTATTTTATAAATAACTATTTTACCCCTCAATTGATTCTTTTTAACGTAAAAAATAATCCCAAGTGTGTCGCTTCTGCTGTTATTATGTCATAATTTTAGGAAAAAAGTGAATCGCTCAACCAAAATAAATTAAAAATTGCTTTCATGCTTGAATCGTTCGCTGGGGAGGCGGGAACCTAAATGAGTGAGTACTCGGCGAACTTCATTACCCGGCATTTCCAAATATAAGCGCTGTGACGCTGCTGTGACAATGCCACGGATCGATCCCTCCTCGCAGCTACCAGCTACCAGCTCACAAGCCCAAGTGTTTATGGTCGATTGGAAGTTTATAATGGATAATATGCGCTGTGCTGTGATGTGCTCGGTGCCCCCTTTTGCTCTGAATTCAAATTTAGAACGCCGAAGTGAATGAAGTGCGCAATATTCAATTAAAGTCATTATTATTAGTAATTTCCCTTCGGCAGCAATTGCCATTGATTGTTGGCGATCGGTAAATAGATCGATAGATAGATCCATCGATCGATCGTCCGATCGCCTCGGTAATCCCGCACTAATTGATACTCGAGAGCGATGGGAGGGCCAGCTGCATTTTGTTTTGAGAACCGGCCAGGCGGACTCCTCCTCCATACCGGAAAAATTCATCAATTTTCAATTTGAATGTATTAAGGCGAGCACCCCCTACAGCCCACAGCCCCCTCAGAAACTACCCTACGTTTTATTATTTTTTTTTTTTTTTTCTGGGGGCTAAGCATAATGAGGCATTATGCAAAAAAGTCCGCGTATCGCTAATGAAGAGCTGTACATACGGACGTCTTTATTAAAAGTAATTAAGTCGTTGTAATTGTCATTTGACGAACTGTCTATTAAGTGGGAAAGGTGGTGGGTGGAAGGCTATAGAGGCTAGGGTTTAAGATCTTTCAGAGAAATAAAGAAGAACACCGTACAGGGTTTTGGAATTAAGGTATTATTTGTAAGGCATATTGGTTGGTGAATATATTCTTTAAGAATAATACCATATTCCTACCTAAAATATATTCAATTTTGCGTCGAAAATAACTTATAAAAATAAGTTGATGGCAATTTTTTTAACATTTTTAAAACTTCGTTCAAACCTATTCTAGAAACTAAGTTTTAGCTGAACTACATTTTAAAACCAGTTTTTAACAAATATTAAAGGCAATACCCAAATATATTTCACACAAACAAAGACCTAACATATATAAAATATCTAAACCTCAATCAATTGAGTTGAAACAAGCATGAAAACCTACCCCATGGAATGATTTTTCCGCTCGAAGACAAGATGAACCCCTGCCAGAGCTCACAAATTTTGCCCCATTCCCTTGGCCCCGCTTGGCGTCATTGAAGTAAGTAATAATTGTGTCTAAATTTGTACGCAGACCATTTGAATCTCAATAAAATTTATAGTTATGACGAAAATATCTCTCCCCATTCCCCACACTCGGCTCGGCTCCGCGTGCGAGCTTTAAAAGCATTTTTCGGGCAGAAGAAATTGAACTCAAGTGCAGACAATTGAAGAAGCTCCTCTCGCAGACATTTTTCGGCTGCGGATATTTTTGCTTTGAGGTGGTGGTGGAGGGGTGCATACACCCCTTTAGAGATATTTTTGATTTTGATTTCAATTCTCTATCTTTTTTTTGCTGTCTGCCTGTATCTTTTCGTTTGTTATTTTTTTTTTTTGCAAGCGGTTATTAACCAATGCAAAAGTCAGCCGACGGTCGAGTACTCGCGCCATTTGGTTAATTGATTTCATCGTTTGCCGGGCCACCACCCCCTGCACCACCCACACCCTTCATGGCAGACCATCCTCCCTCCGAGCTCTTCGCTGTTTTTGTTATTTTTTTAGCGTTTGCTTTGACCAATTTAAGCTTTTATTTTTTTAATTGCTGTTATGGAACCGAGGACCCAAGTAAATCTGTGAGTAAAACTAGCCATGTATGTGTATAGGGGGAGGTAGGAGGAGATACACCCGAAGAAAATCCTGATCTTAACTTGATTTTAAGAGATCAAAGTTAGTTGGATCGAAAATATTTTGATTTCAGTAGCAAAAGACTTTGAAGAAGATTCCGTTTTTAGAAAGAGATCTTAAAAACTTCTTTTGACTTAATCGAAATTAGAACCTAAAGAATTTCCTTTGATTTCTTGAAAATTATTTCAATTAAACTCTGAAAAATTTAATTTTAAAGATCTTTTGCCAGCAGGAAGTACACATAGAGAATCCTTAGTTTAAAGAGTTCGCTTTGAACAAGAAAGAGATATAATAAAATCAAAAGAAAAAGAAAGCTTTTTGGCTAACAAAATTAAGAAAATCCTTCTTTATTAAATGAAAATTATCCTAACAATTACTCTAAAGAAAACATTTTTATAACACTCTAAAAAATTTTAACAGTGCCTTTAAACAGAGAGATGATTTTGAGTCCATATAGAAACTAGAGGTACCACGGGGTGAGGCTTCGGCTTCGGAGCCTGAGACCGCCACAATTACGCCAAATTAAAAGTAATATTGCGTCGCTCTTTGATTCTATTAAGGTTGTTAACCGGAAAGGGGCACTGCTGAAGGAGTATCCATATGTAGTACCCGAGAGGAGGTCCGCTTCGGGGGATGCCAACTCGTTCACATTTAACAACATTAAGAAGCTTTTCAATTGCGCGGCATTCAATTAGCGAATTGATTTGCCCAGTCCCACTTAATGGAAATTTGAGTGGTACTCACATGTTGCTGCTGGTTAATGCCGCCGCAGTAGCAATGCCTCTTGATGTTTGCAGCGTCTGTAGATTTCGATGAGCTGCAGATGGGTTTCCTCCTTCTATTGTTTTATTCCCCTGAATTTATGTGCGTCTGCAGTGCCTACTACTACACATCAGCTCCTCTCACAGCTGCAACCTTGAGTCTGAAAGGCAAGAATACAGTTGACCATTAGACGTTAGTTTAAATTCCCTTCCATCGATTCGTTGAGCCTGCGATAAAAGTGTCAATTGCAATCAGAATTTATTGCCACCTTTCGATGCCGTGGCTCAATTCGTTGCATTAGGATCAAAGCCCACAAAGATTGACCGAAACCGAAATAGAAAAGAATGCGAGGGGAACCGATATTCGATTGCAGGTAAACCTGTTACCTGGTCTTGCACGCCGGTCAACGGTCTAATTGCACCCACTTAGCACTCAAAGAAACACACACTCGCACACTCACATGAGGCCAGTGCAACAATTGCTGTTGATTTTGGCCCTTTTGATCCCACATATAAATTTCCAGCTTGACATGACCTTTGTCCTGATATCGGAAAAGGGAATCCTTAAGATACCTTTCTTATAGGCGGTACTGTCTTGACCAAATTCCAGCCAGGCAAGGTGCTTAGTGATTAAGGGTTTAACTACCAAGATCGCTTTTAATTTAGAAAAATGAGTTTATAAAGAAAAAGTCAAAACATAAGCCCCGATTATGACATATCCGGTAACAATTTTGACATTGAATACGATCAGGGTTTCTTTATACTTTAACAATATTTTTTTTTATTCCTTACACTATAATTGTTTTTTGCTCCCTAAGATCCTTTCTTCCCCAAAATTCAAGAGCCACAAGGTGAACCAAACCGTAATTAAAGTAGTAAAGCCCGCCAAACATCCCCAAACTTTACACCCAAACCAAAAACCCAGAGAAAAAACAGTATAACAATAAGCAAACTAATTACTGATACGCGTGGAAATTTCCAGCAATAACAACGTACAGAAAAAAAGGGTTCGGTGGTGGAAAATTATGCGCTGCAATTTTTATTGCCTCATTGTTCGTGGCATGTTGCTGCTGCTGCTGCTGATGTTGCCGATGTTGTTGTGGGTGCTTTGCATTGTTCCGGCTTTGTTTCTTGGACATTTTTGGGTTAATGTTAATTACCCGAACTGCTTTCGCACTCGACAGAGGCAGGCGAAAACAGAAGAAACCCAAAGCAATTAAAATTTTTATGACGCACTGAGTTATTACTTCAAATCCACAAACTTGAGTAATGGCCACGCCCCCGCTTGTTGACCTCACCCTCACCCCGAAGGACGTGAGAAACTCTCCCAGAAATTAAAAGCAAAAAGGAAAACGAACGCCCACGAAACAGAGAAAAAATAAGAAAAAGATGTAGTAGTAGTATAAGTAAAGAGGCCAAAAGAATTCGGGTCCAAGAACAAGGAGAGATATTAAAAAGATTTATTGTTTTATGATTTCCAGAGGGGTCACGACCATCGGCAGCGGCAAGAGTGCAACTGTTTCTACCTGGGCGGCGATAGGTCAAAGGTGAACCTCTGCCCAGCAGGTTCAGATCGAATCTTTAGCCGGGATCGGTAGTCTGTGTATTCCACTTGCACTTTCACTACGAACATGCGCCGAGTGAAATGCTGTAATTAAACTCTAACTATTAAAATGCAATAAATTATACGAAAAATCCCCACATCGTACAGTACGGCATCTCAACTCATCTGCGACTTATTTCTCTCTTTCCTTCGGTCTCCCTCGACATCTCTTTCGTTTCGATAATTTACATAAAACGATTTTCGGCTGCAAGTGAAAAGATTTCCGAAATCAGATATGTGAAAGTTTATTAATTAGCCAACAAATGCCAGCTATGTGTGTGAGACGCAGTTTGAAGTTGGGTTTATTGTGGAATTTGAAACTTTGGTTAAAGCTGTTTTGGGAGTTAATTGAGGCGGAATATAGGAGCTCTAACTGAAGTCAATATTAAAAGGGATCTTCTCTGAGTCCGATCTTTTCTGTTTAAAGGGCAATATTAAGTATTTAACAGTGTTCCAGTGTGCCCAAAGCATAATAAAAAGCTTTTTAATGTGGCCAATTATATAATGAAAATATGCAGTGTGCCCTTGCATATTATAAACTGAGACATTGTGACCTTGCTCAAAAAACTAAAATTAAAAATATATATATAAGAACGCAAAGTAACTTAAATTTCTAAATAAGGAAACCCTTGCCTTATATTTCCCTTATTTTTGCACACATTAATTATTCTGATTCACCACTTGATTACCCAAAAATGGCTTGGTAATTCCACACATTTTCCTCGATCATTAATTGAGGGCTGACGTCATTCCGCTTTAACATAACCCAGCAGCAGCAGCAGCAATGCTTGTAATTACTTCTTCTAACTACAACTAACAAGCCGCAAACCAAAGTTGTGTTTTCGCCCCCACCGAGTGGGTGGAAATTTCAGGAATTGGAAGGAGGTAACAAAGGATTGCATGATTAGGGCGCATATCAATTACTGGCTACAAGACCTCTTCTCTCGCTCCCTCTTTCCAGCTTGATCCCGGCTACAAGCCAAATGCGATTAACATAAAAGGTCAGCAAACGCTAAGGGGGGGAAAACCGGGATCCTCGAACACCCTCTAACACCCATAACAACAGCAACAATGGAAAGTGGTTAAAAAAAATGTAGTAATAGGCGTAATAAGAATAATTGGTGATAGGGGGCTCACAGGATGGGGATAGCTTGGTGCGTGTTCAGGGGTTGCTAAGTCCTTTAGTTGTTATTTTTGTTGTTATTTTTTTGCTGGAACGCGTTGACTTGTGACCATTTCATAAATACCGTTATAAACAAATTACGACAATAATAACACAGCAACAACCACACGAACGGGACAACAGCAACAGCAACGCTGGAAATATGAAATTTATTTTTTATTGCCCACATTTACACATGTCCAAGCAACGCCCTTCAACAGGGTCCTCTCCTCTGCGTGCCCCTTTTCCAAACCCCAAGCGCACTGAACCCAAAAACAGAAAAATTATGAATTTCTAATGAAATTAACCTCCCGCTATGCTTTTCCTTCGGCTTTTCCAGGGGTGAGAGCAGAGGAAGAGTGTTTATTTGCTGACGGGCCCACAACTATCCCAAAAAGCAGCCAGACTGACCGAAGGACAGCTGGATTCGAAAGGGGGACCCACGCCTGCTGTTGATCGGTCCTCTTGAAATATTACAGAGAAAGAATAGGGATAACTACAAAAGATTTCTTAACTAAAATTAATCATAGACTTTCTAAACCAAAAAGTTTCAAAGAAAATTTTTAAAACTCAGATGTATTAAGTATTACAATTTATTATTTAACAAACTAATTCATTTTCTGCAGCTTTTCTTTATTTCTTAACTATTTTCTTTAGTGTACTCCTCCACTGCGACTGCCATTGACCCCTTCGCCATAAACCGCCTCTCTTTCCGTTCGCACATTGTAATTTTCGGTAATAAAAACGCTTCTTACTTCATAATTTTTCGAAAATGCGACTGAATAATAGGTGCAGGGGTAGGGTTTTAACCAAGCTAGGATAATTGCAGGACTCGCAGAATTACCTGAAAATAAGAAGTAAGAGGTGTCGAAATAAGGTGTTCACTGGAGTAAGTCCAAAACAAAGTAATAATGGACTCCCCATTCCGGGAAGAACACTTTATTTATGCGCATTGTGAATCACCTTTGGCAATAAGAAGAATCGACAGCTGGGTTAAAAGGAAAAAAAAAATAAATAAGGAGAATCTTCAGCCGAAGAAGCAGCGGCTGTCCAGTTCAGCTTAAGTGGGTATTAATTTCTCCCCAGTGACGCGGCGTCCTTGCCTCCGCTGCCAATGTCCTTTCCCCCTAGCAGTTCCCCCCTCCTACAACAAACATACAAGCGATTGCATTACCACAGAATTTTGAGCCCAGGGCAGGAGTCGGGCAAGAGGAAATCGTAAGCAGTTAGTCACAAATACAATCGCGTAATTAATTAAGCGAGTCAGCTGGACACTGACCGCTGCTGTTACATGGGGAGAAAGGGTGAGGAGGAGCACCCAACACAGAAAGGATAGGCACAGTGGAAAAAAGGGAAAAGGGGATGATCTAACAAAGTTTGAAATTAAAAACTGACATAATTATAATTAATGGGGAGAGTATTTTGAAGTTGAAGTTGGGATAAAATAGTAGCCATATTAACATTTTAAGAGAATAAGATTTTAAACTTAACTATTTTTAAAATATATTTAAATTGAGTGAATATTTTGTTATTTTCTTTACGATGTACTATGATTTCCAATCAGTTTTAAATCTACTAATACTTAATTAAATGATCAAATTTCTTCTGCATTCCACTGTGCACAGTGGAGACACCATGCTGGGCTCCGGTGCTTAACCCGCGACACACGCATTGTTCTCGGAACGGATTGACTGTGGAGTCACAGTGGTCTAAAGAGGTGGTGGCAAAGGGGGGTTGTTTGGTCGGCAAACACACCTCAAATCGCGCATTTTGTCCTTTATCAGGTAATTCACTTTTTAACTTGCTCCACCTTCGCATTTTATTTTGTAATTCCTTCGCTTTCTTCTTCGTTTCTGCGTTCATTTGTCTTTCGACCGCTGAGTGTGTGTTGTCTGCTTTATTTTGTTTCCTTTTTTTGTAATTGTTTGCCATTAATTACAGCAACAACAGCAACTGAGGGAGGAGCAATAACGAGGAGTAGCAGTCGCGCAAATATTTCCGCTTTAACCTCGCGTTTACCCCCTGCGCTTGACTTTGGTTGTTAATTTTATTTATAAGTCCGCGTGACACACCTTCCTTTTTCGATTCGATTTACGGTCCCTGCATTAACGGTTAATGGCAGCTCCTCAGTGATGCGTCTCTCTCTATCTCTCCCTTCCCTCTCTTTCTGTGTCTGTCTCAACAACAATTGGCATTTTGGCCATTTAATTGCAATTGCTCATGGCATTAGAACTTGCCCAAATATGATTTCCGTTTCCGGTTATCGGTGAAACCCCTTCTCACCATAGACCTCTTCAAACATGTTCGATGCAACACGAAGTTGAGCGAAATCGTCTCAAACTCGAACCGAAGTTTCCACGAACGCCTGTGGGGCAGGGGAAGCAGCCAGAGATGTGAAGAGTGAGAGAGAAAGAGAGCGCGCACTCATATTCATATTCATTCATGTGCCCGCCAGCCGGCAAAATGGTAAGAAAAACAATAACAAACCTCAGCTGAGAAAAGCTTAAGAGCAGGCGAAGAAGAGAGAAGTAAAGCCACAAAGAGGCACATCCAAGAGCGGAATTCCCGCAAAACTGCAGCAGTCAGTCTCAAGTTGCACCAACACCAATATAACGTATTAGTTATAGAAGTAAGGCCAGTCCAAATGGCGACTTCTTTGTGGGGAAAGAGGGCTTAAAAAAGGGGCTGAGATGCCTTTTATTTATTGCAGCTTCGATTCGACCACAAAGTTGGGAAGGGTGGGGAGGTTCTGGCGTTGGGTGTGTCATGGGTTATGCCATCATCTTGGGCGTCTATGGGTGCGAATGTGTGTGGAGAAAACAGTGGTCACTTCCAAAAACTCAAGGAACCCTTTAATTAATTAATTGAGATTATTAGGTTTTAGTTATAGGTTCTTAATGGCAATCTTTAGACTTAGCTAAACAGTAATTGCATCCCACTTTTCAGTACAACAAATTAACGTTATAAAAAAGATTTCCGACGACATTAGCACCTCTTTGTAGGATAACTTATTCTTGTTCCATCCTAAACATTCAGTAAACCCAATATTACGTAAACATTAATTAATTAATTAATGCTCCTGCTCTATTTCCGAAACAACCACTGTATCCTTTGTGTGTTGTCCTTATATGTGGTATGTGGAATGTGTGTGTTTGTGCAATCTTAAGCAGTATTTTCGTTGTTTGCTTTTAACCAAGTAAGTTGGCGCTTGGCTCGCGGCCAAATCGAGAAATCAAATCAATAATTTGGCTGCGGCGGAGAAAATGGCAAAAGTCTGCCAAAGAACTGCAGTAGCAAATCCGATGCTTCCGGGGGGAAGGTGAAATTCGCCGCCAAAAACCGACGACATCGTCATCGTCATCATCATCATCACATCGCAGGGGATTCCCCGATTTGTCCTGTCTACGAAAACAGTTTTCACGCAAGAACAACAATCGCGAACAACGAAATCAAAAGAAAATCCGCGAGCATAAAAATCAAATAAACCGAGGAAAAGCTGTGAAAAGCAGCCATGAAAAGGGAGTAAAGTGGGAGGAAAAATAAGGAAAATTAGGGTTGGGGGCAAACGCACACGCTGAAATGGGCAAGTCAGCTATGACACGTGCTTTTTTGCAGCTGTTTTTCGTGGAAAACTCGCAAACTGAGCGAAAAAAAGGACAAAAACAAAAATCGCAAAATCAACGCACACACACATAAAAAAGAAAGAAAGAAAAAACCAGAACAAGCTAAAAAAGAATCGCGAATGCGTTGAGTCGCGTCGCGAATTCTCGCAGCCGACAAAAGCCGAAGGCGATTTTCGAGGCCTTCAACTGCAGCAGCGAAAGAGGAATCGGAGAGGGACTGGTGGGGGAGATGGAGCAGCACGGCGATAAACGGGAGCAAAGAGAGCAGCAAAGAGGCCCCACAAAAAGACCAAGAAAAAACAACACCAAACGGCAGGAGTCACGGCACGGGGTCCTTTGAGAGAGTGTTGGTTTTCGGGCCAGTGTCAGTGTGCGAGTGCCAAAGACAAGCAGCCAGCCTGCAGGTGGCCCCTGTGTTCCGGTGCAGCACAGTGTCCTCCTTATTGGTACAGTGATCACACAGAAGAAGGGAATTTAATCGAAGTGTTATATATTTATATTGAAAATAATAAGGCAATAAATACATGTATTTCTCTTTATACACAGACAACATCTCTTTGTAGCGCTCAAATGTAGGCTATGATTTTTGTAGTTTCTTTTCTATATATACTAACTTTCCTTATTAAAAATAGAAAAATGATCAATTTATCAGTTTAAAAACACAATATAGTAATTTTTATGTTATTCCACCATATAAAGCTCACCCATTTGCGGAGTATCTACTGTACATTTGAAACAGAGTTTGCTTGCTTGGGACAAGGGGATCCAAGGGGGGCAAAACAGACACAGAAACACACAGACAAACAGCAGACACACCGACTAACGGACAAAGGCCAGACAACAACTACAATAACAACAACGTCGACGACGTCTTTTTGGCGCGTGACGTCGAATCTGGATCGGAACTGAACGTTGAAACGCTGAACGTTGAACGACGTTCCAATGGCAGATGGCAAATTGCATTATTATGCGAGTGTCTGCAATCTGCACAACCAGAGCAACAACAACAGCGAGACACAGACACACACATGCAATTGCGAATACAGCTACAAAAGCGGAGATAGCACAAAAACAAAAGTGCAACAAAATACGCAAAAACAAACACACTAACTGTATTTTGGACGCTGCTGCATCATCGGAACTTTTCGGTTTTCCGATTAGAAAGGGGGCAGTAGAGGGCGGGTGGGCGTGGTTGGGGGTGGCTATGGGTCATTCGCAGGGATTACATTCCGTTTTGTTCAAAAATTAATAGAATTTCATAAGCTTTTTCAGCTATTGCGTCGCTCTTGCTGTCTCGCTCTTTTGGCCTGCTCTCTTGCTCTCTCCTCAGTGTCCATCTCTTTCGCTCGTTGCAGTGCTTTCTCTCTCCCTTTCTCTCCCTAACGTTATATGCTGGCTTACTCTTTCAAATGTTAATTTGAATTTTTATTAGGTTTTAGGCATGCATTGTTGTTGTTGTTACTGCCGCCGCCCCCTGCTACTGCCACCATTGTTGTCATGCATTTTATTTTCACTTTAAACTGAAATTGTTTGGGGGCATCATTTTTGTTGTTTCGGTAGAAGGGGGCCTGCTGCTGCTGTTGCAGTCGCCGTCGTAGCCTCTGCCAGCAACGGCGGCGCTGCTGCTGTCATCGTCGAAAGTGCGACTGCGTTAGAAAATTGCATTTGATAATACTAAACACACAGACAGCACACACTTACACCCACACCCCACACCCACTCGCTGTATAACATATAGAAATCGGTTTTTTAGGTCGTGGGCTGGGCAGCAGCACCGGAAGGAGAAGAGCAAGGGGAGAAAGGGGAGGTACAAAGAAAACAAAGTCACTTCACCTGCAATCTGCACTTCGTAACGCCAACTATTTAAGTTGTCTTACGTGCCAACGGTGAACTCTTGATTACGGTACGAGAGTAACCGTGAGATTTCAGGAGATATGTTGAGGATTTTAAGATATTTTGGATTTGGATTTTAAGATGAAGTATAGCAACTATGCTCAAACTTTATAATAAATAAATTACCTTATGTAACTTAACAGGATACTGAGGATAATTTATATACAACTAAAATGTCTTACAATTATTAGGGAAATATACAAAAATAATTCGAATACAACACTAAACCTATTTCTACATAATTTCCTATCTGTTTATGATATTCAATACAATTTCCCCTAAAAAAAGGTTTTATTTGAAATGTTTTTAGATGAAAATACTCTGTTAAAGCTTGTCAAATGTTGTATTTATTTTATAAATATATCTTCCTTACTACAAGTTTATTTAGCTGCTAAAACCCTTATAATCCAATTAAAATATGCCACTCAAGTCACTAATATCGCTTCCTTTTTAATATTTTGTTCTATCGAGTGCCCACTGTTAGTCAGCGCCTTACGGCAAGTGTTTACGTTGGCTGGCTTACGTCCCTAAATCGGTGACGTTACAAGTTCCCGAAGACGAAGTGCAAATATTATGATGAGAATATTTTTCCAAATCGTTGCAGATATTCCCCCTAAGCCCCTTGGCTTCTGCCTGCAGTAATAATAATATTTTCGAAGGATGTTTTTTGTGTGATGATGATCATGATGATTTACATGGCAGGTAGGTGTAGGCATTGAGAAAGTGCCACATCATTTCCATTTTCGCTGCACTTTTTCGTGCACTTTTCGATGGTGATTTCTTTGTGTGTGGATTTTGTGCCAACTCATGTGGCAGCAATCGCGACGACTTGGGACGACCGAGCAAGGCGCCGCCGCCGGCGAGTAAAGGAAGAACAATTGAATCCGATTGCCAGGTCCTCGAAGTCCTTTCGCCCAATTTTCTTCTTTGTTTCCCAGCTCGTTTCTTGGCCCATTATTGCTGAGCGGAACTTCAATTACACATTTGCTCACATGCGAAAAAGTGAAAAGTCACTGGCCTGTCATGGGCCAGAAATCCACAGCCAAATCAAAATCTCATCCACCCGACGGCATTCCTTCGGAGTTCCCAAAAAATATATATGTATTTTACGAGTGTACTATATTCCACCCTTCACTGCATATCTTTCGCCTTTTGGCCACTTTGAAATTTCTTTTTGGCCCGTCTTTTGATTGGAATTGTTGTTGTTATTGTTGGTGGTCGGTCGGTTGGTCCTTGGCTAATGGCGCTGGGGCATTTTATACCCTTTTTCGCAGGCAATAAAAACATTTCCTTTTTGCGCCATGAAATAATGAATAATATGAAGAAAAATACTTGCCCTGCCGCCGTTGTGTTGTGGCAAACAGAAAACGCATTAAGTGCGCGGTTTTCCATTGTTTATAACATTTTTTCTTTGCCAACCCAGAGAACGAGGCAAAGGGATAATTAAGAATGCTTATTTATCTAGAACGCAGTCACGGCGCCGATTGTCCAGCTCCAGCTCCCCGCCAGCCTCCTTCCAAAAATTTTGACCGCAGGGGGGCCAAAAAAAAAACCATGAAAAGGTTCGTAAAAAGCCAACAAAAACTTTTATTTTTTATGATAAATTGTGGGGAATGGGTGGCCAGGAACTGATGGGGCGGAGAAGACGGCGCCATCCAAAGGTCATTCGGAAGATTAGCAGAAAAATGAGAACTGAGCAGGAGCAATGATTCGAGACATAATGAAATGATACAACATTTTAGAGCGTGTATTATTGTTGGATAAATTTAACACCGTTTTCTAACGAAAATGGAAGGATTTAAAGGTGGGAAATTTGATTAAAAATGTGAGTCTGAGGAATACAAATAAATAAGGATTACTTTTATTACAGAAATTATGTAAAACAAAGGTTATGTTTTATAGTATAACATTTTATGGTTTCTTAATGAGAATCAAAAGAGTGATTAATGATTTTGAAAAAGAAAAATGTGCTGAATATTAAAACAAAGACCCTATTTTAAGTGTATTAATTAGTAATATATTCCTTTTTTAATATTTAACCTTTAAAACATAAGAGGCCTCGCACAGAAAATTTTCCAAGGAATATCACTAAGAACATGTATGCAAAGCATGATCCATATGAGAGGCACAGGTATTTATTTTCTTCCAAAGGTCACCTGTTCTTCAATCGCTTCAATCAACTGCCAAAGAGTTCAACCAACAAATGGGCTTTGCTTCGGCTTCTGCCAAAGATTTTCTCCGCTAATTAGCCGGGGCCGAAAGTTGGCGAGTTGAAAATTACCCAACGAAAGAAGACAAAAAATACAGAAATGAAAAATAAAAAACGAACAAAAATTTAAGAAACGTAGAGCTGGAAACTGGGGAATCGATGCCGGTGGGCAGCGCACACGCAAATCACTTGTTTTTATGTAATTAACTGCCGGGGGTTAACGGAGATTTGGTTTGGGCCCAAAACGGGGTAATTAACCAAAAACCGATCGCTTCTTACGGCGGCAAAGTTGAGTTTTTTTTTGCCATAATTTCCTAGCTCCAAGAGTCTGGCTGTTTTGTAAAGTCTGTCTTGGTCTTGGACTTGGTCGTTCAATGACCGATAAAATTGCCTCAACCATCGCGACCAACTCGACCGACTCCAGCTTGGCCGCTGCTTTTTAGCGGGCTATTGATTATTAATATTTTGTATTTTTCCCTACCTCGCTTTGTGTGAGTGTGGTGTCTCTTTCGTTTAGTTGTTTCAAACAATTTTTTTTTACCATTTTACCATTTGCTGTAATTACAGAGACGCGTTAATTGTTTGGGCCCCCTCTGCACTCGGTTTTCCCCTTTGTTTTCACAGGTTTCCACACACATCTACTATTTGTGTTTGTTTTCAGCACTGTTGAAAAACAAAGCAACACTCGTCGAGGCGAGGAATCCACACTTACGCGGCATCGCACCGGGATCCCAGATCCCAAAATCCCACCGAGAGCTCGGAGTTCATTAGCTGCTATTACCATTATTGCCACTGACTGAAATAAGTTGGCAATTACCGCCCCGAAATTCCCCCGAAAAGAAATGCCAAGAGATCCATTTATCAAAAACCGAAGAGGACACCAATTCGGGGCCAATCATAGAAGCGTGTAAAACCGATTCAAAGAATCACACATCAAAAAATTTCTATGACGCCCAAAATATGTAACCGCCTTTTGTAAGTCCGTTTTAGTTTTTTTTTTTGTGTAAGCCATTAAGTTCGGTTTACGATCATTGGGAGAGATCGCAAATAAAGTTTAGCGTCATTAAAAACTTGATAACCAAATTTAATTTATGTAAAACAAAATCCAGAGACTGAAACGATTGGCCATTTAATAGCTAAAGTTAAGTCCTAAACAAGTGAGAAAGTTCTATTTTACAGTAGATTTAATTTAATGTGGCTTAAACTGGTTGATATTGAACGAGAAACTAGAGTTTTTTAAATCTGGTTATGAAATAAAAATTAAAAGTTGAATTCTGTCGACTTTAGTTTGTTGTATTATTATTTTATTCAGCAATTCGGTATTGTGTTAAATTGATTATACTAATAAATACTAAAATTTTAATGAAAAAAGAACATTTTAATATTGAATTTCAATTGAAGAGCTTGTGATCGGACAATAAATATAAATATCGGTTATCAAATCTCTAAAAAATATTTAAGCAATTCTTCTAGGGACTTTAAAATAGTATCTTTCAAAGGAAAGAAATTCTAAAAAGTAAACTTGTGGCCTTTTTGAAAGTTGATTTTCGAACATAAAATATGTTCATGTCTGAGGCTATTTTTCTATGACAACTATATATTTTGTGATACTTTATTTAAAAATATAAACTGTATTTAAAACTTACCGCTTGTAATGTTGTCTCCTTAAAATTTCGTTAGCAAATCACTATAAAGCAGTGCAAGCGATGCAGTATTCACGGTGTGAAAGTCACGGTCACAGTTTTATGATTTTATTTCAATGAATCCAATTTCAACACTTTTGAAACACTAAAGGGTATTATTCGGAGGATTTCGCCCTTTTCTCTATTTGTTTTGTGAAGGTTTTCTTTATTTTTTGTGTGTACTAATGATGAGACTTTTTTTTTAGCACATTTCTTTCTGGTTTAGCCGATTTGAAATTTAGTTTGGTTTTTCAACACTGCACAACAACAACTGCAACGAGAACAACAACGATGGTAATGAGGAAGGGCGAAAGCGAAAAGAAAACAACAACGCCAATTTTTTGGTTTCTTGCATTTTCCAAGAAGCGTGAAAGCAAAACGAAAACGAAGAAGCAATAGAGAAGCGCGCTGCACTTTTTGTGTGTTTTCTTTTATTTTCCGCTTGGTTTTTTTTCGCAGCCCGTTTCGTGTTCTGGTTTTTCTGATTCTGATTGTGTGAATCTGGTTCTGAGCGAATTTCGTTTTTATTAATAAAATGCACAACTTCCGTTATTAATTTTGCAACGGCAACAATTGCTGCATGCGAGTGTCGCTTTATTTGCTTCTACGTGTGTGTGGCTGTTTGAATGCGACAGCCGCTGACAGACGTAAGGCAGAAAAAAAAACAAGAGCAACAATAACAACAAAGTGACAAGTGATGAGCGAAAAAGAAAACACAAAAAATTATATGATGGGGCAGTGGGTGGCGGCGGGCGGGAAATCGGATCGAATGGTGACTTCTTGTCGCCCCCGCTTTGACAACCTGTCCGCTCTTCCCGTTACCCGCCGCCACTCTCATTCACCCGACTTCGCCTCCTGTGCACGCGACTCGCTCTATCCCGCTCTTACGTTGCGGTTTTTTTTCGCTGCATTCATTCATAAAAATTCAGGTTGTAAAAAAAGAGCAAAAAAGTCAAAAAGGCAACGGATTTTATTTATTTATTTATGCCAATTTGCCGACGCTTTGCTGTTATTGGATGCAGTTCTTGTTGTTTATTTGTTCCTCTATTTTGCCTTGATTCCGTGAATAAAACTTTAAACAAAGGTTTCCAAAAGTTTGTTTTTAATGTTTTTGCACAGATATTAATTTATAATTCTATAATTTGTATTGAAAATAACATCGGATGTTTATAGCAATTTAGTAAAAGGTATTTGCACAGTTTCTTAATTTTAAACTAATTGTTTGCTTTTAGTTAACTTAATGTTTATGTATTTATTGAAACACAATTTTAATTTATAATTTTAAATTGAATTTATTTTTGTTTGGTGTTTGTAATGGTTTTATCAACTTTATAATGTTCTTAATTCATTTAATTGTTATCGTTTTCCGTTAATAAATTTTTGGTTTATTTTTATTATTTAATTAAGTCTTTATAATGTTTTGTAGTTCTTATTTTAATTATGTTACTTAGTAGTTCACGTTTTCTTGTTTTTATTGTTGTGTTTCTTGTTTTTATTTTTATTTTTTTCACCAATGCTTAACACAATAAAGTCACATAAAACCAAAACAAAGTGTCAAAAACACTGAAATAAGCCAAATTAGCCGCACTTGAACTACGACACTTGCTGCCCGTCTGATTTCTGAAATTGTACTGAGTCTTCGCCAGAAACTGAATCTTACTGCGAGTAATAAGAATTACGGATTCCTGTTTTCGTGGTACAAATGAAAACACGAAGCGGTTGCGCACCAAAATGTTCGACCGGCCATGCGTTCGATGTTCGATGTTCGGTCCGAACATGTTGTGTGCAAAGGGGGGATTTTTTTTCTAGCCACTCCAGTAAACGCACACAATCACACGCACACGCCTACTATTATCTAAGCCACACAATCAGACTGTGTTTACTTTTCCAACTAGACAAGCTGGCAAGAGGAAGAGCGCGAAAGACTGAGAAGAACGCTTGCGAAGAACGAAGAAAGAGCAAGAGAGAGCCGACCAATTGAATTGCAGAATTGCTGCCAAGAGATTGCGGAGAACAGGTAGCAGAGAGTGGAGACTGAAGAGAAGACTTTGAACTGATTTATATGGTACTAAATGCTTTTTAATATAGCATTCTTTGATCAAAGTAAGAATATCTTTAATTAAAAATAAAATAAAAACTACACACTCTTAGGATTTACTAAATCTTTTAATACTTAGATCTTAGAGAAATCTCTTTTATTCAAATTTTTAAATCAACATTACAACAATCAACAATATAATTCTACTTTGATAAAAATAAAAAAAATTATTAAAAACAAAATAGAATAAAAATGTCTTCCTAAATTTGAAGCTAACTATAACTTAAATTACAGAACCAAAAAAAAAATTCCATTCGATTTATCTGGCGCTAGTAACAATAAATTAATTCGCCTTTGTGCAATAAAGATTATTTTTAGATAGAGAAAAAATTTAAAGGACTCTTTAGCAATAGAACATTTTCTAAAAATTGAAGGAACAAATCAACTAAAATTCTTAATAAATATTAGTTGTGTGTTTCATCGAAATGTGTTATTAAATGTTTAGTTTTTCTACAAAAACTGATCAAGTTTTTAAAACTATAAAATTATTGAATGAGTTTCATAAATGCTAAACAGCTGTAATATTATTAGTTCAGAAATGAAAACAAACATCTACTGAAAAACGCTTATAAAATAGAGTGATTTAAAGAGTTTCCCCGTTGATAGTATTTACAATTTACATTTTATTACCATCTCGATATGGTTAGTACACTACAGCCGGCTGTGTTCATGGGAATATCTAGTGAGTAATAGACACGGATTTAAATAAATCAAGTGCTCTCATTTGAAATTGTAATACAAATGACGCAGCACATAAGTATCTATGTACTTCATTTGTGTAAATTCCACCCACAGATACTTAAAAGCGGATTTAATACAAATACTTCAATAAAGATATACAAATAATTCTGCATTATAAAACGTTATTTAATTTAAGGTGCTTAGCTTTGGTAGATCGTGGAAAATACAATAAAAAAATATATTATACATTAACAATACCTTAATTACCTTCTTCTAACTTGATTCACATTCACTTTCAATTGGGAAAGCTTTTCTATTTCAAAATGTTTTTTCCACTTGCCGAAGTTGTATTTTTTTTTAATCGTTTTTATCTATTTATTTTTGAATCTATTAAATTGTTGAATATTGTTGTTTTTTTTTTCCCTTAATATTTAAGCATTTTTTTTGCTTACAAAATTAAAATTATTAATTTTAGTTAACTAAACACTTAAAGAAAATTTTTAAAAATTAAAAAAAAAATAAAACACATCTAATAAGTTATTTAAATTTAAAGTATTTCAAAGAATAATTAAAAAACTTGAGACTTCTGCGTATTTATGTACATCTATGTATACCCACATGATATACAACACTGCGACCGCACTATAATCTCGCCTTGTCCCCGATTTCCCTGCAGGAAGTCATTAAGCTGCCTGGGGCTGGAATAAATAAAGTTTTCCTCCCACTTTTGGCTGCTGCGTTTGGGAGAAAGCTATAAGGTGGGGCGGCACCCCACGGCAAATGTGACTTTATTAAACGCGACAAAAACAAAATAAATTTACGTGTAAAAACACTTCAAATACGAAAACATCGAAATTGCTGGAGCAGCCCGAAGAAGATGCAGCGATCCGTGGATGCAGCATGGATCGTTCTGGCGGCATGCGGTGGCTAATGTATCTAATAGGTACACGACAGCATGTCAAATGCATCCAGTGGAGCGCGTGAAGTTCTACTGGATGGAGGTACGAAATCGGATGGAAGGTATGATATCTTGTAGGAGGGGGATACCGTTAAATAGTAGTGGAGGGAATGCTTTGGACTGATCTGATCATCGCAAGGTATATAAGTGAGATAGCACTTGTAGAAAATAATTATAATTTAATGTACAAAATTAGTAAATATAGTTTTAAATGATCTAATAATTCTTACTGTATGGTATTATAACTAACTTCTTTTAAATATATTAATAGAAACAGAAGTAAAATCAATAAATTAAATAAAAATCAGCAGATGAATAATCATTGATTGGATTGTTAGAAAGATATCTTATATTATATATTTCGGAGTTACTATGATAAATTTTCACATTCTTCTCAGTGAAGATTCTCCGATTCTTCGCTCTACTTCTCGCCACCTTCCCCCTCGTGCTTTCCCCCCATTCGTGCTTCTCTAATTAACATTGGGATTGTAGTACACTTTTAATTTATATCTTATTGATGCCGGCGACATTTGTATTTATTTTTACCCACAGCCCCCGCTCACTACGATATATATAATATATATATATACATACATATGTATGAGTATATGTGGGTAGGTACTATTCGAAATTCACTTCCCAAATCTATTTCTCCGCCCAAACCCCCCTCCGTTTGGTTGTGTACGTGTGGAATGTTATTTTTATCGAGAGTGAACGAAGGAAAGCTAAAATTTATATGGAATAGGTGTCGCGCCTTGATATTTTGGGTATAATTATTGTTAATATTTGTTGCTGCCACCGCTCGCATCGCATCCCCCTTTCCCAGACGTTGCTGCTCATCGTTTTTTCTCATTTGTTGAATGTTTCCTTTGTTGTTGCTGCTTTTTATCTACACTCTAATTAAAATATTCGGTTGTTTTGCGCTTGTTTTTTTCTGGCATATACCTATATTCACATGTGTACATATATTTTAATGCCACGATCTGTCTAAATGATTTTATGTACGCATTTCAATAGTCGAAAGAAATTGCTATGAAGAAATATAAAAAAAATTAAGATAATAAGAACAACAACAATTAAATTCGTGGGTGGTTCAAGTTTATTTTTAATAGAAGGAATCAGTATTTTCAGGTTGTTTTTATTGGGCTCTGTTTATGACATAGTATGTGTGATTTTGATATTATTTCGAATGGTTCCTCCTCGTGCTGTTCCATTGCTAACTTTTTTTATTAGATATTTTGCATATTTTGTTTTATAAATGTGAGCGAAAAGGTATGAATTTTTGTTATATTATGAAAATTAACTATATTTCTTAAAGGTTCCATGAGAAAGAATTTTAAGGGAGATTTTGTAAATTTTTAATAACATATGTAGTTGCTTTTTATAAATTAAAAATATAAGTGAATGCTAGTTTTATTCAGATGGTTTCTTAAAAACAAATTGAAACTATTTGCACTTTTTTTTTGTTTTCTTTAAGAAAGTTTACATATTTCTAAAGAAGATATTTCGATAATTATTTTCTTTAAAATCTTATTGATTTAAATGTTACTACTTATTACAAATCCCCAATACATCATTTGGAATATTTAAAAAAGTATTTATTTTCTGTTCAATAAATTTATTCAAATTAATAGTTCGTAATTTAAAAGAAAAATCGAAGACTAATCCCCATTATACTCGTTTGAAAATCGTAACAAATCACAGCATTGATCAAGACGTAAAATCATGGCAGATTTCTCAATTTTCCCCTAATGGAGTCATCCAGGTTGCGTACTCAAGGGCCTAATAGGGGAATATATCAGTATATATCCTATAGAACACACGGGGCAAATGACATTTCATTTATCTTGCAGCTCGTGCAGCAAGCGGGTTTTCCTAGTTTTCCTTGTACTTTTTTTCAAGGGAAAAGCATTTGCGTTGGCGACCAGCATTCGATGTCAGCGCGATGAGTTATTGACACTCGCATTTTGGGCCGTGTTCGAAGCTGTGCCGCATAAAGCTCTCAGTTCCGGTGATCTCCGGCTGAGTTATCAATGTGAAAAATAGAAACATGATTATGAAATTATCAAAAGAAATGCTATGTGTACGTGAAAAGTCTGTGGGGGAAAAGCATGAACAACACGGGAAGAGGGCGTCTGAAAGAGAGGCAACATTATAAATGAGATCTTCGGATGGGTGGCGCTTTCGTTTTGCCTAAAATTACCCCACGGCCTTAGATTGGATGATGGAACTCGTAGAGCCAGCGGCGACGTAATTAAATTCAACCACAACTAAAAGTAGAAATAGGGGAACACTATCATAGGTAAGGTACCCTGGAAAATGTAACAATTTAAATACGAGAAGTAAAAGCGAAAAAAAGGGGAACCCCAATGATGAATTTTAAAATTTATTTTGGGAAATGTATGGTCTGTTGAAAATATAACGTAAAAAAATACGTTTTTTTTATTATCATGTTTAAATACAATTTTATAGTTATGTTTAATATTTAAAAAAAAAAGATATTTAGTTCAGTGAAATATCTTTTTCTATAAAAATACTATTCACGTGTTTTTCTTATCGACTATATCTACTTTTATGAATAATAAAATAATATAAATATATAAACATATATGTATTTATTTTTCTCTGGGTGATTTAGAAGAAAACATTATTCTATGGTTTAAAATAATTTATATGAGACATGTCGAAAAGCTAGACTGTAATTCTAGATTATAAATAATCAGAGTAGTTTCTTTTTTATATGAAAATATACGTATATTATTTTAATGTTGTTGTTAATTATTAAGTAGGTATTTTAAACACATATAACATTTTTTCCTTCTATCTTACATTAAATTAGAGTATTAAAGTCTGGTATATAGAAACTGCTGTAACATTTGTAATAGTAATTATACTGTAGCTTCATCTTCCAGCAGACTCCGACCCACACACACTCGATCTTTCTCTCTCCCTTTCTTCTGCCTCATGCTAGCCTTGTCTATCGAACGTGTGTGGACAATAGAAATGATCGAGGTAAATATGCCTGTACATACATAGGTATGTACATATGTATGCACATATGTATGTACAACTCACCTTGCGGCTCACGAATTAAGTGTCCAAAGAAAGAGAAAGAGAGGGATCCCGAGAGTGTTTTTTTTCGGTTTTGGTTTTTTGAAGATGATACACGAACCATGAATTTAATTATGATAAAGAAAAAAAAACAATTTTATAGCCAACAAAAGCACGCAAATAAAGACTTATAAGCGTATTTGTTTGTGGTGGTATGTACCAGTTTACGGGCGTTTCTCTGTGTGTGGTTGTTATTATGTAAAGTAAGTGGGAAAGCGACTGGAATTGGAATGATCCAAGACCCTATACCCCTCTATGTGTATGAGTGCTCATGTGCAATGGTGTGAGTGCTTTATATGCACGGATCGTCGTAAGTGTGTCAGCCATCGTGGTAGTCGACGAATAAAGTGCCGTTGGCTCTATTGCGCGCTTCCAAAATGGCGGCGATCACATTGCACAAGGCAATCACCGCAGGTACAGTTGCCTCCTAGCTTCGATAGGGCATAACTCATAAAATTCAATAACTGGAATACGTTTGTTATACGCAGTCTACAGATGTTTGTAAAATGAAGTTTAATATTACAGCTGCCGGTTGATCTGGCCAAAACGATATGTAAATTGAGCTCAAATTAAAATTGCCGTCTTCTAAATGGTTACGGTTTTTGGGGAAACTTGTAGAGATTATTAGTTTAATATGTCGAAGTTCTGGAAATTTTATTAAAATATTTGTGGGTAATTAAGGAACGGTTTAGGTTGTTGACTATATTTCAAAATTTGAATATTATGAGACGTTTTATTTAAAACAACAGTTGAACAAAAATTTAGTTGCGATCTCTTTATATTATGGCTAAAGTATAATAGATGCCTTAATTATAATTTCATAACAATAATAAATATATCTGATTATATATATTTTTAATTTATTATTTAATAAAATAAAAAATATAGTAGACTACATATGAATAATTTTAACTTATAATTTATTTACTGTTAATATGAGTATATGCTTGTGATGGATCTATAAATAATAAATTGTTATATAATTATTTTTCATCGTGTGTAGTTCTCGTGAATTTGTACCAAATGAGTATTGATAAATTAACACATAATTAACACCATATTGAAAAACTCTTTCGTCTGCTCAAGCTCCCTTAAAATGGAATAAAGGTGTAATAGAGGCTATAAATATTATTATATATAGTTCAAAGATTACCTATACTTTAAAAATTAGAAAAAAAAATATAATAAACAAGTTAGCTTTACTAAACTCTTTTGTAATAATGAAAAAACCTAGGTCCCAACATCATCTTGAATTACTTTAATTGCTCATAACCATCGGATGTTTAAACCGCATCGTATCTCCACCGATGATTTTCACAGCTAAAGCCAAATCTCTAAAGATCCATCCCAAAATGCGAAATGGAAATTGGCTTGGGCTAATGCTGCCACTAATGCTAATGCTAATGCCGGGCTACCGTAACACATTAAAATTATCTAGTAATTCCTCTTCGGCTTCAATTAGTGAGCTGCTGCCGCTGCTGCTGCTGGGAGTCGCGTCCAACGGTTGTACTTCACCCATCAGCACCGCAGAGGTGGGTTGAATGAACCAGGCCAGCGCCAAAATCGGAGTTGGTCAGCCCGAGCTCTGTTAATTAGCCAGAAACGCAGGCACAACGGCGAACCCAAAAATGCTAATAATAATGATGCCGGGAGTCAATCAATCATTTTGCATTTGCCCCTAAACAGTTTCGCAGTGCAAAAACACTTACACACATTGACTCCAACCGTCCAACCATCCATCCATCCATCTATATCCATTGATTCATCCATTGAGGACGCTGCGACAGGCGGAGGCCATGTAGTGTTGGATGAACTAATTTTATAGAAATTTTCATACTGTTTTTGGCCACCCATTGCTGACGATGCAGCTACCAGTACAGCAGGCACTAGGAAAAATTTCTTTGAGAACAATATTAACCATAGCCACCAGTTGTACAGTCAAGAGAAGAGAAGACTGTTGCTTCGAGGTTGTACTTAGAATTATTTGTTATATCTTATTGATAATTTTATTCATTTCAAATGGAATTTAAGGAAAAAACATGTAGAAAAGATTGATTTGGGGAAATCAACTGATGCTGTTTAAGAATTTATATGCCTTAACTGCAAGCTAATACTATATCAATCACTTGTGGAATATGAAATAATTTAATGTGTTTAATTATATAAGAATTTACTCTCTCTAGACTGAATTTCCCTCAGTGTACATCAGCAGCATGAGAACAATAACTTGGTGCCGCATTAAAATATCTGCAATCATTAAAATTGCGCACGCTGACATTGTTTTGAAAATTGGTCGGCATTGTTTAGAGGCCTGGCAGCCTGGTCTCCCTTCCATTCAGTGGGAAAGCTCTGCTGCATTTTGTCGCCGATGACATCGCCTTTCCCTTTGTGATGATGATGATGATGATCCATTGGATCCAACGAATTATGCCCGATGAGGATGCGCCGGCATTGGGTCCAGCCCATTGGGGCTCGAGTGCTTGGCCTGGGGTATCAAATTCGGAACAAAAAGCTCTCAGAATGCGTCAAGTCCTCGAACTGCATCCCTCGCCTCTCCCTTCTCCAGAGGGCACTCCATTCACCCGATGATTCACAGCTGCACAATAAATAAGCCAAGTAAGCCTGAAGGCACACATATTAGATGGTAATCTCAGGATCTGGGGAATTTAGATAGATTTCGTTGGTCATTGAAAATGGAGCATTATATATTAGTTTCTTTTATGTTTTACTTAGAATGCTTGGGAAAACTATGGTAGGGGATGGGAATATGTTAAAAATATAGCTTTTAATTTAAAAAACCAGTAAATTTTCATCAAGAAGGGCGCCTAAGCTTATAGATTTTATCCTTAAAATATTATCCTTAAACTTATTTAAATATGTTTAGGGTATTTCAAAACGAAATGATAATACCATATGATAGAAAAGGATTAGTTTACTGATTAATTTAAATTAATAGTTTTTAAATCTTCCAAGAATTCGTTTTTATTATTTTTCTTTAGTTTGTTTATTTTTTTTGTATATTTCATATTGTAGTTGGGTATGTTACTAAATTTTCCCAATGTCATAATATATATTTTTATAAAAACTATACCATAAATAATAGAATTTTTGTATCTTAAGAAGCACCACTAGATCTACATTTTGAATAATATCCTTTTCGAATTGACTGACTCTTAGTTAATTCTATAGAGCATTTTTCTACGTAGAAAACGATTTAATTATCACTATGCACTTAAATTAAGCTTAGAAAAGTATTATATTTTGTAAACCAACCTCAAAGTAAGTTTAAACTAAGAAAATTATTGAATTTCGCTATCTAAAAAGTCAACTTAACCCAAACATAATTGAAAGCTTGACAGTGTTTTATGTAACCCAACGATATCACCTGCTTTAATGCCTAACAATATTCAATTACCTGACTTTAGCCCGCCCATTGTCATGCTGACTTAACCAAATAATTTGCGTTAAACCAAGTTAAGTAATTACTGGTGGACAGTGAAAGTGAGTGCGGGGCAGGAAACTCTGGCATCGATCCACAAGTGTCAGTTGCAGTTGGCCAGCAAGTGTCCTCGTGGCAGGCTGGGTGATTGGTGTATGTCCGAGATCCTTTGAGCTGGCTGCATCCTTTCGTGCGATATGTGTGTTATGTGCGCGTGTGTGTGTTTGCATTTGCTGGGCTGAAGGCTGACCCAAAAACCCAATTGGAAAGCCAAAGCCAATAAAGAATGCTTCGGCAAAGGGCCGACATGAGCCGGAGGGGTTGAAGTTACTCCAGTTTAGCAGCTCCAGCTCCTGCTTTGGTCTATTTTGGGCCCCAGCCCGTGAGTGCATGCGACCCCGACTCCTTGGGGGGCCTCCGTTTGACCCGCCTGCGTGCGCCATCAATGGTCAGAAGTCAACCCACAGCTCGGCTCTGATTTGAATAGCCTTTGGGGGTAGGGAGCATTGGGCTTGGAAAGCGGGAGGGGAAGCGGCAGCAGGAGCCGGAGTGGGCTGCATTGGGCAGGGTCAGGAGGCGAGCCGAGGCGAGGTGGGTTTTTGGTAACCAACAGCTGGACTGCGGCGTGGCACGTGCTGGCGCCAATTCCGCGCAGAGTCAACACTGCGCACTGGAAGGCACGGCGTGTGGATGCCAAATTGAGCCAAAAAGCTTTGGGATAGGTCGTGCTCGGGAGCTTGCGACCTCTGCTTATTAGAATAAAACACTTAAGGATATTTTTAGTAAGGATGTTTTGTGTAACTTAAATGGGGTTTAAATAATAGTACAAAATATATATAAAAGTAAAGTTATACTAGGAAAATTCAACTGTTTTTTTTTTAGAATTATATTTGTAATTTTTTTTTACCGCAAAAACGACAACTTTAGTTAAAACATTCTTAAAAATCTGTTCAAGAAGTAAAGAGAGATCTCAGTTCCTAAAGCTCTGTGAGTCTTTAGGTAAAGAATTTACTCATTTTCAAATCCTGTCTTTCAAGAAATAAATTTTTCCGACTGCCTCGGAGTTGAGGGTGGCCCCGTTTAACCCCGTGTCGCTGCAGAGCTTTCTCTGACCAGGGGTTGCAAACCCGGCTAGGCCTGGAACTGGAAGTTGTGTGAGCGTGGGACGAGACACCGCCTCCTCGGAGCTCGGGAGCTCGGGAACTCGGCAGCTCGAGTGCAGCAGCACCAACGACTCGAAGACTGAGCGACTGAAACGACTCGCCGCGACTGCCAGGCAGTCACCCAAATTAGTTGCCAGCCTTTCGCCCTTGCGTGTGAGTCTCTTTATCTGCGTTCGCCGCGTGTGTCCTCAGTGTCCTGTGTGTGCCCAGTGTCTGTGTGAGGATTGCATAGCTCCACCGTGAAGAGCTGAGCCAGATCCTGTGATCCTGCCGCGTGAGTGTGTAATGTGTGTGCGAAGAGAAGAGCAGAGAAGAAAGTAGAAAAAAGATAAAGCAGAGAAAAGCCAAAGTTGATAAGTGGAAGAAGGCGAAAAACAAAGCTCGGGGGAAATCATGGCCGAGTGGCTCGGCATCCTCCTTGTCCTTGCAGGCAGAGTCCAGGCAAATGGGAACAGTGTCCATGTCCGTAGTGCCCCCTTAAAGCAGTTGCCTTCTGCCTGCTGCCGTTTTTCCCCGCAGGTTTAAAGCCCAGTTAACGCGTGCCGCCGTTTAATTATGTAAAAGGACCAAGCTGGCTGGCACACAGACCCGCAGAGCAGCGCAGGGCGGCGCAGCGCGGCACATAAAACACACACGCGCGCGCGTATCCTGCTGGATTTCCATTCGTTTTCAAATAAATACGAACGCAAATCGAAATTTCATTCTTAATACAAATTGATTTTTTCCGCATTTGCTCTTGGCTGGGCCGCCTTGTGCCCGTTTCTCTTGCTTCTCTCGTATCGCATTTTGTTTTGTTTTCGTTTTGGGCATCCGGCGGCGGCACACATTGCGTATGATCGATTTTAAGCGGCAGCAGCAGCACTATGTAGCGGCAGGAGGAGCAGCACGGGAAGGGGGGCGCCCTGAAAAGTGCGGCAATTAAAATTAAATTGTTGTCCCTCGTTACGAGGGGTTATGGCAGCCGGTTGAAGCTATGCCCTCCCCCATCCCCGCGTCCCTGCTTTGTACACACAACCTACACAACCTCCCGGATTGTGGGGCACGCGAGACAAATACACGCACACACTTTTCCGTTACCCCTGTTCCCCCCTTTTTCCTTTTCCCCTTTTGGAAAAGTCGGAGCACACATAGAGTTGGTAACTGTGCCACCACAGCAGCTGGCAGGAGTCGCTCGGAAGACAGGGACTACATACATATATCCCTTACATATATCCTTTGCATGCACGTGCTGCCGAGAGTCTCTGGGCCAACAGTAATTTGGAAAGCCAAAGTGAAAATGGCTAAAGCACGCTGAAAAGCAGCACAGAAAACAGACGCGTAAGGAAAGCCAAGAAAAAACATAACAAAGTGGAGAAAAGAAAGAGGGAGCGAAACATTAGGCCCAAAAGGAAATGAAAGAAAAGCAGGCAGGCCAGAGAGGAAAAATCAATGATGCTGCCAAGTTGCTGGGCAATAATGCAAAAAAAACAACAAAAATATATGTATAAAAAACCCGCACGTTAACGGTGTTTGTATTTACTGTGTCTGTTTCTCCTTTCACCCCCGAGTGTGTACAGTGTGTGTGTGTTTCTTTTCAATTAAAATTTAAATGCATAAACATTGATTACGCTGCCCTAACAACAAATGGTATTTAAATGCCACTAGTTGTCAGGCAAAGCGGCGTTGGGTTCTAATTAGATTGCATAAAACTCGTTCGTTCAGCGAACATGCACACTCAGCACCGGAATAATATAATAAAATGTGCGGTTCTGCTTTTGTCAGGCAGCTCAATAAATTGGAAATCAAAAGATCGATAGGAGATTCAGAAGCAATGGCTAAGAAAGGCTGTTAAAAAAAGCCATATAAGTTTTGGTTAAAAATAAAGTTATTGTTTTGAATTTAAATTTATAAAGTAGAAAGAAATATACTACATTTTTTACCACTCATTTAACTAGTTCTACTATCTCTTATATTAGTATTTTAAATAAAAAAAAGCTAGAATTTTCATAATGAAAGAAATAGTGCTCATACGCCACGTTGCCACACTTCAAAATACTAGCAAAGTATTTAATATTTTCAAAAACATTTGTATCCTAAATATATAAATTAGATTCTATAAAATATAATATTTTAGTAAGAACTCAGTCTTATATACTTTTAACCAACTATGCTTTTAACTCACGCATTTCTTTAAATTAGAGATATTACTCATACGCCATGTTGTCAAAATGGAAAATTCTATAACATCCTATCCTATTATTTTAATCACTATTATTTTTTACTTAAAATTTGTTGTTAGATTCTTATAATAGTTAAGTTTTTCAGTCAGCAATCTTACTTATTAACTAACGATCCTAACTTTAGCTTTTTTCATTTTATTTCTGTTTAATTAAACACTTATTGTTGAATTTCCCAGAATTACTCATATCTCCTTCTTTCTTACATTTTTTTATAGTTTAAAACCTATTAAAAAACCATTATTACGCAACAGCCAGAGCTTAATAACAGGCATAACCGCGTAAACCATGCCAAATGGGTCAAGTTTTCATTTTGGCAACCAGCTAGCCTTGACTTCGCGGCCGTAGCTTTACGCAGCTTCAGTGCCAAAATATTGCAGAGAAACACCGATATGGAATCGGTTTCGAAATGAAAAGTTCTGGGACAGGCGCCAGGGATAACCCCAGAGCAGACGCACAAACAAACCAACAAGCAAACACAGACACACTCTTACCAAGAGGCTAAATCAGGGCAGAGCAAACAGCGGCGACACCTTTCCCTCATGGTGGGCTCCATAGCTGCCGCTGCCTGCAGCACACCTGCAGGGCAGTGCACTGAGCATGCACTCGACTGGGCACCCCGCATGGACTCGGAACTCGAAGCTGGGCAGGGCGGGAGCAAGGGAGCACGGGAGCAAGTCCTCCTCCGGCTGCGACTACGGCACTTTGTTTACCGCACAAATTGCATGCAAGCTGCAGCTGTGGCTCCTGTGGTGACTGCTCTTACACTGTTAGAAATGGCTTGAATTAGTTGCTATTAAGCTTATGAATTAGTCAACAGCTTAGAGTGGAACTAGGCATCTAAAATAATTCCTATTATGATTTAAAATCATTTAAAAATCTTCTAGTTTTCGTATTATTTCGGTCTTATTGATTTTGGCTTTTTTCAAGTGCTGGCTCCGACCTGTTCAGACCCTGCCATGCGCAACTTTATTAACCCCGTTTTGAAGAGAGAGGTGGCGGCAGCAGAGCCCTGCATTTATGCCCATTGTTTTAGCTCTGCTCCTCCTCCTGCCCATCAGCCACGCCTCCAGGTGCTCCTATTTACTCTGCGCCAAGTAAGAGTATGGTTATGGGTATTTTTTTCTTCCCTCATATCTACAAAATTCTGGCTGCCATCTCGTGACCGTGTGCTGATGTTTTGGGAAGCCATCCTACATCCTCGAGAGCTGACTCCGCCTCCTCCTCCTCCTTGGTGCAAAGCAATTACCACGCCTTCCCCCCTCAAGACCGGGGTTTTGTTTGTTTTGTTGCTACTCGCGAGAGACGTCGTGAAAAGTTTATAATTTTATTAGGCCCTACAGAAATTGGGTTAGTGTCGCTTTTAGTTGCATTTTCCGGCAACGCCGCCCGACGAGTGACAACTTGGCAGCGAAGCCGCGACGCTGAGATACTAGTTTCCCCCTGCGGCTTTGTTGTGTTTACACCAACCAGCCGAGCAGGTTGAGAGAGCCTGAGAGGCTGTTGCCCGTCATCTTAGCGCTGGATACACGGCATTATGCCAAGAGCCCAGCTGCTTGAGTTCCTTTGAGCGAAACTTTGGACATTTCTTGATCATGGCAAGCAACTGTCAAAGGGAAAAATGAGCATAGGATAAGGGAAATTATGAATTTTACACAGACCTTGCAATGTAAAAGTCATGCGGAAACTTTTAAACTATGAAAGGAACTCGAAATAAACCAATCAATAGCCAAGTTGGAATTATTCATAGCAAAAGTTAGTTCAAAAACTGTTTATTAGTTGAAAACTAAATATAAATTGCAGTTGGCTAGGTGGCAATTTGGGCAAGACCTATAAGCATTGTGTAAGAAAATGAGATAATCTGTTTAGATAAGTTGATTAGGTAGAGGAATTTGGGTAGTTTATTTATTCCGAATGTATACAGTGACTTTTCTGGGAAAATAAGTGTAATTCTATTAACCTAACGTTCAGGAGGTTTTCGTAAATTTAAAAAATAATTAAGGATTTAGTTGCCATTAGTTTAATATAGTTTTTAGACCGTATGGCTTTCAGCTTCTATTACAATATCTAAAAACGTTTTAGGTAGAGGTCTTATCATAGGGTTATTGACTGGAACCTAATGGTTTCTTATCAGAAGTAAAGATAATTCATATCCTTATTTCGAAATACCTCTTTAACACCCATTTGCCTAACTCTGTACCCTTGAACTTTTACATCCCTAAAACCAGAAAGATCTCAAGTGAAATATCTCCTATTTAAATAAATAAAAAAAATTGTGTAATGATCGCCGCTTTTGTGTTGCGTGAAAGTGTCGCGTTGGACACCATCTCCATGTGAGTGCGAAAATTACGTCAGTTCGCCGGGAAGAGTAGAGAAAAGGTTCTTTTTGGACAAGTTACAAACGAGCCACGAACTATCAACATCAGCGACCAGCAGGTAAGAACTCCACTCTGATTAGTCCATTCAAATCGAATTTTATTTCTATTTGTATGTTTGTTAATTTTGTTTATTTTATGGAAAAAGATTTCTATGTAAATAGGAAGTCGTTTGTATTGTCTAGTAGTTGCTTTTCGGCTTTGTCGGGATTTCAGCAATAAATTTCATGAAAGTACGAATTTTAAACAAAACTTGCCTATAAATTTGTACACATACATATTTGATCAGGGACAGTTGGTGACATAAATATAAGGTCTATTTTGGAAGCTGAATCTTGGGAGTGCTTAAAGATAAATGCTTAATATTTAGAAAGACACCTTTAATAGTGTTTAATTATTATTTATTGTGTCATTTCAATAAATATATAATCTGTATTTAAGGGAAACAATATTAAACATTTCAAGTTGTAACCTAATAATAATAAAAACATATTAAAAAGAATGCGCTTAGTATTCTAAGCTTAGTTACAAAGGACATTTTTAAATGAGTGACTTTCTTCTCAATTTTTTAAAAATTAACTTTAGATTAAAATGTTTAATCTTTTTACCTTCTATGAAACGCACTGTACTCCCATTGAGTTCAATATTTATCTTAACCACTGGCAACGAAAATGTATGCATACGAAATCGTATTTTCGCCTCGATTGGCTCGGTGTGGCTTTGTGGCTCTGGCTTAATGAAGACGGGACAATAATAATTTTTAATAGGTTTTACTATTTTGGCTTAGATCAGCTTACGCGCACAGAGAATGGCCGAGAGCTGAGTGCCGAGAGCCGTGTGTGTGTGTGTGCTCGAGGCGGATGGCTAGCAAAATATTCAAATCGAATCGCTTTTATCTGTGTTTTGTCACTAAATTGGCAACTGAAGTCGAACACTAACACCGAATATCCAAACTGAGGCTACTTGCGGGCCACAAATTCGGCTCGCTGGCTATTTGGCATTGGGAATGGGCACTGGCTATGCGCAAGTAACGGCCAATGAGATCATGATCCATATATAGTTAGTGTCTCGGACCCGAACTCAATTTAAGGCCGGCTTTGGCCGTTGAGACTTGAGCGATTTGATTAGCATTTATCGTTCGCACTGTAATTGCCTTTAAGTGCCAAAGTTTGGCTGCGATTGGTGCCTGGAAATCTGTTCATACGAGTATGAATATGCTTATATATTATTGAGTTTTACAAGCCTTTGAGAAGTGTGAGTTTATTTTTGAAGATATATGAGGGAAATTAGGGAATAACTAGGAATAGTTGAGGAACTATGACCCAGAAAGCTACATTATGAAACAAAACATATATTTGAGGAGCTCTACTCGTTATCATAATTTTTAAAATTATACATATTTGTAAAAGCTAAACAAATTTGTGAATCTTTGTTGCAAAAACCAGTTTCTGCCTGATTGTTATCACCTTAAGGTTAATAAATACAAATTAGATATTGAGAAAGAAGGTCACTTAGGCAAAATAGTAAAAAATATATATATACATTAACTCTTAACTAACAAATTAAAATTCCTTTCGAGTCTAGGAAATGCCTTCTTGTAAATAAAATATAAATGGAGTAAATGAGTCTGATAACCAGAGCCTCTCCGCCTGGCGACTAATGACGTTGACGAGGTGACGATGGCTAAGTGGCCGCGCCGAGAACTGGTTCCCAGATCGATCGTTCGGCAATTGGCTTGGGGCGGGGCCAGGTGGGCCCGCAGTCACAGTCACATATTCACGGGGCACGAAACACTTCCGTAAATACGCAAAAAACCAGTACGCAGATGGAACAATCATCGCGGTGGCATTACTTAACACAGCTCGAGGTACGATCGCGATCGTCTTCGTTTTTAAACCAGTTTTCGACCCAAAATGCCAACGCCAGCGACAACGGAGTTATTGAATAATGAACTTAAAAGGTTGACTAAAATCTTTTCAATTAGATGGCCTCATAAAGGGTCCCATAAATCATGTCGGGCTTCCAGAGTTCAAAGAACGATCGAATCAATCTGATAGCTGATCCTATGCCGTGATAGGGGGAAACTTAATACAGCTAGAAAGGTGGACCGAGTCCCTGACCCTAGATCCTAGCCCGTATGTCGCTGCCATTTAAATGTCGTCGGGCCTCATGGAGCAATGTCACATGGCCTTAGGTACAGGTACACGTACAGGTGTCTTGGGCATAGCCACACAAATACAAACACACGCTAACCTCGGGGGGAACACTTTTGTATCTGCATTTGTATCTTTGTATCTGTGACGTTGAGTAATCAAATTAATAATAGCCCCAGAAATTACATTCCAACTTATGCATGAATAAATTATCAATTATACTTTTTGATGGAAATATGTTAGGTTTTGATGTGGGGTTTCATTAGATGAACTTCCCTAAAGCTGGCTCTATTCGTGGCTTTTCTAGGAAAGGTAATTGCAATTGCTACCTGAATAGGTGACTGTTTAACCAGAAGCTAAGGCTAAAGTAGGGGATTTTTGATACTCTACATGAGCTAGATTATAGAGGTTTTATTTAAAAATGATGAAGATAAAGTGTTTTAATAAAAGAGATTTTTTGAATAAATGTATATGTATTTTTTTTAATAAATAAGTAAAATCATCTTAAAATAAAAGCTAATGTTACCTAATTTTTAGGATTAAGACAAATTGATATTCATTTTTATGTACTAAAAAATAAACATAAATAGTTATCTCAAATTTAAATATATAAGTAATTAGTGAAGACTTAAATAATAATTAAAATTTCAAATCTAGAATTTTAGAAGTATTTTCAAAGTTCATACAATCCGAAGTAAGTGTGTATGATATAATAATATTTTAGAGTGAGGATTTTGCTCTTAAAAAAGTACGAAAAATAAATATCACACCTAGAATTTTTGAAATATTTTAAAAGTCCATACAAGTTTAAAAATCATCATCAGTCATACATATCAGTAGAAATGTGTAAACAAATATAAACATATATGAAATAAAAACTAAATAAAAAATACAGATACAATACCTAAAATTTAGGAAATAATTTTAAAAATCAACACAACCCTTTGGCAGTGTATAAAAAAATTCATAAAAATCGTAATAAATTCGGTGAACTAAGTTTTTACCTTCATGGCTTCCGCAAAAATCAGCGAGTGGCTGAAAAATAATGAAAACTGCACATGAGATTTTTGGCTGACCATGAGGTAGGTATATATATAAAGATATAAATATATATTGTTAGCTATATATATACTTTAAAGATAGAGTTGGCTTTTGTTCGCCGGCTGGCTGCATTAAAATGCTGGCAATTGAGTGGATCCGTTAATTATAGAGCGCGATCAATTATTCATTTGCCGGATTACCTGAGAACGCGCTCGGCGAAAAATGAACTTCATTTAAAATGATTCTGCGAAATTCGTTTTTACTTCGCCGCCGCCGCACAGTTCTCTCTCAGTTCCAAGCTCATTTCAATATTTTTGTATTGTCTGATTGAAGTGTGACGTTCCAGTCACAGCTCCAGCTTCGGGTCAAGTCCGGTCGGCTTTTGGCAAAAGAGATTAATTGAGGTTGGCCCGAAGCCCAGGCAGATCTCGAGATCCCGCAAAACGGGAATTGCAAGCGCACCAATTTCGCAGCTTAATTGTTTGGTTGCATGGCAAATTGCTCTCAGATATATGTATATATATACATATCACATTAAGTGTAGTCTGCCCACGTGAATTTCAAGTGAATTGCTTGCTTCTAAAGCACCATCAATCTTCGGAGGCGCCTTTCAACATTTCCAAGACATATCGATTGCCGAACGGCCAACTTGAAGGACTTCCGCTGGCGGCAACTCGTTCTTCGTCCTTCATGCCCTGGTAACTCCAGAATAGACTGCTTTTCCAAGCATGGATATTCATGGGTAGTTAAGTCGGAGATGGAAATCAATTTAAAGAAAATATAAAATCTTTTGCTTTTATATAAAATACTAAGAACTTTGAGGGATTTGTTTATTTATAATATTTTGAGGATAGTTTCCTCTTTCCAGCAGCTGTTAGTCCTTTAACTTTGAAAGTTATTTTAGCTAAACAATTAGTTTTGACTCTGAATTTTACTTTTAGGAAGGGCAATAAACAATTGACATAATCAGGACACCAGGAGTCATGGTAAATGACATTTTTGGCCAGAATTTTCTTCTAAAATAAAGTAAATATCTTAATAACTAACTTTACTAACTCAAAATAGCTTAACATCATAATAAATGTCTTCATATTCAGATTTTGACTAAAGTTGTCTGCAATTTTTGGGTGGATCCCCACCATTTAGCCACTCTCTTCCGCCCCTCTGGTATTAACACTTTTCAGGCGACATGGCCCGGGGGAAAATTAATTGGGCAGAAATTACGGGAGGACTGAAGAGAGATGCGAGTGCAGGCTAATTGGGCTGCTCGGCTAAATGGCCTCAAATTGGACGCTCCGCTGGCTGGGCACTGCTCCTCGAGGGGAATGGAATTAGAGGTACCACAGACGACAGACTACAGACGGAACATTGGCCAAGAAGATGTCGGTGACGCTTTTCACCTGTCCGCGCGACTTTCAGGCGACCGAATGCGGTGATGACGTTGACCACCGGCGCAGGTGAAAATTTCTCTGCTTTTCCTACGGGTGCGTGTGAATGGGACAGTTGTGTGTTTGTTGTCCGTCTGTCGCTGGCTTTTCCTCTTTTCGTTACACAGGGGAAAATATGTGTATAGTAAAGAAGGATACAATTTAAGGATTTATGTAGGGATTTTAATAGAACATTTTATATTTAAATATATAAAAATCCTAAATAATCTTCCCATATTTCATCTTGAAATATATTGATTTCCTAGGTATATTTTCTCCCAGTGCCAAAGGTAAATAGTTTTTTGTTCAAATTTCAATACAGGGCAGGGGGCAGGACTACAGGTAGATAGACCGCAAATGAAATCATCGAGCGAGTCACCGACAGCGACGACGACGACGACGACGACTGTGGTCACGGTCGAGGGACATTCCGTGCCACGTTTTGGGTTCCAATCGATTTCCGTGGTGCCGACAGCAGGAGCAAGAGTAGGAGCAGGAGCAGCGCCTAAAGGTCATCGTAAAGAATTGGGCCACAGAAATATGATATGATATCGGAGGCAGGATCTGTAGGCAGCTAGGAGAGCTAAGGCAAACATAGTCCTCGGCAAGGACGCGCAAGAACCAGGCACCAGACAGCCATAGTCCAAGGAGGATATGGCATTTGTTGACCGGCCTCATCATCCCCTCATTTCCCCTCCCCTTGGACACGGGCAAACACTTGCAGATGCACAAGGATGCAAATGCGGTGAATGTAGGGATGTAGGGATGTGCAGCAGGGTCCTGCGTGTGGGAATTGTAATTAGTGGCACTTTCCCAGTTTGCTTTGTTTGCACACACACTCGAGTGCGGCGCAGCGCATAAGAGCTGGGTCCTGCAGCCGCATCCTCCCCCTGACACACACACACACTTTCCTCTCCCCTCTCCCTCGCATGTAGGTGCACATATATCCCCGTCAAATATGCACTGCAAATATGCCAAGTGAAACATTATATTTCACAGGCACTGTCAGGGATTTTGCAGAGAGAGAGCCTGGTGGCAGGATAGTCAGGAAATCACTTTCTGAAGCAGAGGAAAGCACTTAACACGGGGGCAATAATTAAGGCATGTAGAGTAGCTGCCAGGATTCACATGCCAGGACTCCTAGGAAAATCAACACAAATTGAAGTTGATTTCCTTGATAATTTCCATACAAAAGGAGTATAATTTATGCACAAATATGACTGCCCAAGTTAAGTCACAAAAATTATTTATCTTGGGCCTGGGAACTCATAGATGGATTTATAAATCAGCCGAAGATATTTTCACACCGATTAAATCTAGCAACGCCTTCCTGCAGAATACATAATTTTCCACTTGTATATATTTATTAGATATATTTACTTTCGAAAATTTTTGTGAGCAAAATCATTTCGAAATTATGCAAATCGCGGACTCCAAGCTGGAACGCACTTTCCCAAATGGGAAGAAGAAAAATAAAAAATGTAAACTGAAAGAAAAACTAGCGCCTCAATTGGCCCTAAATCATCTTACTGCTACCAGTTTGGCCATCGTCTGCTGCTCTCTCCCCGGAAAGTTGCTGACCGGATGATAGGGGAAACGGACCAACACATTTCTGGAAAATTATTTGCCATTGTTGTTTGGGCGCAATTGTTGTTGCTGCGGAGTTTCCACCATAATTCTTTTAATTATATGATCTATTACATTGTATCCACGCATATGCAGACTGGGCATACACATATTTCTCGCACACTTGTAACACATTTTAGCATATTTTATTAATTTAAATAATTCACTTGGGTCACTTTCAGCTGATGTTAGAAAGGCGATAACCCGAAAGGGGGATGAGGCCGGGGCTGCTTTGCTCAACGATCAGTGACCGAAGAGGCTCGGGCAACGGATGGAAGCCGGGGAAACACTAGTATAAACGGGGTCTTGGAAAATGTTTTAAAGAAATATTAAGATCTTGTAAAAATATTCAACTTAGGCTTTATTTTAAATATTGAGTACGGTCTTAATGAAATATTTACCCATCTCAGGAAGCTAGCAGAAAACATTTTTATTGGAGGGGTAAATATTCAAAAATGTTTTTAAGGTGTTTGAGCTGCGCAATGTCAAAGTATTTAAGTCAATTTCAGTCTTAAATTAATTTAAAGCCGGCTAAAAGTAATTTAAATTTATATTATAAGTCCAGCTCATATATTTAACCATTAAAAATAGTATTTCTTCGAATTTGAAACTTTAAATTAAATTGCTTGGTTAATATAAATTCCTAAATTAAATTCCTACTTCAATGTCTTAATACATTTTAAGACCCTAATATTTAATCCCCTTAGTCACCCATTCTCTCAGTGTATTTTGTCTGAAGAAATGTCGAGTCTGGAAGTTGAAGAAAACCCAGCGAAGCGTCCAAGCAACCGCATCCACCTCCGTTAATTTGTCGAGGCCGCTAATTAAATTCAGTGGAAAACTGCTGCATTTACAGCCCCCAAAGTCCGGCGAAACGAACGAAGAGGTAAAAAAAACACACAAACTACAACATTTAAATGAATTATTTTACATTCCGTAATTCGTTTATTATTTAACCTGCCCCGGGGCCGCCTTCGCATCTGCCCAATTTTGGGTCAGTTCGGTTTCGCTGAGTCCATCCGCTGATGGATTTGTCGACGCTCCGTTCGCGACGCGACTTGAGTAATGGGTGCATAAGTGACGTCTACGCCCAACGATATTCAAATGCCGGTAGAGGGGAAGCAGAGCGTCGTGAAGAAGGAGTATCCATTTTGGTAACCGAAAAGGGAAGTGAGCTGGCCAACTACGGGCTGATGGTGATTAATGAGATCTGCAATTAATAGGATCATCCCAGTTAAGTCTTTTGCTAGAGAATGAAAATTGTGGAGCCTCTTAAATATATTTCACATATTTGAGTTTCTTTTGGGTTTCTGAATTTAATACTTTTTGGGGTTATTTTTTAATTAGAAATTAATGTGAAGGCCTTTAATTATAAGCTTTTCAGGTCTTGTAGTGCCTTAAAAATTTTATAAAATTTAATATGCTAAATTCTGTGCTATTCTGGCAAAGTCTGAAAGCTTTGAGACTCTCAATTAACCCTTTGTTTCCCTTCAAATTTCATTCTTCTCTCGACAATGCACTTGGGTATCTGCTACCCCCAGGACATTAGGTTGCTGTGCATCCCTTTGGCATACTAAAGTTCAACAGAGGCCACATTGTAACTTCCCTAGACACCTTTTTAACGCCTACTGATTGTTGACTCTTGGCACACAGACTGCTATAGTCCACGAAAAGATCAATCCCCACCAGAAGCCCACTCTGCCATTAACGCTTATTAAATGCAGCTAATCCTTTGGCGCCGCTGCAGTGGTTCGTGCGTGTCAAGTGGTAGAGATTGGGTTCCCGGGAGATGGATCAGTGTCAGATGAATGAAGGGGGAACCCAAAACCGAAAGAAAACCGAAGAAATCGAAACCCAAGCCTAAACAATACAACAAGTGGCTGTGGGATCCTCACGCGCCATCCGTCACCTGACAGTCAACGCAGTCGACAGGCTGATGTCTTGACATCACAACATCATTATCTACTCGTCTAACTGGCTCCTCCTCCAACCTCTACAACTCAACCCCTCCATATCCGACATAGGTCGGCATATGTGCCTCATCATCAACATCATCGTGAGAGGTCGTGGAAAAACTCAAAGAAAAATGTATTCTCTGCCACCGATCCCTGAGTAATTCTACAAGGTATTTCAAGGGTAAGAGTGTACTTTGTTGGTTTTAAGTACTGAGAAGATTCATATAGTTATTAAAAACATTTGTTTTCTGAAGGATTTAAAAGAGTAAGGGAAGTTAATACTGTGATCTAAATAAAAAGTTTAATATAAATTCTAGTAAATATAATGACCTTAGTAATGCTTATTTAAATGGAGAAAAATAGAGTACACAATTTTTACCTACATTTTTACCTTCAAAGGGTATCTTTGTCTCGATACACTCCCAACTTAATTTCTTTCTATATCTTAAACCCATAAAGCGCCCTGTCCCGACCCGTCATAGTTAAGTACTTGCTGGCCAGTTTGTTTTTGATTTGCCTGACGACATTGAATTGGCCCAATTAAGCTGCCACAATGGGTTCTGGCGAAGGCGGCGGAGGAGCCTCCAAGACTGCGACGTAAAACCAATTAGATGTCACTGCCAGACTGGACCGAGCAGTAAAGATTTAATCACTGCTGATCTACAACCAGGGGGGAGGTGGGGGTCACAAATACAAAAAGGGCCATAAAGCAGAGGAGCACTTCATCGCCTCGATACATCGTGTTTTACAGCCAAAAAGAAAGTGTGAATCAATTAGCCAGGGTCTCGAGCCCGAGGCTCAATCTCAATTGTTTGCTTTGGCGAAAAAACAATTAGAGAATTTTATTGCTTTCGATTTTACTACAACCAATTGTCGGAGCTGCGTTGTTGTCTCTTGTTTGCCCCGCCCGCTTGTTTGTTGCCCTTGTCAATGTCGTAGAAGTGTTTGCAGCACATTCCCGGCTCCGTTGCTGGGTCGTGGCCGGGTGAAAGGCCGAGCCACGGCTAGCGATAAAGTCGTAAGTGCAGACACTTCAGCGGGCGCACTGGCATTATAGTAAGTATATGTCCGATGACCAAGGCGATAAGTCTATGACGGCTCGTGCCGAGTCTGAGTCGAACTCTGGCTCTGTGAGGAGACACTCATTGGGGTTCTAAGGATATCTATCCTTTATGGGATAAGCATAAACAAGATCGTCAGTCTGAGCCTGAGTCTCTATAAACATAACCCTTTTTTGAACCCTCTACAAAAAAAGCTAAAGCCTTAAGAGCAAAGAGCTTGCTTTAATTTGAAAATTACACATAAAAATCTTGATCAAATCATTTTTAAAAACATTTTCCCAATTTAAAAGACAGGAAATACAATTAGTATGTCCTTTTAGTCACTTTTTGTTTTAAATAATTAGAATAATTATTAACAACAACATTTACCAAGCCCTACCATTAGTAGGTACTTGGAGACCCTTTTGTCCCTGGAAACCCATAGAGCAGATCAGTTGTCGTCGGACCTGCCATCAAGTGCCTCGTCATCGTGGTCTTGGTCGTCATCATCGTCATGGTTGACTCTTCGGTTCTATAATGGAAGGGAGCAACGAGGAGCGGACGTGTTTGGCACGCGCTCTCTTCGCCGATCCGATGCTCGGGTGAAAATGATTAGTTTGTGTTGTCTGATTTTGACAAGCGTTGTCATTTGGCCTGTCCAAACATTTTTCGCTTGAGAAATTGAAAATTTGACAAATCCCCAAATTTGTTTGATGTTCTTCAATTTGTTTAAAATAAATTAAGTTCAGTCTTGGCAGCGATTGAAGGCGATCATAAATTGATCGAAAAGTGAAGTGATTTCTATAAAATAAATATTGAATATTTAATAAATTATTAAAAAGTTGTTTATAAAGCTTATGTTAGACATAACGAAATTAATTTATGATATTGTATTGATCATATTTTGCTTCCATTCCTTAAGGTTCATATTTTATTTATTTTATTGAGTCAATCTACTACTGAGTAATATTTCCCTCTCCCCATCCATCACATAATATTTACTCTACATATTTTGTTTATTATTCAAGCAAACATATAATAACATTGCTTAGTTTTTTCGACCACATTTTTGATTGATTATAGAGATTGGTTTACCTTCAAGAAAACCCCAGCTAGAAATGTCAAAAACAATCAAAGTTTTGTATAAGAAACAGTAAACCATCCGCCTAGAAACTCGATCTCTGCCTTGGGCAATTAAATGTCAGTGATTTTTGAACTTCAACATCGGTACATACACACGCCAACAATATCTGAACTTTAATCATAACCAAACCATAATTATGGACCGAAACCCAATTTAAGGGCCTAGGCTTAGGAAGCATTTTATGTAGCAGCAGCCGCAATAAAAATTCCCTTAGAGGTATGATACCTCCGTTCCCATAGCTCTGGCTGAACCCGGAGCATGGAACGAATCTTTATTTATGGCATAATGATCGCCGACGTCCAGCGTCCAGTCTAAGTCCGGAGTAAGAACTGTATTTTTTTGGGGTCCCAATGGCCCTCCGTCCCATCGCTTTACGATCAATGTTCAATTCGATTGTCGGCATGTGTGTGCGAGGAGAGCTGGGCCTCATCTGAAGCCTGACTCTCGATAATTCTTTATTATTTCTCTAAAACTTCACCTTTAATTAAACACGAAACGAAATTATAAAATTGTACCTGCTTTAGCAGCCGCCGTTGCTGTCCAATTTCCAACTCCAAGTCAAAGAGTCGCGGTCGCATTGGTTGTGTAAATACCTGGTACTTTTCATGAACTGGGGTATATCTTAAGAGAGAACACTTTGTTATTGATTACTTTAAGGGTAGTGAGTATTTCGTTTTTGATATATAAAATATACAAAAATTAGCATCTCTTACAAGGACATTTTAACAACATTTTATAATTAGATAACTTTGATTTTCTCCTGAAATGTACACAGTAATAAACTATAACTTGGCATGACACTATATTATGCCATAATATACAAATCTGTTAATATTCACAACAATCGATGGTCTTTTACAAGATTTGCAAATTCTTGAAGAAGTTAGAAAGTCCATATTTTCGGGAAGTAAAAGTAGTAACCTTTTTGTTCCCCTATAAATCGAAAACCCTTGAGTAATAGGTATCTTATATACCTAAAAGACCTCAGTAGGGCGATCTTACTTGTTTTTATTTGGTTCCCTTCATCTGCGGGAATTTCTACCTGGCCCAGTACATCTTGCCTCTCAGTCTGCTCCCCTGCTCTCGCTCACTCTTTCCCCCTGTGGCTGTTCATCTGCTTGCCCCGGTTTTGTGTCTTGTGTGTGTCCCCAAATTCGATCAATTTAGATACAAACACCCATTTATGCATCAGTACCTTTTATTAAACTACTCTCCCTCTCTCTCTTACTCGGTGTATCTGTGTCTCTTGGTATCTGTGTCTGGGCTGGTGTGCGTCTGCATCTGCGAGTTTGTGTGGGTCGTCAGCAATACGTGCTGCCTTAATAAGCCCGTTAATGGAATATTAGGCAAAGAGTTTTGTTTTTGAGGGCAGGGGGACATACGCACATGGCGACACACTGAGAGACAAACACTCCGATTGAGTGGGACAAAAAGGAGAAAATTTAAGAAGAAAAAAGCCGAGATTGGAATACTCTATTAAATGTATTTTTTTTGGACAAAAGGGATGAACCTTATAGTATCTTTAATCTTAAAAGCGGAAGTTCTGAGGCGGACAGCTCCAATTTTGTCTACATAAACTATAAATTCTAAAAGGAAGAATTTTTTGTAATGTAATAATAATTTTACGAGTGCCTCTAAAATAAACCAGGATTACCCTTTCCTAGGTCCTGATGTAGGAACACTCGTCGAAGACAAGTCGAAGCTTTCGTACTATTAATATAGCTACAAGAATGCGTTCCCCTTCTATACTAGATATAAGACAAACCCCTCTCCAAAATCCACAACACCTTCTGAAAGAGCATACAAGGGCTATGTGATCAGGGGAGATGCCAGACCAAAGGCAAGACGCTGCTGCTGCTGCTTCTTCAGCCTCTTTGCACACTTCCCGGCGGGGCGAGTATCTCTCGGAGGGCGAGTATCTCTCGGATACCGATACTCTCACACAGACGCACTCACGATCGAACGATTTTAGTGCTGGAATGCAATAAAATTTTATTTTTGTTTTGTCCGATTTGATTCAAGTTTTATAGTTTGTCCGCTTATTGTGTGTAGGAGACGACCAAGCGGCAATAATGTACACTCACACACCGATTCGTAGCATGAGACAAAACTTGGATGGACATGGACACATCCCAAGATGCTATACACTCGCATTAGTTTTTACAATAACACAAAAAATTCCTAAACTGGTACAGGTACATATATTTGTATAATATATATGTATCAGCAGGCCTGAAACTAATTTACAAAACTCCGGGCACTTTATGGAGAGACTCGCTAAATTGTGTCTCGATTGGAATATTAAAAACTAGTTTCCTATCATTGTCTAATTCGGATCTTGGGTATAATTAAATTGGAATGCTTGGAGTAAATATGAATAAAGTTGCGATGCCTTCGGATAGTTTAAATATGTATCGTAGCGGCTTGAGAGAATTATTTAAACATACAAAAAAACAGGTAACTTTTGTTAATATTTTTTTTTTTGTTGCTGAGTTAGCTATGTTTTAAGGTAAATTATTATAATTGAAAAAATAATATGAAAAGCAACATGGAAAGGGATTTATTTTAGAAATGAATTATTTATCATATTTAATAATAAAAACAATATCCTATTAAATAACCTTTCCTAAGTTAAACTAATTTGTTTGTGAAGAAGAAATTATGAGTAAAATTTGTTACATTTATACCAGTATCTAAGAATTAAAATGATATAATGATAGGTATATTTATTCGATATTGCAAAGTTCTTAAGATGTATAGAATTTTAGTTACATTTCTTATTAAAGTATCTATTATTGAATGGCAAAATAATTATCAAAACAAAAAGATATCTAGAATAAGTACAAACTTATTTGAGTCTTTTTTCATAACATATACATATATATATCCACCTCTCATGTCATTCTTCCCATCCCCAATCCCTCGAATTTGTCATCCGCAGTGTCACAGAAGTAAAAGCTAACTATCTAAATATATGTGTCCGCCAGGTACTATTGTGAACACATTCTGGGGGAACGGGGACTGTATCTGTGCTGTGGCTGACATAAAGCAACTAAAAATAATACAAATACAGAGCGATAAATCTTGTAGGTGAAAGAAAGTCGAGGGCAGAACGAGGGAACCGCCGAAGACGTGGCTGGAGGCTGCAGCACAGTTCGGGATGGAAAACGGGAAGATGGGAAAATGGGGATGGAGATGGGATAGGGCCTCTCGTCCCAGCGGCGGCTCTCCAAAGTACTTTCCTCTAATGGCAGTCACACGTATTAGAATTACCTTTCGGATCGGGCGGCCACTTCTCCGTGTCTGCGTATAAGTATCAAACTGTCTCGAATTAACGAAGAAAGGGGAGAGACAGACGACTTTTTCGTTTTTCGAATCGCTTTTGAATAAATTTAGTCACAGATCTTTGGGGTCGGTTGTTGTCTTCGTTTTTGGTAATAACATTTGTCTAGTCCCCGTCTTTCCCTGGCATATAATTCCAAGATCCTCCTGCCAGATAAACCAAGAGAGAGAGAGAAAGAAAGAGAGGTGGAAAGAAAGCATCATGTTGGTACGGGGGAAAAATCTGTGTAAGGTATCGTTTTCCTCGTAATAATTTCCCAGCCCCGGTCCAGCGGTGAGGGCCATAAAAAATGCATCTCCATTGCTGGTACCGCACGATCAAATTATGTTAATTTTTTGTTGGATTTAATGCGAGTATCGAAATAAGCGTTCCAACTACAAAGACAAGGCGACCGGACGGAGGAATTCATGAAACTTTTTAGAGAGTCAAAGCATTTACGGTAATGGAGAAGATAACGAAATTGTTAGTTCTTGGCGAAGGGAATTAACCATAAATTGTGTAACTATAGTGGTTCTTATTTGTTATACAATTTTACGTATTTTCCTAAAGCTTTTTTAAAATAAAATATAGAATAATATTTATTAAGAACAGAATCAACCTGGAAAATATAGATAGTACACTGAAAAAAGTATGCTAAAGTAATTAGTAATACAAAATCTAAAACCAAACTAGTCCAGGTATTTTCTAGAAAAAACTTCTTTAAGTACTTTAATCCAGAATACATAATAAACTTAAGAAGAAACGAAAAGGTCATTAAACTCGACCAATTATGCGGAGGCGGCGGAAGAGTCTTTGGAGCCACTTCTATAAGTTGGGTCAACCAATTTCAGCTTCGATTTTTTTAGTATTTAGATTTCTTTTAGAAAAAAAGTAAAGCAAGCAATAGATCATGAACAAAAGGCACTAACCGTTGCCAATTTCCATTTGTGGTTGTCTTCTTTTTCGGGGCTGCCACGTACAACAGCGAAATGTATAAATAATGTCTTGTCGCTAATTTCATAGGAGTTATTAATTAATGTATGAGAGAGGCCAAGTGTGATCTGCGGTCATTCCCATTCGCATTTGTATTTCAATAACCAAATACCAAGACCAAGACCAGGTCTAAGACCAAGACAAAGTCCCAGTTCAAGTCGCAGTCCCAGTCTAGTTGATGTTATGCTAATCGGAGGCGGAGAGCGACCCGACGGCAGATGATGATTTTGGGGCCCGAAGGGGCTTTACGACATGTTCTCTGTATAAAATTAAATTTCATTTGTGTGTGCCGTAGAGGGATCGCAAAGCATTTTTCTATCTTATTTCCAGTTTTCTTATTTCGCTTATTATATGATTATTGTTCCCTTTTGGGGCCAATAAATGCCCACTAACGAAATTTGAATAAAAGTTGAAATTTCTTTGCTGCTTGGAAAGTTCATTGCACTGACTGAAGAGTTACGGAACGTGTTTAGCTCGGAGTATTGGGTCTATTTATTAACTATTATTTGTTTTAAGAAGATTAGCAGACTTCCAGGAAGTCGAAAGGATTCGGGATGCGTGTATCAAACCAGGGCAGGTGTCGGTTAGTCCAATTATGGCCCATGAATCGCATTCATCGAACGTGATTTCGCACTCAAGATAGCCAGAGGACACAGTTTGTGTACGCCCTCGCCCTTATCCTTCGTTCCTGGGAAATGCATTTGTTAGAACGGCATTCGATCGGTGTCCTTTGTTCGCCACGTATCCCCGAACGTGCGTCGTGGCCGCTTCAAGATTGCCAAATTGTCCTGCATGCGAGCAAGTGTTCTAATTGTTCACCTTAATTGCCTAAAAATAGGAAACACAAAAATGCAGCAGAATGTGAAAATTCAGGGAAATTTTAGCATTCGATAGAAGATAAGGTTTGAGACACATGTGCAGGGCATAATGCCTTTTGTGTATTAAATGCATAAAGAATGAATGCTGCACTTTCTAGGTAACTTAAGGTAATGGTGTTCTGGTTTTAAAAAATATGCAAACACTTGGTGCATATATCTTCATTAAATTCTAAACACATAAACAAAAGTTTATAGTAAATTCGTGAAGCCCCCAGAAGACCACAGAATTCCACTCAAATATTTGTGATAAAACTCTGACAAAAATACCTGAAAAACTTGCGCTTCTCTTTCGGTCGGCCACAAAAACTTTCTGGCACTTGCATTTCTTATTGATTCACTTTTTTCACCGCCAATTTCCCAGCACTCTTTGGCCGGGATTACTCACAAAAGTTTTCCAATGAAATGCATGAGTAATGCGCTTGGAAGTTGAGGAAACTGGCGGTGCAATCACAATTAGTTTGGCTCCAACTACCAAATAAAGGCAGCTAAGCCCCGGAACCCTTTGGCCCTATTGCCACTGAATTGGCCAGGAATCTTTGCTGGTGAGTCAGCGGCAAACAGGAAACGAGGCTGCCAAAAGGAGGTGAAGGAGAAGGAGCAGTAACAGGAGTTGAAGCCAAGTGCCTGCAGCGCGAAATGTTGCACCATGCCGGCAAGGCACACACACACAACGCTTTTACACTGAATGATGCCTCGGGATAAATCCAATGCTGGGATTGCACATATCTCAAGGATTTCACTGGACGGACAGGGACAGGGACAGCGACAGCGACACGGGAGGAATAATAAAGCAGACTTTTTATTTCATGAAGCCGTAAATGTCTGAACAAATTTGAGCTGCAATGAGATTACTTGGCATCAGATTGCCCTATCATCGGGCGGGGCTCGTTAGAGTTCCTGAGATACGAGCGAGCATGTGTGCCCGAGAGTTATATCCGCCATATAACAGCGAAATTCTGCAGAAGAAGTAGGAGAAGCCAGCGCCGGAGACGGCGGCAGATCGCGACCTTGAAAATGCAAACTATGCCGGCCGAAGGCGCTACGAGAGTGCTCGCTCGAGGATGGGGCAGGGGCAGTGGGTCCTATCTCGAAACGAGTTTCGCTGCATCTGTGTGCGGATCGCAGAGTGGAGCGTATCTAACAGATACATCCGTATCTCGCAGACGGCACTCAGGCCGCTCTGCGGCATTGCTCGTGCATGGGAAAAGTCGCGGCGAAGAACCGCAAAAGCAAAACTCGGTCTTTGTGCCAATAGAACTTAGAATGCGGTAGGACGATGCTGGAGTCGGGGAAGCGAACAGAAGATGGTAGATGGAGATGGAGATGGAGATGGCGGTGGGAGCTGGAGATGGAAGCTGGCAATGGAGACGGTGCTGGCGAGCAACGATGCAGACAGCCATTCCCTGACTGTTGTTGTTATTCTCCTCATGTGTGTTGCTCTTTTTGTTGACTTTGCTTTGTGGGGCACTGCAGGAAACGAAGGCAGAACCAATAAACACTTGAAGAAAATTAATAATATAATATATAAATAATTATATATTGATCATATGAGACAATAAAGCAATAATATGAAAATATTAAATCCTTTTCAGTTTCTAGAAGCATATATACAAAATGTATAAAATAAATAAATAACCTTTCGTATATGCTGCCATACAATTTCCCACATATGACCTTACAAAAATTAAATTAAATTACTATAGACTTAAAGCAAGAACCTGAGTTTGTCCCAGTGTAGTTCTGACTCCATCTCACACCAAAAATTGGGCAATTGTGGGAAATGGGAGCAAGTTATACTTCTAAACTCGTTCGCATGTGTTTTTTTTTTCTCCAATTTTGTGTTTTGTTTTGTTGCGAATTCTGTGTGAGGGCGGCGATATGCAAGATTTGATTTTGACTTCACATGCACAATGGTTATTTATGTATATGCTCGATGGCGGCACATTCAGAATTTAATTAACTTCATTTATTTGCCCGCAAATTTGACACATTTTAAATTTGAAACCCAGAGAAGTTCCGACATATATCCTTCAAGCATCACGAACTGGGGATCCGGCGAAATAAATCGAATTATACGAATTGAAATCTGGATTTAAATGGAAAATGGACAGGAAATAATAGATACAAATAGAGTGCATATTCCTGTTTAAATTTCACTTAGTTATTATGCTATAAAATACTTCAAAGGAGAAGAAAGAGCAATCAGCTACTTATCTGTGAATCTGAATTCTCTGAAACCCAACTATATGCATTATTGCCACTGGCGAATCAGGCCATTACATACCGTGTGGGGATGGGCTAAGGAGTACGAAGGGAGCAGGACTAGTTGTGGCCGCTGTAGGAATGACAATATAGAGCTGGCTTCATAAAGATGAGCGTTTTATGCATCCTTAACTTACACTCTATTTTAATTGCCGCGTGATCCTCCTGCTCCAGGTCCAAGTCCCAGATCCAAGTCCGCGTCTCAGGTCTCACCGATCCCGATGTGCAATTAAACAACCCACCAAGAGGAGGACGAGGTGCAAGTGGCAAAGGAGCGGTGCAAGGAACGCAGGCAAAAGCAAATTTACGTCCGCTGTCAAGAGGCAGCGACGTAGCGTATTTAATATTTTTCAGCGTGTTTTACCTTTTCATGTTGTGTCATCATCAGCATCACCACCATGCACTTAAGAAAATAGTGGGTTCTTTTCATTAATTTTTAAATTATAAAAAAAAATTATAATTAAAGAAAATTTGAATCAAAACTATGAACTGCACTTAGCGTATTTAAAGAAAGTTAATATAATAATATGGTATAGTGCTTAGCAGTCACCAGAAATTCTTTATTTTAATAAAATATTTAATTTTTGTTTAAGATTAGATAGAAATACTAATTAATTTGAATTATTTTCTATATTTAATTATGCATTTTTTATTATATTTTAAGAACAAGTTATTTAACTACTAACGAAGATACCTTGAAGACTTTCCTAGTGCTTCACGGTCGCCAAATCAAATCAATTAAATATATAATTATTTAAATATAAAAAAAAAATAAAATAATTTTCATATGTTTTCTTCAGTTTATTTCCATAACTCTTAATATAATTAATTTTATTTAATTTTTGTTATAAATTCTAATCAATCGGAATTCTCCTATCAAGCATGTTTACCTTAAAAAATAATCAACATACTAGTTAAATATACTTATAAATTTTTCTATTCAAAATTGTGTGCGAATAACCCATTTCTTAAATAATTTATGACAAGCCTCAGTAAATTACAAAAATCTTTAAAATCTCGGATTGTTTCCCGTGCAAGTGAGCGTCACTGCAAAAAGATACAGATACTCGCACACTCTCGATCCTGTTCCTGTTCCCCACTCGCAAGGCATTGTGCGGGATCGGAGGGGTCACAAATTTGTACTCTCAACTACAAACTAAAAAGTCTTAAAGTCTTAAAAGCATTTGCAGCCCAAAAGGCAGCGTCGACGAAGGCAAAAAGTAAACACAATAAAGGCATAAAAATTGCGAGTGAGCAAAGCAAATAAAAATCGAGGAGAGCGAAAAAAGACGCCAAACAAAATGCTGACCACTGGCCGCGGCGGAGAAGGGTGAATCCTCCAAGCGGAGGGAGCACTGTTGTTTTGTATCTGTGCTGCTCATTTGCACTTGGAATACAAAAGATACATTTTCGTAAGACCATTTTGACATGACAAGATAACGACAAGCAATCCGACCGAGCGAGCGAGCGAGCGACTCACCACCACAGCGGCGAGAGGCTTCGGGAGGAGCTTCTGGAGGATAGGGAGGAGGACGAAGAACGCAGGACGGTGGACGGAGCGGTGGAGATGGCCAAGGGGACACCTTGTACCGCTCATTGGCTCCTGGCATTCCCTCTACGGCCGACCTTTGCCTGAGTGTTTCGTATTTTAATTTTCATTACGGCCACCTTGGCTTACCCGCCCAACACCGAGAGAAAAACTATTCAAATTGGGAGTTTAAATAACAAGTAACAAATAATAAATAATAATAAATTAATAACAAAAATAATAAATTATTGATGATAAATTATTGATGAAAAATTACTAATAATAAATAAGTACAAATAAATTACTACTAATGTAATGCTAATAATTTATGACTCTCAAACGATTTTTGTAATCTTTTAAAAACTTTTGAACCCAATTTTCTTTATATTTATAAAGAAAATGTGCTAGCGTATTCTATTTTTTTTTTTTGTAATCTCAATGAAAATCCAATATCATAAAACAATTTGTCTCTATAAAAATGTAGAGTAATATCTTGTAATATCATGTAATCTACAATAGTTGAGATTTTTCGATAATATTTGATTGATTACAAAATACGACTCCCAATTTTCTCTCACTGTACCTGTACCATTCCCCGTCGCCACCTTTCAACCACTAAAGGTTCTTGAGAAGCTGCGCCAGCGACGACAGAGAAGCGAAGTTCGCATCCGCGCAGGCAGCTCAAAAGTGAGTATTTCCAAGAAATTGCAAATTATTTTTGAGCCGAGCGCCTGCGCCCGATCTCGGACCCGGCTTTAGCCTCAACTCCAGCCGGCTCCGAGGCAGCAGAAGCCGCCGCCAAAATGAGTTAGCATCCCAATACCCCGGCCGGCTGCCTCTCGTGTCTGTGTGCGCAAGGGTTACGTTACCCTGCCGGCCCCCGCCCGAATCTCCTCGAGATACTTTTTACCCATTGACACTCTCGTTCCCCGCCGGTCCCGCCGATCCTCGGATGAGTTGCTGTCCTGCCATCTCGGCCATCGCCATCAAGTGCCCCAACTCCACCAAGCCGGCCGCCCGATCTCCGCCGCATACTCCCTTTCCTGCTCCCTCCATAAAGTCGTGTTTATGCCTTCTCATAAACATTTTTATTTTAATGATTTTTATTATTGCGCACATTCGTTACTTTTTATACATTCCCAGCAAGGAGGATCGCATTTGCTGGCGGGTCCTCGCTGGCGTATCGAATTTGATTCGGCCGCCGTGTCCCCACAATTGTGTCCTGATCTTTGCCGGCTAAGTAGTTGGACCTACCTGTGTTCCTGTGCCTATACAAGCACACATAAATATATTTTTGTTTACTTAGCCCTAAAGGGAAGCCATTTCGGTTTGTACCTAGTTATACTAGGGGATACTATTACAAGGATATGGTTTTTCGAGTTTAAATTGGCAGGAAAAACTGCAAAATTTATACAGAAATATTGAATATAGGATATACACCTCCCAATTGTATATAATTTCTTAGCCTTGTTATTTAAGGTAACGATTTAATCAAGCAATTAAATTAAATTGATTTCGATTCCTGGTTGGCTGAACTGATTTCCCTGGCTAAGCCCAGAGGGAGGGGCAGCCAGCCATCGGGACACCTTTCATGTTGGGATTGGGATAAGTTGATGGCTGAGCCGGGGCAGTCCTCCGCATTTGCAACCAATAAAAATTAATTTACGTTCGATTGCAAGGTTTTCGCGCTCGACCGCCGTCGCCGCCGCCGCCTGCGTTGATGACACATAAAATGCCACATTTACGGCCCCTTAAGATCCCAAACTCCACTCTTGTCTTTCCGCCAGCATAAAAGTGCTCACCTCAAAAAAAAAAAAAATAATGGCGATAGTGAGAGGTAGGGGTATACCTCTCAAAGACTCAAAGTCCCATTCGGTTTCAGTACTCGGCTAAGCCTGAGCGAGTAACCGCCATTGCAGAATTGGCCATTTGGCGGCTCTGGGGCTCTAAGACTCTTCCCCTCTCGCGAAACCCTGGGGATCATCGAGGTATAGACCTTTCCAGGAATCGGAAACTGGGTTTGGACGGAAGACCGCACACCGCCTGGTGTGTCTCCCTCTGATGAAGCCTGCAGTTTGGCAATTCCACCTTAAAGCTCTCATTGCTTTGAAGTTTTAACCAAGAAATTAATATCCCAGCTGTTGATTTTATGTTCGACTTTTAAAAGAGAGAATTATATGGATCAGACTAGTTTTTCAGGGAAATTATTGAAGGCCTTACAATGTTTCTTATTTCTCTTATTTTTTCCATTAAAATTTGAACAATTAATTGAATTTTGATTAATGATATTTTTGTTTAAAAAAAGCAACTCATTTCTATTTACTGAACCTATCTGAATAACTTTCTTCCGATTCGGATTAACAATAAGTCCAGAAAAATTATAAAAAATATTTATGTACAATGATTTTCCAGACGTTTATCCTATATTAATAGCCCCCTTTTTAATAAATAGTACATTCAATAAACTAAATATCATTTATTACCATAAATTCATCAATTACCAATTGATTTTCAAACATTTTCCCTATCTAATATAGCCATAAATGTGTTCCCTTTCCTCTATTTATAATTCTAAATATATTTCTTCCACTGTTCATATACTCTCCCCATATGGCGGCGCCTTTAAATTCATTTTATATTCCCTTAAAAATAAAAATACAAAAATCTGTTGAAATAAACCTCAACCACGCTTCAGCTTAAAGTTGATGTAGGTCTCTGCTAATCCGCATTCGGCATGCCCTTTTCAGCTGATGGGAAAATATCATTCGAATCATTATACATTCAAAAACAAATAGTTTTAAAGTTGAAGCTTATCAAAAGTTAAAAAAAAAACAGCGTGGATACATTAACGACCATTACGAATTACATAATTTATTATTTATTTGTGATAACAATGCGACAGCTTAGTTTATTTATTTGTTTTAATCTAGGGCGCCACCGCGTCAAGTCAAGCGTATTTGGTTTTAAGAGGGGAAATGATGTCAGTGGATTAGCGACGTGGGGTTTCTTCCAGTCGGGCCACCTTGCGTCGCAGCTCCACAAGCTCTGCCTGAAGGCGATCCACATGTACGGGTGCATTGGGAGCTGCTACTGGCGCTGGAGCCGCTGGTGGGACAACGACCGGCCTAAAGGGCACCGCACCCTCCACGTTGGCAATGGAGAAGTCGGGATGAATCTGGGGCGTTGTAACCAGTCGACTGGCAGGACTCGCAGCTGGGACCACACTAGGACGTACGGCAGCAGGCGTTAAACCTGGATTATTTATTGGTGCAGTGCCTCGATGGTTGGCAATCAGCTTCTGCAGCTTGGACACGGCGCTGTCACGTTGTGATTCGAGCAGCAGACGCATTGCTTCCTGGTCCCCGGAACGCGACTTCTCCAGCGAATCGTTATCGTCGATGAGCACATAGTTGATGACGTGGGCATGGGTGCCCGGCTTGATGCGATAGATGGGCTGGCCCCCATCGCCGCCGGTGGCCTGCGAAATGGAGGGAATGTCGGACATTTTTGCCATCTTGCCGCCGACTTGAAAGATCGATGTGTGCCCGTTGACGACCAGGGGCTTGGGCAGAATGTACGGAGAGGACACAAACTGGCAGCACTTCTTTTTGGTCTTCTCCACCACGGTGGCCACCTTGCAGCCGGCGGTGTTGCAGGCCCGGAGCGGCATCAGCGCTTCTCCGCCAGAATTGGCATTTGTTTGTGCCGCACTCGACATGTTTCTTTTCTTTTCTCCAGCGCTTGCGATGTAAAAACTGGGATGTTTTATTGATTTCAGCTGGCCAACTGGTGGCCCGGAGGCACAGACTTTTCAGTCAACTTTTAGTTGTTTTAATTTAGCAATAATTGTCAAAACTCTCGGCGATTTAGCGTCGTCGTTTTTTATCTTACTTTTTTTAGTGCTGGAGAAATCCCAAATAAAAACATTTTCCAGCACTTGCGCCTAGCGAAAAATACCAAAAAAATATCGCAGTGCGCCTGTCGATAGGTCGATAGGCAACATGGCGGGTAATTTGAAAAACAAGCAAGTAGTGGAAATAATTTTTTCTTTATATCTTTAAATAAAATTTGTTGGATTTAAGTTTTGGAAATCTATGTAATTTGATCATTTTTTTAATACAAATAAATTCGGTGATAAACATTAGTAAGAGGTATGCTAGGCAACATATATTTAATTAAAAAATTCATTTTTAATTAACAGATAACTAAATGCTTAGCCTAAAAAAGCAAAAACTAAAATGAAAAATAGTAACAAATGCAAAGCCGAAAGAATGCTAATTTAGTTTGTATATTGTTTGTTTACAAAATGTAATTAATTTATACAAATCACATTAATAATATCAATTTGCATATAAAATGGGGATGAGTGCATTCAGGTGTCTCGCAAAATCACTGCGTGGGTGCAACGACCACCGCGGTGACCTCGAAATGGAGTCGGCAGATGGAATGGCACTGGACGGGGGATGGACATGGGTGAAGCGGAGATGGCAGAGTTGCACCCGCTTCATTTACATTCCAAGTACTTTAAAAGCGGACGCGAACGAAGCGGTCGTTAAAAGATGCATCGGGTTTTAGTACTGAAACCGCGAGAGCGGACAATTCCAGCCGCCGCCAGCTTCTTTAATTTCCACTCGTCAATCATCCATCTCGGCCGAGTTGGCCGGCACTCAGAGTTGCAGCCTCATTGTTGGCTCAAATGAAATAATTACTTTAGCACACACAGCGGACTGACTGAGCGTCTGGAGATGGAGCTGGATATCTCCTGCTCTCTGTACCCCTGCGTGCGTCTGCATCCTTAGTCATGGCCAATATATCGACTCGCATTAACCAAGACAACTGCAACAACAACTGCAGAGAGGGCCAGGCAACAGGGCTGCAATAAAATCCTCCAACACGTTTCGTCCCGAGTCCGGGAATAATAAGAAATGAAATGCCATTTATTAAGCATTAATAAGTGCAAGCATCCACGTCCATCCATCCTCCAGCCTCCATCCACCATCTACTCCAAGTGCTCCAAGAGGAGCACACTCCCATCTGACTCAGCATGCGATGGCCGACGCGATGCCTGTGGCCATCCGGGCTCCCTTTCCTCCGTTTCTCCGCCCGATCCCTCTCCCCTGGAAACTTGGTTAGTGTTATGCTAACATGCAGGCACCATTTTGGCCATAAAGTCGCTTCGGGAAGGCAGTTTCAGGCAAATAAACTCTTTTCTCAACGGGTGGCAGGACTCAAAGTTGGCTCGATTTATATCCTGGGCTATTGCTCGCTCTATTTGGGGGATTAACAAATGTGGGTCAAAATGTGAAATATTCCTGTTTTCCGTATCAAATGAATTTTAATCTGTTAAATTGTATATTAAATTTAGCGTAAAAGCGCACAAACTGTATACAAATATTTATGTTCAACCAACAATTTTATTCCCTTTGCTGCCCGTGACTAATCAGAATTCAAGCCGAGTACCTGAGGTCTTTAAAACTGAACAAAAAAACTGCACACAAAGGACCATCGGCACCTGCAGGGCTAACTTAATTAAATTCCATTGCGTTTTGGCTCAGAAATGTGCGCAACATGATGCAATTATGAATTATAAAATTAATATAAAGCGCACTTAACATGCAGGAACGTCGACGGCAGCGGAAATATTTCACCGAATCCCAGCCCACAGACTGAGAGCCCGAAACCCGAACCCGAGGAGAGCCCACGTCCAGCCATATATCCCGTTCCCCTCCTTAATTCACGTTTTTGCAAAGGCGGTTGGGTGTGGACCCTCAAAATCTTAATTGCAGGGAGCACATGTGGAGAGCTGGGTTTGGGAGCTCAAAGTGCAGGTTCGTCTTTATTTAAGACCTGCTATGAAGACTTGAGATTTAGCATTGTGTTTTGAAAGTGGCATGTAATTTAGCTTTAAAATTTTATTGAAGGAAAGACTAATATTTCTACTCTATAAACATATTATATTTGAACAACATTTTTTACATTTTTTTTTCATTATTTCTTTTACAAATCAATCGACTATCTGCAAATTTTCATTCAGAAAGCTTCAAAACTGAGGGACTAGTTTGCGTAGAAACAGACGGACGGACGGACAGACGGACATGGCTAGATCGACTCGGCTGTTGATGCTGATCAAGAATATATATGTATACTTTATAGGGTCGGAAAGGTCTCCTTCACTGCGTTGCAAACCCTGCAAGGGTATAAAAATGTGACATGTAACAATTAGATAATTTATTTTTGTAAAAAGTAATTTATATTATAAACAGTTTTCCAACTAATATATATTTAAACCGATTATCTACAGCCTTCCTAATACGATTTAATGAATAAATTAAATTGTTTAATGTCTCATGTCTTCGCGAATTGCGTCCAATACAATTGTCTGCGTTGGAGTAGAGCTTATTACCGCTCAGGAAATGTATTAAGCAGGGATAATGGATCCAAGGCTGGGGTTGCCTCCTGGCCCTACCACGTGCACTTGGTGGGCCCTTGGACCCTCGTCAAGGCTGATCGATTCGGACATTTCGCATCCGAAGTTTTCGGCGAGTCATGCCACTTTACACACGGAATTTGGCGTAATGAGAAAGTATTAGTGTGGGTGTAGTGGCATTGGGTTGGGTGTGGCAACAGGTCAATGAACTCGCCGCCAGAATACCTGAGCAGGTGACAACCCGGTGCAATTGCCACCAAAAATACGAAGACACGAAAAATGCACACTTCCCAGCGAGGCATCTAATGGCCTCGGCATGCGAACACGTCTGGGACTTGTCTGCCGCACCGAACAAGTTGCATCCTTTTAGGTTCACTTCACCATATCGCTCCTTACTTTATTTCTTTTTTTATTTTATTTTTGGGCATTTCAGGTACATAAAAAATTAAATTCCACAACACAGCGCTGCCCAACACATGACATCGGTGCGGTGGTAACAGTAGCAACAACAATGAGAACTTTTTTGGCAGAGGAAATCAGCACGGGATGATGTTTGTGAGTGTGTGACACGGGCTCTGGAAAGGAGCTGACTATCCGAAAGTGTATACTATTTTGTTGGATAAACTAGAGAAAATAAGAAATAAAAATTCTTACAAGATAAGAAGCGTAGTATTGGATACTATTAAGCAGAGTATTGGTACAATAAAGTTATCGTTGCATACTTTTAAGAATTCTTTTATGTGATTTAAAATCGAAACCTTTATTTTTCTATGTAGAATATGATTATATCTATCATTATGATAGTATTTAATTTAAACTAACCAAGATCTATACATCTTAAACTCGCATTACCCAATAATAATCCCATAATAATCCCGTGTGATCTGAGCATAATTAATATAAAATTCGCGAGACCTCTCTGTACTTGAGCGCGATCAAGTGAACAGCAAGCTGCGCGGACAGGCGGACGGACTCGAAAAACTCCTTGTCGTGGCTGCCATCGTCTGGCAGACTGGAATCAGACGGGGACGGAGACGGAGGCAGACGCAGACGCGGACAACAACACTTCCACTTCCAGGCAGTGCAAAACTGCGCAGTGCGCATGCGTAGCACAGCGTAGCTGTTAGAACCACTGCACACAGATACTCACTCACACTGGAGCAGCGAGAAGCACTTGCAAAAGCAGACAAGCAAGAGATCGCGAAGAGGCGAAGACAAAACGAAACGGAGACAAAACACAGAGGGAACACAGCAAATGTTTCATTTAACCTTGACTTTGAAATTCTCATTGCGAGAGCCGAGGAATGCACCCAGACATAAGCACACTCATATACTTATAGTGCTATGTTAATATATGCTTGTGCGATTGGGGGTTTATTTTGGTTTTATTTTTTATTTCCGGTTTCGCCTTCTATTTGATAACTTAACGATCATCTTGTTCTAGGGATGCTTTTGGGAAATATTGAGGGTGTTTCGATATTAAACGGGAAATTTTTTATTTATTTCGATCAGTTTAAGATTTTAAATGTATCTCTATCTGAACTTAAAGTTAAAGATCAAGTAAGCAACTCATTGTTTAAATAATCTAATTCCTTCTATTTTGATTATTTGTAATAGTTAAGACTTTTATCTAATAGTTAAGATCTTCATCGAATTTATCTTTATTTCTAATTAGTATCTATATCTTACCATTTCAGATGAGAGCTAGCAGGGACACGGAGCCTTGAAACCATTTACGGATCCTAGAGATTTGGAGTATATACGAAGAACCAGGATAGGATAGGATAATAGCTCAGCTCAATTTGGGAGCCAAGCGCAATACTTTTGTACGCCGTGAGAATTGCGGAACCAAAAGGTATGATTCTAGAAGATCTATATAATAATATTACTTTGAATACCTTGAAATTAAAGCTTATCAGAAACTAAAGGATATATGGATAAATGGATGTTCTAATTCATACACTTTTTTCAAATTACTATTAAATCTGGGTAGATTTTAACCCACCATTAAATTTTTACCTCAAAACTGTTCCCTAAACATCGGTCATCGATTATCCTGTAATTGGAATGCCCCCTGGAAATGTATCTGTGACCCAATCCGCACATCCTCTTGGCCAGAACATCCGTTTGGCAGTGCATCCGCCAGCTCGATGGCACCATTAATCGAATTGAATACGACTGTATCCTTGTGGCAAACCCTCAACCTTCCCTTCCATGCCTGCCCTGCTCTCCCCTAGAAATCCATTTTGAATGGAATTTGAAAATCGATAAATGGCAATGGCAACGGAAATTGCTGTTGCATGGCGGTTGACACCGTGTTAATGGGCCACTTATAACGGCTTTGTTAGCGCTGCTTGCACACGGATCTTCTTCCCCCTGCTCCTCCTTCGGTTACTCCTCCTGCTGCTCTCATCCGCTGCCTCATCCTGCGGGCATTTTGGCCTTGTTTTCGCCGCAGCTGCTGCTGTTTTTGGCCAACGACAACCGCGACACGTGCCATGTTTCAAAGGCATGAATTATCCAGGCGCACTCCAAGCCCTGGTTCCGCTTCCTTGGCGGAAAGGTGTTCGCCTGAGCTGCCGCTAATTAAATTTAATTTAAAACAAAGCTCGGCATTTCGTCAACGTTCGCGAGGTGAGGATCTTGGAGCCGCAACGAACCCAGTGTTAATTCATAATTGAGGACTGGCGAACGAACAGTGTCTTAAATTACCGACACGAGTTGGGTCCTGGCTTCTGGCTCCTGGCTCCGGACTCCTGATTCCTGTCTCCTGGCTCCTTTTTGCTGCCCCGATCAAATTAGATGCCATAAAAAATGTTAGACTGCGGCGAAGTGAATGATGCACTGGGAGAAAAACAAAAAAAATACGGAAATCAATTTTTGTATAAATTTGTTTTAGTTTATATAAAACATGTCATTTATTTCCTTAAGATTCATTGAAAATACACAATTTTCTCAGTGCTTAAACCAGGATATTGACCGTGGGCCAGGGATTCTACGTTTTGGTGGCTCCGGCGTCAGACCTTCCGCTAAGTACCGAGACATGTTATTGGCTTGTCTGTCTTTTATTTTGTTTGTGTCCTTCTTGGATCCTGCTCCTCCTCTTTTTGGCCGCAGGACCAAGTCAAGGAGCAGCTGGGACTTAGTCTAAGGCGCTGTCTAAGCGAAGGCAGGTGGCTCGAGCCATTGGTCTTCAACGACCATTGTCTACCAAAAAAACAAAAAAGCTAAAAGAAAGCAAAGAGCAAAGAGTATAGCCAGAAAGGAGCCCCAAAGACTTGATGCTTAGTAAACAAAGTCAGGCTTTAATATTCATTGATCGTTCTGCAGAGAACGAGTCGAGTCCAATTAAAACGCCACATAAACCATAACCCAAGGCCAGAGTGTAAAGAATCGATGTGGTTTCATTAGAAGTGCACCATCTTCAATTGGAGTTTCCAGTTAAGATGTATATCTCGGGGCCATGTCTGGGGCCGATCCAAAACAAGTATTTGTTTACCGTTAGGGGAGCAATCAAAACGGCGATCCGCCGCTCTCCTGGGCTCCTCCGATGGTGCTGTGCCCCACTTTGAAGGCCAGCGGCCGGCGGTCACCACGAACCCTATGATTAAAATTTAGGTCTGAGATACTCGCATTTCGGTTCGGGGGCTCATCATTTCGTGTATATATATTGTATATATGCATGTGCGTAATTGCCCGTCTTGATCGCGATCCTTCTCAAAATTAAAGTTAACTCCTCCCCTTTCGTGAGAGAGGGGGCAAGAGCTACTACCTGCGGTCCATGTTAGATTTTAAATAATATCAAATTGATGCACGCTTTCGTATAAGCTAAGCAGCAGTCGTCGCATGAGGCAAGACGTATTATTGCTTATTTTCAGCAAGAAATTATATAGAATAACTACGGTCACAATTAGGTGTATTCACATGTGAATTAAGCCACGGGTAATGCGAAATTTTAAATTAACAGATTATATAACAATAAAATAAATGTTATATGACTTAAAATAAAGTATGAATCAAGAATTGAATTAAATATTATATTAAAGCAAAACTTAAGGCTTCTAAGAATGTTGTTAAATCTTTTCTTAAAAAAGTTACATATTTTTATAAGGAAGTAGGAATTATATAAATAAGAAGAAAATATTCTTCATTTTATTATTTATTTTTACATTTTTTCTTATTAACGAAAATTTAATTTTTTTTAATATGTTATCTTTATTTATTTGCTTATTTGCTAGTTATTTTACCCAAAAGAAGTCCAATATTAAGCCAATTATACCAATTACTCTGTTGCTTCCTTTTATAAATTCCTAATTTGCCGTTCTTCTTCAATATTTAAATGTGTCTTATTTGCATCAGATCAATTTAGAACTCCTTTTTGAAGTTTATGTACTCCAAATCCAAATTTACGATTTATGGCTCTGCTTCAATTAGTATTTCAAGCTCGAGTTATGGCCCATAAATGTCATAAATTTGAAATGCAAATTGTCAAAATAAAGGAAGATCTTGTTTAAAACAGCTTAACTCATATGGAAATACAGTTTATTTTCGTTTTTATATGTAAAACTTATGCTTAACAAATAAAACGATATTGACAACGATCGAATATCGTAAATAAAATACCAAAAACTCTCCAACACGGTAGAATCTTATTTCGTATGGTTTGTGTATCAGCTTAAAGTGTAAATGTAAAATGTTTAAACATAAGCGTAAAAATATTAAAAGAAATATTTTGATCGGATTTCTTTCGAATTTATATAGATTCTAACTTAAATAGATAATTTTTTTATAAATTGCTAAAATATATAATCCTTTTTTTGCCCGAGGTTCAGTGATACAATAAAAAGAACATATTTAAAATAGTATAATTATCAATGCAAAGATTCAAATAAACCATAAAAATACCTATAATTTGTACTAAAATTCGTAATAAATTTAAATAATAAATACATTTAAAGCAACCAGAGCAATATTAATGGGTCAATAAAGCCGCTGACGCCCCCAAAGGGTGTCAAAAACTATTTTGCCTTGCACTTTGAACATTAATTATTTAATTCACCATTAAAATCGGAACAGACCGCATGGAGACAATATTTTGTGTTTGTAAGCGACTTTGAAGAACCCCTCAATTTCACCCAATTTCGCTGGCCATGTGTTGGCTTTGCAGTATTTTCGAGTTATCAGAAAAAATGCAAAGTTTTAGTTTGTCGAGCCCCCTTTCGAAGCCCTATAAAAATGCCTCGTTCTGTGGCCAAAGTGACAGTTGAGTAAAATCCAGCATTAAACATGAAGTTCTTCGCTCTGATCATCGCTTCGCTTGTGGCCTTTGCCGGCGCCTCCTGCTCGAATTCCGGCTACTCGGCACCCTCAAGCTACTCGGCACCCTCCGGCTACCCTGCTCCTCCTTGTCCCCAGAACTATCTATTCAGCTGCCAACCCAATCTGGTGCCCGTGCCCTGTGCCAAGGAGGCGGCGGCGCCAGCTTATGGCTCTGCTGGAGCCTACAGCGAGCAAATGCCCCTCTACACCGGATACCCCAAGCAGGAGCAGCACCAGCAGTATCGTCAGTTCATAGGATCAGCGGCCTTGCTTGAGGAACTGCGTGGAATTAACCAGGGAATCCAAGGACAGCAGTACTAGAGGGATCATTAAATAAATAAAGATTAACTGCAATTTCATCTGTGATGAAGCTGTGGGAATTGTCAATAAATACTTGAGAAACGATTATTAAAAAGCAAATATTAAAAATAGTGTGTTCTCTATCTGTCTATATTCTTTTAATTTAAATTAATTAATTGAAGGAGTCTCTTAAATGTTCTTAAAGGCAATAATAGCACGATTAGGACTTTATAAGATTTATTTAAACGATTTTTAGCACTTTTGTCAGCATTCTTTCCCATCTTTTCTTACATTTTAGAATATCTAGATGGAATTACTGGAGTATTAAATGTTAAATAATAAGGGCTAATATTTCTCTGCTACTAGGAGATATAAGCCTTTGTGTACTATTAAAACCTATACATCTACATATACACTATTTCTTTTAGTAGATAAATTACTTCAAACGAAAAACCAAATGCTTAGCTAGAATGTCACTGCTGCTCTGTCTGCTGTGTGTTTGTATTATTACTGCAGCCGTCGTCATTAAACGGATTATTGAAAACCATTTTCCGAGCATTCTCCCTCTTGAATTTCCCATTTCTCAAACGATTCTCTCTGATCTGCCTTCTCTCGAAGAAGATTTTTGTCAATGGATGCGGCGCGCGGGTGCCAAAAAAAAATTATTGTCAGTCGAAATTGCTGTCTCTTGGGCGCTCGGTCGTCGTCGTCGTCCGCTCTGATCTGCTTTCTGCTCCACACAGCTTACACGCATATAGATCGGCCTTATAGGATCGATATTCCAGCAGTTTTCATATTTAGAACTGCGTCTCTGGACACGGTACCGTTGTACCCGCGAAATCGCTGCCATGTGTCCGTCGGTCTGCGGTTTGGCCAAGTTGTGACCCAATTCGATGTGTGCCGCTGGCTGGCCATTTAACGATTAGTGGCCATTACGCCTGAGTGTTTGTTTATTTTGCTGTGCGACCGCACAAACGATTCCAAAAATGATTGCGTAATTTACTCGGTGGCGACAAATACGCGCGAAACAAATTAACCCGAAAGGGAGTTCAGTTTTCCAATTACTATTCCCGTGCCCCAAGTGTTCCTAAGCGAGTGGCAGCCATGAAGAAGCTGCATCTGGGGGCCAAGCACAAGGGCAAGTCCTACAAGCCCTTTAGGAATAAGAATCGACGGGTGAGTTAAAGATCAGGTTGTTAGCTTTACTAGAGGTGAAGCGGGTTATACGCATCCCCCCTGGGGTTCGGATTCTTTACCTGATTTAGTGTCGCGGCCCTGCCCCCGGGCCCGGGCGGAATTCGTATATTTTTATCCACTCGATCGCTCGCTGACTGCTCGCCCAGCTCGTCAGGCTGTTTGCCACCATTTAAATACACAAACACACAGATACAGCCGCACGGAGTGTCTACAGTGCGTATCAGTACTATGTGGCAACGGGGCGGATGAGTGATTAGACGATGGTTGCCGCATTACTCATACGACGGGTTGTCCCAAAGGAATAAAATTGAGTTTCGTTTAAAAAGAGATTTTACATTTTCTTTACCTTTCTAAACTATCAAATGCATATAAAAGAAATAATAAGAAAAAAAAATATGAGGTTTATAAGCTAATTTGTATAAAAAGTTATAATAATTGTCTTATAGTTTCGCCCCGTACTTTTTTCTTTTGGCATTTTCCTGTGTTCTTGTCATTTTCTCTTGGCTTTCACAGACAATTGAGGGGGAAAATGGGGGCTTTGGCCATCGCGCACCTCTTACTCATCTTCGAGATCTGCACGGTCGGCATGGCATGGTCGTAAACCCAGTAAATGTTGATACTTTTGCGGTGCTCGTAAACAACTTGGCGGATTCTCGGGTTTCCCCCTTGCATGCATGCGCCTTTGATTTGTTTTTATTTCTTAGGACTCATGGAATACCACAAAAATATGCATTTATATGCAGGGAGAGAGCATGCAGAGAATTAAAACTGAGGGGAAATAAATTCATGAGCTAAAAGCTAATAAGTAACTCTTGGTAGAGTATGTTAAAAATGATTACTATTTTCTTTAGCAGATACTTTTGTAGTATGTAAATGTTTATATATTTGCATAGAAATATTTTTTAAGAGCAATTTGTTTTAAACTTTCTGTGTTTAACTGGAATTTTGAGAAAGTTTATTGAAGTTTTAGGTTTTGATATCTAATTAATTTCTTGCAAAAATGCAACTAAAATTTTGTTTTTAAGCCACTCGAAACTTAATATATATTTAAGGGCTTTATCCTTGTTATTCGGTGGTCCAAATGACTTTCCAGAAAGGTAAATAGAGAAAGGGATAACCAAATATGCATTGCGGTGCCATCGGAAAGTGCTGACAGCGCAGGAGGAAAAACAGTGAAAATGGGAAAACGGGCGGCAATCGGGGCTGACCATGAAACTATTTGTCAAGGGGTCGGGCAGCGAGTAATTGCACTGTATTTTCCAGAAGAGCGTTGACCTAACCAAAAAAAAAGAAAAAGAAAAGAAAAGCAGAAACTAGCGAACAAAGGTGGAGGTGGGTGGATGGTGAGTGGGTTCTGCAGGGGTTTCGATGGCAACCAAAGTTCATTACTAGTTGTTGGGGCGAAGTTTGATGGCTCTTTGGGCAATCGGCAATCGGCGAAAGGTAAACAAAGAATCGACCCGCACAATGGGCACCCCTTCGCTGTGTGCCCTTTGTTTTTATTTTCTTCTTTCTTTCTCGTGTTGTTTTTGGCACTGCCTTTTTGGAAATGTGTAAACGCAAATCGCGACCATCGCCCCGCGACCTTCCTTGCCAGCGATACATCGGTACAAGTGGGAGGCCACCCTAAAAATGGGTGGAGAACGGATAGTGGAGACCAAGAGATGGCGCCTGCGCGGAATTAGTGGAGAATTGCCTTCGACGCATGCTCCATCGCTCTCGCGCTCTCCTTCGCCCAGCGAACTGTCAAACTGTCTTCGCTCGCCTGGAAATATTTGTGGCGCTCTCACCTCCTGTCAATCTGAGTAAGGAAATGGAAGACAGAATGTTTACGTTATGGGACACAGGGAAACAGGAAAATACTAAATAAAATAATTTTTTTAGAGATTTTATTTATAATTAATTTATAAAGAGGGTAATTTACTTTAGATAAAGAATATGCTAGCAACACTAAAATTATCCTCTATTGAATCTTAAACAAGTAGTTAATCTGGGTTTTTATTATATTTCTTATTTTATTAAATGATTTATTTATTTACTCCGTCCATATAACTACACTTGTTTACACATAATAGAAGTCACACAATAATAGTCAAAATAATAATAAAAGTAACAATAAAATCTTTGTTCAACTAAACTTAACATTTTTAATTTTCTTACGTAATTTATTTTTAAAGATCTTTGTAAATGTATAATATTAAATTATATTAACTTTGTACAATTTTAGTGCAGTAGAATCTTTAATTTAAAATATTATTTTATAAAGTTTTATTTCGGCCACAAAAATGTTAATTTAGCCAAATTCCTCAACTTTGTCACTTAACAAAAAGAATATACATAAAAAATAAAAAACAATTAAGATTCGTATTGGTGAAAAACCTCTGGCAATGCTGACATGGCAATAACCAGGTAGTATTTACCTGTGTAATCGCTTAAGCCTTACGTATGCATAATATGTGGCCAACAGCTGTAACCCTTTCTTGCCTCAAGCAGCGTTTGGCGCTCGCGGCCAATTGGCGGGGCTGCCAACAGGTGGACCTCCCCCCCCCCACTCGTTCCCTTTCCCCCCTAAGCCACCTACAACCCGGAAAAGTGCTGGAGCTATCGATTTTCCAGTCTCACTGCTGACCAGTAAAGTCTTTTGAATGGAATGCGGGGGAGGAGGGAGTATGAAACAGACCCTTTTGGTCGCTGAGACAACTCCGCCTGCACAGTGGGCAAAAGCGGGCCAGATGCCCAAAGAAAAGCGAAATTTGTTTACATTCACTGCGATGTGTGTGATTGTGAGGGAATGTTCGTGTATCTCAAAAACTGAGTGAAGCATTTACGCACTGGAAGCAGGCGAGAAAACTCTACACGGATTTCCCGGAGCGGAGCGCAGACTTTTCGGTCGTCCACATACAGAAACGATTCAGTTAGCGTGCGGAGTAGAACCGTGTGAGTGTCGGACAGTCGAATCGAATCGTATCGAAATCCAGGGATGTGAATTGAATAAAGTCCAATTGCAGTTAGCAAAACGGGAGTTAAGGCCAGCGAAAGGGTTCGAAATCTGAAGGATACGGTTTGATATCAACGCACGGTCACATTTTCGCGAAATCCCTCTCAGCCCCACCGCCCCACCGCCGTGTGTTTTCCAGTACACTTCTTTCCGTGTGTGTGCATATACTAGAAAAAATACAAAAAAAAGAAAAAAAAAAGTGATGTGAGCAGAGAAGCGCGACCCCACTGACATAAATTCCTATTTTTAACTTCAATCAATTTGGGTTCGGGATCAGCCACCAGTTACAGGCCATATGCAAATCACTCTAGGAGCGCAAAAGGCTGCGGAAATCCCTTCCAGTTAACAATTTAAAGTTATATTTTGTGCCTGTGGCTTCCAATCCGTTTTGACAATCGCCTCGCTCTTTCTTCCTCTCTCTCTCTCTCTCTCTCGCTGTGCATCTGTCCCTCTCTGTCGCACTCGCTGTTTTTGTGTCAGTGTCAAAATCAAATTGATTGCTGTTGTTAACCACCAAATATTGCCAATGTCAATGCTACAAAAGCTAGAAAAACCCACAAAATCGAGGAGAAAAATCAACAAAAAACAAGTGCAATAATTTTTGTATAGTTAAATCTAATAGAAGCTTCGTGTCCTGCCAAAAAACACACGTTAAAAGTGTACAAAATTCGGAATAAATAAAGTTGGGAGAAAAAAATCAAGCATACATTTTTTGTATGTGACTGAGTATAGCGTGATTTTATAATCTTTTTACAACATACAAAGTTTGTATTACAAAATCAAGTGAAAAAGGGTTTCAAAAAACAACTCGGAAGCCACAAAGAATAAAATTAAAAATAATGTTTTAATAGTAAACAAAAATCAAAGTGTTACAAAAGTATTTCCAACATAAAACGCTTTAAAAAACGACTTTAAGTCACCCTCCGGTATAGTCTTCGAAAATACGTAATCATTGCCAGCTCAACGTCTTGCCAGCCATCGCCTCCATCTCCATCATCGGCAACGCCGTCGCCATCGCCATCGCCACCATCATCGCACCATCTGGTGGTGCTGGTGCTGCTGCTCCTATCATCCCACCCTGTCGTCGCAAACGCCGGCAAGATATCCTCGTTCGAAGAAGATTACCGGGCTGACAGGCCCATGGTGCAGCGCGCCTCCTCCTCGGATGCACCCTCCGTTCAGGGTGGCCAACATCGGGAGTCTCGATTTGGCCTCGGTTACCCCTCCTACCAGAGTGGCTACAACAAGCTATTCACACAGGTGCTAAGCGAAAACTATTATGAGAAAATCTCTGATGGATTTATTTTAACGAAGCCTTTTGTATCTATTTTTTAATGAAGAAAACTGTTTTGCCTTTATGTGTAAGGTTTCTATCAAGCCTTTGATAAATTATTTCATAACTAAAATTTCTTGGGGTTACAACCCCGATGGATGATAATGGAAAGTTTTAAAACGTTTCTTTAAAATATCGATTTAAAATCAAAAGTAACAATTAGCTTTCTCGGAGGTACTTTAGTTTTTAAGGGAATTAACATGAGTGCGGGAATTGGGACAACCTTTGATGCATTTAATTAATTTAATTATTAATCGTGGTATTTAAACACTTTTTATATGCTTTTCATTATATTTTGTGTAATTATCAAACATGTTAAGGAAATACGTTTAATAATTATGAAATTAGTAATTAAACTGCAGGCACCATGCTTGTGGGTAATTAAATATTAAAAGTGAATAAATACTACATTTTATCTTTTACAATTAAAAATAACAGAGAAATCATACCAAAAATAAAAAAGTAAACAATAATTTTCAAAAGTGTTGGATATAGTAGTACTACCCACAAATTTCCTCCTCATTTGTACGACAATGTATTAAGGCTTAATGTTTTAACATGAAAAAGTTTAAATAAAAATTATTATTAATGCATATCTTGCCGATTCATTTAATCCAAAGTCCAAAGTCGCTAAACACTATATTTAAATTAAATCTTCATATTATTAGTTCACCGAGAGCTATTCAGTCTTTCCTAGTTGTATAAAAACTCTAAGCTGTGAGAGCAAGTCAAGTCTCTTTCGTTTTAGTCTTGAAATTGTTCATAAGAATCAAGGTAGTATCTTATTGCTACTTATACATTTTTGTTTGCTACACTAATTGTTATAAATATGGAATCTTTGGCCTGGTCTTGACTCATGTCAGCCTTCTCCATTGCCAAAAATATGGCCGACACATTTGATACCAACTGTTGCGGCACACGTACAGCAACAAAGAGCCATTAAAATCCGGGGATAGTGCGCTGCATTGTTCGCCCCCTTGGCAACGGGCCAATTTAATTTGTTTTGATTATGATTTTCAGATGGCTCTGGCCAAATGAATTTATCTTCCTGCAGCCCTATTTGGCCTGAGTGAATATTGTTGTATATTGACCCCGTTTCCTCTTTCCGCCTTTCCAGGGTTCTGCCGACTCGAACTACTCACAACCGTCATCCGATCTGTCGCTAGACGAGGAAAAGGAATCGCTTCGGCGAGAAAAGGAACGTCAGGCCTTAAGCCAGTTGGATAAAGCGAGGGTGAGTAACATATATCATTTTGATTTGATATTAAATATATAAAATGTATTCATTTTACCCTGACCTTACAGAGCAAACCAGTGGCGTTCGCTGTGCGAACCAACGTAGCTTACGATGGCGCCATCGACGACGACTCGCCGGTGCAGGGCGGCGCTGTTTCGTTCGAGATGCGGGAGTTCCTACACATCAAGGAGAAGTACGACAATAACTGGTGGATCGGCCGGCTGGTCAAGGAGGGCTGTGATGTGGGCTTCATACCCAGCCCCGCTAAGTTAGACAACATTCGCATGCAGGTTGGGCTATCGATTGATATATTTGATCTATGAGAAAGTTACCCATTATCTCATTCAAAATTATCGTTTTCAGAACCAAACCAGACCCTCAAGACTGTATGGCACAAAGGGCTCGTCCAGCGGGAATCTTGGTGCGGGCGGACAAGCAGGTGCGGAGCCATCTCGAGGTAGCACACCCCCCACACCTGGTATGACACACATTTCATTCTCCTGATTTCTTTTGGGCGAGGTTTTATTTCGTATCGTTAACTATTCATGAATCGAATTAATTTCCAATCTGTATATTTTTCGCTGTCTTCTATGTAATGTGTTTACTTTTGTAAAAAAGAATCGGTCACAGTGTGTACAAACTGTACCGAAGTTTATATATGGACATCTTCGTTATATGTCCAACCGGCGGATGCCGAGCTCCTTCTCGATCGATGTTTATTGTAATTTGGAGAGACGATGTTATTATGTTTTCATTTGAAGCGAAGCAAATCAGAGAACCAAAAGTGGGCCAAGCTAAATTCCCGTAATTTCGTACTTTTGTGTTTGATCTAATTATAAATCATGCGACATCCATAATAAAGAGTGCAAGTGCAATTCCCAAGCTTATTGAATTCACCACCAAATGCAAAAGGGCCCACATATGTATCTGTATATTGGCCTAGAGCTAGTCCTAGTTCCCAGCATGTGAAAAGCCGAATCCTTCCACAGATCGGCCTAGACTGCCTCTAGAACGAAACCCAAAAATCACTTCTCTGTAAACCGTAAACACACAAAAGAAAACACACTCCTACTACTCAGCTTTAACTACACAGCCCAGCAAATTGTATCCTTTGTTTATGATTTGATTAGGATGCAACCTACCGAGCTCGTAGGTCACATCCTAAGCAATGCTATCTAAGCTCCTCGTTCATGGTCTGCTTGCGAATTAGCATTAGTCAAATGTGAACACTATTAAATGCACTCAAACTCTCTGTTTTATCTAACACTAAACGGTTGACAACACTAACCAATGAACAACCACAACGCGACCCAAGATCCCTACAGTACAACACCGCGCAAGAAAAAAACAGGTTTGTCCACGTCTCTCATCAGCAACTCAGAAATCCATTTCAATCGCAGAACCTATAGCTAGCTCTGACTCAGTACAGCGATTTAAGATCTCTTAAGCTCTAAATTGGGTTGGAAAATCAATATAGTATTTCATTTCAATCGCAGAAACTATCGCTAAAATCTATGTCCTAACAAATAATTAAACAAAAAAGAGAGCTAAAAACTAAGGCTTAAGACAGGCTTACTTTCTAGAATCAATATATATATATATTATTTAGCTGTTTATATAAATATATATGCTATATAGGCATACCCTTTCTTCAATAAAAACAATCCTAAGTTACTTGCGTGTTCTCCCCACAACTATTGCTCAATTTCTCTTCGCTTTACGTTAAAACCCAAAAGAAAGCGTACAATAAGTACCTATCATTTGCCTTAAAAAAAATATATATATTTCTTAAATAATATAAATTTTACATCTATGATTTTTATAAATGGAATATTTTCAACCGCAACGTACCAAAACGTAAGGACAAACTTTCATTTCAATATACTCATCATCTCTCTCTGTAAAGTCCTTGTATCTTGGCTCTGGAACACGTTGTTATTTGTGTCGTATTTAAACCTAGTTTAACCCACTAAAACCTTGTAACTAGTTAGTGAGTTAGCCCTAGATGCCTAGAGAACATGCCATATTCGCCTATCGTTAAGTTATATCCTGTAGGAGAAACCTCACCCTCGAGTCGACATTTTAAACAGCATTAAATGGTGCGTAGACGAGTTTAAATTTCAAATTTTGAAATTGCAACAAACCTGGCATAGAAAACAATGCACAAAAACACACACATGGGTCACAAAGGATCACTGATCGACCTGGTAATTCGTGAAACTGTATATATACTAACCCACAAACACACACAACAAACACGTGTCCTACGTATTTACAATTATATAGATAAATTGGCCTAGCAATTCGCTCTGATCGATCGCACTGGCTCATACCGTACCAATCATAAGCTCGCTCATCCGTTGCCATTATCTCGTCCTGTTTGCCATGATACTAACGCTCAGGTGACGAATCAGATTCCATGGGACCAGGACGTCATGGCAAGACCCCGCTGGCAACGGCCAACAAGGAGAAGCGTAAGCCATTCTTCAAGAAACAGGAAACGGCCAGTCCCTACGACGTGGTGCCATCGATGCGTCCGGTTGTACTGGTGGGGCCGAGCCTTAAGGGCTACGAGGTCACCGATATGATGCAAAAGGCCCTCTTTGACTTCCTCAAGCACCGGTTCGAGGGTCGCATCATCATCACCCGGGTGATGGCCGACATCTCGCTGGCCAAGCGCTCCATCATGAACAATCCCTCGAAGCGGGCCATCATGGAGCGATCCTCCAGCCGGAGCGACTGTCTCGGCAAGGTGCAGGAGGAGATCGAGCGCATCTTCGAGCTGGCCCGCTCCCTCCAGCTGGTCGTGCTCGATTGTGATACAATCAATCATCCGTCACAACTAGCGAAAACTTCATTAGCGCCAACAGTAGTGTACTTAAAGATTAGTAGTAGTAAGGTGGGTATATCTGATTGGTTACACCGTTAACCTAACTAATTTTGTATATTGTCCTGGAAGGTTTTACAGCGTTTGATCAAATCACGCGGCAAGTCGCAGGCGAAAAACCTTTCCGTTCAAATGGTTGCCGCCGAGAAGCTGGCCCAATGTCCACCGGATATGTTTGATGTGATCCTGGACGAGAACCAGCTGGAAGACGCCTGCGAGCACATTGCCGAGTACTTGGAGGTGAGTTAATGACAATCCTTCACAAGATTTAATTATAAAAATGCTTAAATTTTAGACCTACTGGAAGGCCACACATCCGGACATACGAGCTGTGCCGCCCATCGCCCGCCCATTGCCGCAGGAAGCCTCGCCCTCGGCGGATCCCGCACGTCTGGGTCCAACGCCACCAGGTAAAGCCACACCTGCCGGTCCAGCCGGGCTCATTCACGGTCGCATTGCCATACTCATTCGCGCGAATCCACCTAGCCCCAGCCCATGCCCAAGAGAGCTGCGAAATTTAATTCGAAAATCAATCAGTATCGAAATCGAAATCGAAATCAGAGTCACCCATTGTCTCACCCCCAATTATAAAGAAGATCCGACCCATCACACACATCCCTCAGCCTATATATGTATTCATAATATATATATCAGATCAGCAGTAAACGATTTTCATTTGCTTGTCCACATAAACTCTCCACACAATTTTACAAATACAATTCTAAAATTTGTCTTTCTCAAATTCAAATTCCCATGACTGTACCGATAACCAATCGATTCTCCTTCCGGCTCTCTCTCTCCCTACATATGAATATCTCTCTCTCTGGCTGCGAGTAGTAGATGGCGAGGAGTATATCGATGAGCAGGATCCCAGGATGGGTGGGATGTCCGCTCCTGGCGGTGATCGCGAAGGCAGTCGGGAGCGGGATCGGGACAGCAGGGAGCGGGAAAGGGAGCGGGACAGGGAGAGGGACTACTGGGACCGGGAGTTCAACAGGGATCGCAGCTCCAAGGATCGCGAAAGGGATCTGGAGTGGGAGCGGGAGAGAGCTCGCGAGTGGGAGAGAGAGCGGGAACGAGATTGGGATAGGGAGTTCGATTGGGACCAAGGTAAATTGCGTTCCTACTGATTCTTTTCGTTTCGTTTGATTTTCCAATAATATATACTACGTAAACTAAGTATCACAAGCCTTTAGATTTGAGTTTTAATTGAAAAGAAAGCTTAAACTGGGTCCCCAACCCATATTTATAACAGTGTAGTTAGATTTTATTTTCAGATATTACCGCTCATATGTTGTTGTACATAGCCCCAGGGTATATAGATTCAAATTTTCGATCATAGGTTTCCTATCCCCGTGGCATTCATCGTTCCTAGTATTTATTTTATGAGTTCATTATGTAAAAAGACATAATAATGGGTCCCGAAACGTTATTTCCTATTAAAAGTAGAGCCAGAAACCCTTTTAAACATGTATAGTACATAAAGTTAGGATCATAAGTAGCTTCGGTTCCCTGGCGACATAGATTGACATACATATATTGACCTCTCCACCAATCATCGATTGTATGTAGCTACAGCTCATGGCTTCTATACTATACTCCGACCCCGCTTTCTAGACCCCTCTCTGTATTTGCACATATCCAAGCGTAAACTCCAGTATCCTGAACTTTTCGTTTATTTCTATTCTTCTGTTGTGGCCACACACATACTTTACAGCATTCACAGCACGCGACATACCCGGTCCCTTTACAACAATGCTATAAGTCAAATCGAATTCGAACAATCAGATATCCAACCTCTAAGCTCCACGACAAACACAACGGCGACTTCAACAGTACAAAAGCCAAAGACAATCGAATCCGAATTGAATCCGAATCCGAATATGTATCATAACCAAAACAAATGGAACAAACCACCGACCGACCAGATCTCCACAAGTACAAGAACTCTTTGCGAGCCAAGACCGCCAAGAACTGCGAGTTCAGGTGTGGTTCTGAGGGATAGAGCCCCTAGATGGCCCACTAACTGTAGCTGACTAAGATTATCCCTTTGCCGTTTGAGTTCTACTAATCAATTAACACCGATATAAGCACGCGATCGCTACCTCCAGCATCTATCGAACCATTCAATCGAACACCCATCGAAATCGAAACAAAACCTATTGTGCGTCTTACCGAACTGTGATCTCTGTACTTGTTTTTAGTTACACCGGGCGTAGTGCGGCTCTAAACTGCCGCACAGTCTTCGATTCTCACATTCTTCCGGGTGTTTTCCTAGATCAGCCCAACAACAACTCAGCCACCCGACTCAGCTCAGTTATAATATGTTTATGTTTTCCGTTGTTATCGAACCCTATGTTTTTTCCACCAAAGTTTTCAATATCCCATCGTTCGTTGTTTAGATCTGGTTTAGTGAGTACCAAAACCCCGTGAAGTGTTTGTGATTTTTATTGAATTTGACATATGACCCCTTTCCCTTATTTGGTTTACTTTACTTTATAATATTGACCTCTTCCCCTGAAAGCATCCTTAAAACCAGAAAACCATTCCATGCCTAATATTGCAGTTCGTTCGCTTGCTGATTTTATGCACACTCCTTATATTTTTAGTAAGTTGCCTAACAAAAACGTTTAATTTTGTTATTAATACTTTAGCATTGAAATTGGTTACATCCGAATAAACACTGTAGTTCACATAAACTTAGAATTTGTACAGCTTCTAAATTTTTGCAAAGAAACCCATTCTGTATGAGGACTGAGAAGGTGATCTATGCAGGTATCTTAAAAGACCAAATGCTTATAATAAAATTCAATAAAAGTAAAGAAGGATTGAGAAACAAGTTTTTAACTATATCCTGTAATAAGATTTGAAATCCTACTTTTAATAGTTAAATACAAAGTCCGGTTAAAGAATCATCAAGGGGTCACAAAGTATCTTCCTTAAATTTTAATTTATAAAACCCACATTTATTATTTAATTTAAAATGTAAATACAGACCATAACAAATCGTAAAATAAAGCCACAAAGAGTTGGAATATCCTTTAGAGAAAGGTGTTAGAAAATACAATACCCTTAATGGACCCACCTCCGGTTATGGAGCCCCTGTTGACCCCCGCCAAAGACTATCGCCTATTGATCCCCTTTTTTGAATGCTTGAGTTCTGGTTATATTTTTGATTTTACGTTGAACCCTTGAATACCATTCAAAGAATATATATCACTAACTTAATGCCGTGTTCACCGTCTTGCAGGAGGATCCTCTTACCATCACAGCCGCCGACAAACGACTTCCGGCCGCCACCAGGAGCGCGGTGGTGGCGTTGGCGCCGGCGGCGGAGTGGGAGTTGGAGGTGGTGGCGTTGGTTACGAGCGGGACCGGGAACGAGACCGAGAGCGTGAACGTGAACGGGAACGGGAGCGGTACGAGCGACGGGAACGGGACCTCATGCACTATGACCTCAACAGTGACGAGCTGCTGGACGAGCGCAACTTCGAGTATCCGGCGATGCGAAGCGGTCCCAGCGGCGCCTCCCACCACGGCCATCTGTCCCGGGGCGGTCGCCTCCTGGACGATCCGGACTTTGAGCGCGAGGAGGCGCAGATGCGGATGAGCAGCTCACGCTACGGACCCTCCACCCGGATCGATGATCCCAGAGATTTGCCGCGCGGCGCCACCGTTGTCGATCGCGATGAATACAGTCCGCACAGAGGTGGTGGGAGTAGTAGGAGAATGCTTAATGCCATGTAGGAATCGTGGATATAGGGGTGGGATCAGATCGATGCGAGAGTGCCAGGTTTGATGGAAGCACGCGACAATAGTTTTGATCTTGACATCACCACACACCAGCCTCAGTCCCAATCTCAGTCTCAGTCTCTGTTACAATCACAGTCCCAGTCCAAGCCCAGGCCCTTGTCCCTGCCCCGGCAATCGTCCCTGCCGATTAGCCGGGCACCCATCTCCTACCTGCCCCGCCAGTATTCCCTGGGCAGTCACTGGCTCTCCTCCTCCTCGCAGAGTTCCCTGGAGCAGAGTTCCCGTTCTCGCCGCGAGCTTTATCCGCTGCTGCATCAGCCGCAGTCACATCCCCAGCCCCGGTCCCACTACACCCATTCGTATACACCAGCCACCTCCCAGCAGCATCCGCCGTCCCATTCCCATTCCCAATCGCAGTCACGATATCGCTACACCGTGCAGGACACGTCCTTTGCCCACCCACCAAGATCGCTGAGGGACGAGTTCCTCAGCCCCACCATGAGCAAGGTCGAGGCTGTCACGCATGCCATTCGCAACAAGATCATTGTGGAGGAGGACGAGGAGGATATCCTGAGCACGGATCGGTTCTATTAAAGAGATTTCAGTCGTCATCCCGCATCGGTTAGCCAGATCACCACTTCAGTGAAAGAATGATTACATACGAGGGGGGGAAACTCGGTTACAGCCCCTTTTGGGTAACATTTTGGGGGGCAGCAGTGCCAAAAAAAAACACACACACACATTTGTAAATGTTCCATTCGATGATCTATTTATTAGCCACAACACAAGGCAGCACACAGAAACACATACACACACAGTAGCTGGTTAAAGTTAAAGTGAGCGTTAAAGATCGGCAGTTAAAGTAAAACAAAAAAAACCAAGTGAGAAGAGCAGCCCAATGCCAAGTGGGGCCTTATGTGTCTTAAATGCTATAGCTAAGTGTAATCAGATTTTATTTGAGTAAAGTGAATTTAAATTAAACGATCTAAGCCTAGGAGTTAAGCTAGTGGCAGGTCCCGTTGAAAAGAAATTGAAAGTTATATAAGCAGCCCGCAAGGTACCCAAAAATGGGTCTCGTATTTGTTATGCAATCGATTGACTAAGTACATACATAAGTGTCAGCTTTAATAATTTAGTGAACGTGTCTTAATCTAAGTCAGGCCACACAAAAACACACCACACACAACACAAACACCCCGCACACTCACTCAGTTGACTGTGAAACCGGCTGAAATCTCTTTAATCTCAAATCGATGTCTAATTCTCGCATCCAAACTGTTTCTTCCTCCGCGCAGAATCAGCCCACCTGCTAGGTACTTTTCTCAACGAATACAGTGCGTTTCAAAGGCAAGCGTATATCCCAAAGGAAAATAATACTATTAAAATATTCCAGTTAAAGATTTAACCCCTTAATAGCTGTATTCAAAAGTAGGTCCAATAGATTTTAATTCAAGAGCAATCATTACTCACTTAACCATTGCCATCTTAGTATCTATACTTGGTGACTGACAAACAATTGAATCTTCCAAATTAAAATGGTTTCTCTAACACATTTCTTCTTGCGTAGATACACTTATTTATATATTGGGAAGACCAACAGTTCTCTAAGTAAACAAGAAATCCAACTGATTCCGATAGTAAGTTACTAGACAACTAAATAACCCCTCGGCTAATAATAAAGGCATTTCTAATTATATTGATTAAAGTCTAACTAGAGTTCTTTAAACTATTTAATTTAATAACTATAACGTCTTGAGCGAAACGCACTGTCCTGCCACCTGCATACCTGTAGAAAATCCCCCACTTTCCCCTCAGCAATACCATCGACCTAGATACCTTGTCACACCATATCATGTTACACACCTGCCAAAAAAAGCGCACAGTTCGCGATCGCAACTCGAAACTATATATATATTATATATTGTTGGGTTGCTCGCGAACAGCCTTTAGTCCCGGGTCGGAATCGATAACGAAGATCCGGGCAAAGGCACAGCGATTTAAACTACCAGTGCCTTAAAAAAAAACAACCATCAAATCGAGTAACACACCACCCCAGCCTCAGCTCCCTCCCAGAGAGATCGTTCACCCGATATATCTATATATATTCGCTTGCGTCAAAATTATTGTTCCGGTAGCGTGAGAGTAGCCCTAAATGTCGCGTTATAAAAAAGAGCGCTGATCTGGCCCATTCCGAACGAGAGCACTCCTTTTACAATTCCAACCACCATGCTAAATTTCGTCGATCATTCGTTGTCGAACTGAGCTAGCGCCCAACAATGATGAACCGCACTGCATTCAAATCGATCGCCACCTCGAGTAAGATAAGTTGATGATGGCCTAGAGTAGGACGCTTCCAGAGATACCATATAACTCCAGTGGAATCCTGTAAACTTATTACATTTTCCAGTCAGATGGTGTCTCTGGCACCTTCCTAATCTATGCTTAAACGTAGCCACTAGCTAGTTGATCCGTAAGCACTCCCGCAAAAGCTATCCTGCTGTTCCAAGACTGCAGCTGATCAACCGCCCCGGGAGAGCCGGAACTCTGGGCGGGATCAGCGACAGCGATCGGTAGAACGGTGCACTCCTATGTAGAAGACAGGCCAGGCCATGGCCCTGATGTAAGAGCAAAGATCTAGTACTTTTTTTATATAAGAGATACAAGGTGATAAAAGTAATTTTTGAAAAGCAAATTTGAACAGCGCACGTCAAGTAAAGATGCAGATGCAGATACAGATACGTAGAGTAAATTGTTAGCAGCATTCAGGAGCAAACGAGTTTGGAAGACAGAAGAAAATGGACTCCAGGGGGGAATGGGAGGTATTTTGCAAAATTACTTTCTAATTAAATATATGTACATCTCCGGGGACAAGAGAATGTGACGGGGGTTTGGTCAGGGGCACTGGTTGGAGCCGCTTTTGAAGAGCAAACAGAATATGAAACAAAAATGGAAATTAACCGAAAGCAACATACGATATGCAAGCAGCACTTACTGTAAAAAGTGAAAAAACCAAAAATGATCTATGTATTAGCTAAACCTAAATGAAATATTACTTTTTAATACTAGCGTAAAGTTGAAAACAAAACCTAGATACGATCCTTCGCAGCTAAGCAGGGGCAAGCGGAATACTTAAGTTTAAACTTTAAACGGTCAGTTGATGCGCGATGTGTAAGTAAGAATAATATTGCACATAATTCACAGAACTGGTAATTCAATATACTATAATAAAGCTAAATATATATTTAAAAGGATACATACATTTATAAAACGGTGCATATACATTTATACGTGCATATGTGCGCTCTTACTATAATTAACAAAATTTAAACCGATATACAGATACAACTCAGCCGGCATTTTGTAAGCGTGAAAACCAAAACAGAAACCAATAAAGGAAACATTAAATGGAATAAACAAATAATAGATTATCCCAGATATTGTTAGTTACCTTCTTCTGCGAAATGAAAACGAAAACTTTGTCGTGAAAATTGTCATCAGATTTGATAGGAATATATGGAAGATACGTTGTAAGATGCCTTAAGTTTCCCAACTCGAATTCTTCGGAAGTTTAGAAAGCTACTCTCGGTAAATTCAAAATATTCCATTACATAACCTTCTATCAGATGGATGGACGCAAGGTCCAAGGGCTCACTGCCTAAATACGTTTTTGCAAAACACAGGAAAAAAAACTAAGCCCCAAGTTTTCTTCTAATAAATAGAATTTTTTTAAATAAATAAATCTTATTTCCAATTAAATGAAAGAAAAAAAACCAAAGCTAAAACCAAATAATTGAAATTTGTTGACACTTTCAAAAATACAAAAAACAAAACACTTTCACAAACACACACGCATGTAAACACAAATTTTATAGCGAAAATAATACTGAAATCTTTAAAGAGGATATGCCTATATATATTTAAATTTAGCGGTAATAACTTCTCTACTTTTCCAGCCACTTTAATAAAAAGCAAACCTTATTTTTATAGCCTAAATCCAATATTAAGCCGAAGGGCAGAGTGGTTAGTAAGATTTGAGAAAGCACGCCTGAGAATTCCCTCTATTCAACAATTGCAATGCAAAAATATTATGATTAACTAAGAGAACCCCACTCCGAACACACCAGAACAACATACAAACAGAACACACGAGATAATTGTGAAAATATCAATCCAAATCCAAGTTTATATAAATATTTTATACATGCAAAACATATACATATTGTAAAAAAAGGAAGAGAAAACTAAAAACCAATCAACAATTTCCCAGAATTGTATGTAAATAGTTTAATATACTTCGACTTGTTATGGATATTTATTTTTTGTTTTGTTTTTTTACAAATGTATAATTTTCCTTTGACTATACGGAATGGAAGTCTTCTGAGCTTGCCCTGGTTTTGTTGGTTTTTGTTTTTCATTTTCCGCATTCAATTGTTGTTCACACAATATGTTTTTGGAAAATACGTAGTTAAATGAAAGCTAAATTGCAAATAAAAGCAAATACAATAAAAATATTGAAAATATATTGACAAATGTTTTATTATTTGGGAAGGGGAATATAAGGATTACTATTAAATTCTGTTCTTATAAAATTTCTAAGGTGTTTGTCTTCTAAAAAGGCCTTCTGCTAACTCTGGCAATATAGTTTAACCTGGATTTTTATGGATTTAATCAGCTTTCTGGATCTCAAGTTACTGGAAATCTACAATATATATTTCCCCAACTTCTGAATTGAAAAATATTGACTTCTTTTCGGCATAGGCTTATTAAGAGTGTCCAGGAGAACAGGGAGGTAGATATTACCTTCTGGTAATCTATATACTTGGTTAATAATTATTATTTATTTATCAAAAATTGTAATAAATAATAAGAGTTTACACGTTCTGAGTATTATTAGAGTCTACATACCAAATTTCAGATCTCTTACACAAATAGTCCTCGAGATACTGATATGTCAATGGTTGGACGATCACATTTGTGTATATTTAAGTACATTAGCGGTTCCTCTCTGCCAATTTTACAAAAAAAAATAAAATTCATATTTTAATATTTTAAATGAATACATTTTCAGCACAGGTGGGTCATAAGTGGGTTAATATTGTTGTTTTGCACGCAAAAGCGATTTCGCGTTTCGAAAACAACTCACACAAAGAGGAGCCGATCACAAAGAGCAAAGCACAGCAGAGAGAAAGAGGGAGAGAAATCGGGATCCAAGTGGAGCTTTCCGCTCACTTATCATGGAAAAGCAACAATGATCGCCACAGTGCACCGGAGAGCAGGGAGCTGCCGTCAAAGTCAGGTTCGTTGGCCGGCCGGTTTCGCTCTCAAAGTCAGAACAATTTGCTCGTTGAGTCTCGCAGATCGCCTGTTGGGGAACGTCTGATTGGCGAAAAATTAACACAATTGTTTCAGGTTTATTCCGATTAATAACAAAGTCAAACTATGCCACTAAATATTAAGAAAGTTCTCGTCTGCGATGCCGTGGACAAATCCTGCGTGGAGCTGCTGGAACAGCATGGAATTAATGTAAGTTTATTTATGGGAAAATATAGCTTTTTCAATTGTGAAAATACACCTACGCACCCATACAAGTGCTTGCAAGTACAGTGTTTACTCAAAAATAAATACATACATATATGGCAGTATAAAATTTATTTTAAAAAGTTCTTATAACTTTTATTTCGTTTATTTATGAATTTAATTTATATTGTACAATTAATATTCATTTTTTTATCTTTGTATTCATATTAAAATTGTATTTTGTTGTATTATTACTCGATAATAATACAACAAAATACAATTTTAATATGAATACAAAGATAAAAAAATGAATATTAATTGTACCCCATTAAAAACGAGTCCATTTCCCTTTGTATATTACTAATTGATTTATTTTCCACTTTATTTATTTTGTATATTAATTACTATACCATTTCCGAATCACCCCTGTAAATGTATTTATTCAAGTCCTCACTTGGGTGCGGACATTCAGACAATACTTGCACTTAATTGATTGCACATTTTAATCAAAGTTGTTTACCATTTTTCTTATTTTGACAAGGTTACCTACAAGCTGAAACTCCCCGTGGAGGAGCTCTGCAAGGAGGTGAAGGTAAGTGGCGCTTAGGGATTACAGTACAGGTGGAATTAATGTGCGCTGTTGCATGTGAAGAGATACCTGGAATGTAATTGAAAGTTCTTTGAGACTGTTCCAAGTGCGATTTAAAAACACGTGCATGCTTGTTACAACATGTAACTCTGTGTGTATGTGTGTGCTGGCAACCTATCTCAATTGGCCTGTAACTAAGCGCAAGATTACGTAAGACATCAGCACAGCAACTTAAAAGTGCAAAATAAAAAACAGAATTGTTTGTTAGCAATAGCAAATGCACAAGTATTATCGGACAGCACATTCCACTCGATTTGCATTCAGGAATTAATTTTATTTTTTATTGAAAAATCAGTGATAACGATTTGACATTGTCAATAAAATTTATTGTTATTTGTTAGGTTACTTCAATGATTTGCAATAAATTTGTTATTAAACTTTAATTCTAAGCCACTAACTGTTGTCTTGCCTTCTTTAGTGAACTCTTTAAAATGAATTTCTACAAAATTTGTTAGTTTCTGATGGCATATTACATTTTTCTTAGAGTTTGTTTTTATTTATTTTACTTGCAATTCGGACTGAAACTTTAGCAATTGTATTTTATGACTTTCGATTGAATCGTGTGTGTTTGCTTACTTATATATATGTATTTCTACGAACAATTCTGTTTAAAATGCATTGTGTATTTGAGCGATTAGATTAATTGCTGGCCGTATATTTGAAGATTTAGGCTTAAATTGAGCGTGTAATTGCAAAACTGAACTATATACCTAAATTTTGGCATATTAAAAACCGGTTTTAAAAGATTTATATAGTATATTTAAGTAGAGGCAATTTTTCAGGGGTTAGTCTTATCACTGCTTAAAGTGTCGAATTAATAAAACTAGACACGCTAGACATTGCTATCACCATTTAAGTAGGCCGAATTGAATAGTTCTTATCAAAACAGCTGCCAGATCAGACTATGCTGTTTTAACATTTAATAAGAAATTCAAAGAAGAAACCGAAAAATTCCGGAAACTGTCTGGAAGCCCAATAAATCTCTCCTTAAAATTAAAAAAATATACATCAGTCCAAACAGCTGAGGTTTCCCAGATGATAAGGGTTGCCAATAGATGCCCCCCTTTAGACCTAAGCTAGAATTTAACCACTTTGGTTGGTTGTGAGAATAACACACAAATTACTGGTAAATATTTATACTTGCTAATTATTTAATTTCTTTATTAAACAGAACTTTGACGCCGCCATTGTGCGCTCGGATACGAAAATAACCGCGGAAGTTCTGGCCGCTGGATCCGGGAGTCTGAAGGTTGTGGGACGAGCGGGTGCCGGTGTTGACAACATTGACGTTCCTGCAGCCACGGCCCAGAATGTCGTTGTCCTCAAGTAAGTGCTTCTTAAGCCTTTGGTGCATTGCACCGAGTAGGATTCAACGCAGCTCTGTGCTAATATATGCATAGGACCCTTCCACACTGAAGACACCCTTCTAAAGGGAATTATTTTTTAGTCGGGTGTTTTTAGGGCGGAAAAGGAGACTTTTGCATATTATAAATCATGTTTTCTGGGAGAACAAAAAAAAAGCAAGTCCTGTATGTTTTTTGAGGGATTATGACCCGAAACCCTAGGATTACTATCTTTTAAAGCGCTTCAAAAGGCTGCCTAATTGGTGAAATTAAGAAAGAACTGACCAAAATACTTCCTCAAAAAACTATGATAATTATATTGAAATTTGAATTAACAGAGAAAATGTATAAATCTAGCTCAGGTTCAAAGAGTATTTCGCCCAGTGTATGCTCCGATCGGGCAGACGCCCCAAAATAATTATGCGCATTCTGAACTGTGGGATTGGCTGTCGCTATCGCATAGCATCGCTACTCCCACCACAGGCATGACTTGGGTCAATTGACGCCGTTTGACACGCATAATTAAGGGACGACGACGACGAGTGTCAAACAAAGGGGAGAACGGGAAACGTAGGACGAAGGCTGGTGGTTTACATTGCCAAGGATACGGAGCCAAGCGCGAAAATTCCCATATTTTGCTCTTCTCCTCTCTGTCCCTCTTCTCAACTCCTCTTTTTTTCGGTGGACATTTGCATAATGCTGTCTAGTCACAACAAACGCCACCCCTTAAAACCCAGTCCAGTTTGCCGCCTGTCCATCGGGGGCATTTAGGGAATGCTTAACTAAACTCTCGTCGCTTCCAGCACTCCGGGAGGCAATTCTATTTCGGCCTGTGAGCTGACGTGCATCCTAATTGGCTCCCTGGCCCGCCCCGTCGTACCCGCCGGCCAGAGCATGAAGGAGGGCCGGTGGGACAGGAAGCTCTATGCCGGCACCGAGCTCTATGGAAAAACCCTGGCCGTTCTTGGACTGGGACGTATCGGTCGCGAGGTCGGCATACGCATGAAGACCTGGGGAATGAGGGTAAGTACAACCTGCCTCCAGTTGCACCTTTGATTGAGCCCTAAGTGTTTCTCAGATTATTGGATTTGATCCCATTACCACGGAGGCGGAGGCCAAGGCGGCTGGCATAGAGAAAATGACGCTGGAGGAGATCTGGCCTCTGGCGGATTACATAACAGTTCACACGCCGTTGATCCCAGCCACGAGAAGTAAGTGAAGCCTTGAACTTACAATGCAAAAATGCAAATAACAATATTTAAATATTTATGCTAGATCTCATATCCTCGGAGTCCTTGGCCCAGTGCAAGCAGGGCGTTAAGGTGGTTAACGTTGCCCGCGGCGGCATCGTCGATGAGCAGGCTGTTCTCGATGGCCTCGAGAGTGGAAAAGTGGGCGGCGCCGCCTTCGACGTTTATCCCGAAGAGCCACCCAAGTCTGCGGTCACTAAAGCCCTCATCAGCCACCCAAAGGTGGTGGCCACGCCCCACTTGGGAGCCAGCACCGCCGAGGCTCAGGTCCGCGTCGCCGTCGAGGTTGCCGAGCAGTTCATTGCTCTCAATGGAACCTCGCCGAAGTACACCAGCTATGCGGGCGTCATCAACAAGGAGGCTCTGGCCCATTACCAGTAAAGGATTTCGAATTTAAAAAATGTCAGCACACTAACCAGATCCCTAAGTAACACCCAGGAGGTCAGCATTTATGTATAGGCTTACAAACATAATTGTAAATACATATTCCAGCGATTAAACAGCACTGCAAAGTTATTAAACTAAGGAATAATTTGCAAACATGGTTTACATTTTGATCTTGGCTTAAATGTTGGGTGTTTACTAAATGAAATGAATCTTTAAGATAACCTGTGAGTTAAAGGTTTTATTAGTTTTTCAGCTTTCTTATTGCTTCATTATTTAAATAGAAATATGTACAATACTCCAAAAGCATTCTTTCTTCGTAGGAATATATAATAAACACACACAAAATGTTTGCAGTTTTGACATCAAGTTTATAAAGATGTCTCGATCAAATGATCTCTTAGCAAAGGGGTATACAATCTTAGGTTTTCCAAAATTAACTTATTTTCTTGTTTTTTTTTCTTGGCTAAAAATAAATAAAATTACTGTAGTAATATAGAGTCTCCACTTAAAGTTTTTCCAAGAACCAATGTTGCGTGTATATTATTTATCCATTTTCTGGCTGTTGTTAAAAAGTTATACAATTTTAAATTAAATATAAATATAAACATATTCAATCATAAATAAAAACAAGACTATATTAAAGTTCATAAAAAGTTCAGTAAAAAGTATGCTATAATCCAAATTACTTATTTATTATAAATATAAATTTGTATAGAAATTATAACTTTTTAGAATGGAGAAATCCCGTTGAAAATATTCAGCAAAGGTTCAAATAAATTTCTCTTGATTTCAATGAATTCAATTAAATGCTCATCTCCCTTCGAACCAAGCAAAGCCATGGAACAAATTCGCTATTTTTCATCAAGCTACCCTTTTTTGTCCTAATTGTTCAGCCCTTCTGGGCTTTGGCCTGCAACCAAAATTATTTCCAGCAGCCAGTTTAATATGCTTTGTGTATTTTCAAAATATACTTTTATTTTATTTTTTTTTTTGCAATTCCTGGAAAAATACAGCTGTGAGTAATTTTATTAAAGCCTTGAGCAAGTGTGAATACCCTCAACTGTGCAAGCTTTAAACGGCTGCAATTCCTTCAGTGGGATAAGCGTGTTTATGAACTTAAATGAAACTATGTTGATGCATTTAACAAAATTAAGTGCGACTAGCTAGAGGACATATTTATTCTGCTTTTAGACCGTTGCAACTAAGTGAAAATGCAATCAACTCAGCAGCAGCATTTGTTGGCTTTTCAAAGTCTACGCTTAGAGATAACTAACTAGTTTTTATTTATAATTAACAGTAGCTAACAAAAATTGTACTGGTTTTGGGGCTTTAAGCTTAGGTGTGTATATTTGGTAGAAATCAATCTTTAATTTTTAATGCATTTGAAAAATAACACTCTGGCTCTACATAAAAAAAGATAGCAAATGGCCCGAGGAAAATTGTTTGCTATTTTTAGCTTGAGCTGCTCGAAAGTATAGGCCCAAATATTTTCTATTTACACTTCTGCTTTTTCCGAGCTTCGTCCTCTTAAACTCCGCATCAGTCATTTCTGTCAGCAAGTGTTAATCTTTAAAGAGATTTATTGTACATATTTTCAGGGGGGAAATATTCAACAATGGGAAAAACTTTTTCCTCGCAATTTGACTGTTAAAATTTGACTTTTTATATGCAAATTTCAGAGTCATCAAATTGATTCCCATGGAACAAAAATAAATATATGTAAAAAGGAGGACACGTATTGACAGCAAATTCAAAAATAATAAAATTTAAATCCAGCCATTTGTGCATACGGTAAGTTTAATTTCAAATAAAAATGTGAGTTAAAATGACTGACAAATAAAATATTCAGTTGGGCTTAAGCAGATTCATTTATGTGTGCCGTGGCTGGATCCGTTTCCGCATGTCCTGGCATCATTTGTGCTCCACTCGATGCATAATTCACGGCCCAGGAAACTTCATCTCCAGATCGCTGGCAGTATCCAAGAGACATTTGTCGAATGTATTGTTGTATGCAAACGGAGCAATTCATATGACAATCTGAATTGTCATGGTTTTCAGAGTCCTGCTCTAATGCTGGTCGAGACAAAGGAGTAGCCAGCCATTGGCAACGGAGGCACAGGAACCATGAGTCGACACGGCGAGAGTTAAAATTAAATTTTCATTTCAATCAGCTTGAGCCGACAGGCTCAACTGGAATCAAATTTTAAGCCAACATTGAAATTGAACTTGGACCCTTACAGTGATCAAGAGAACAAGGCAAAGGCCTATTATGGAAATGGTAAGTGAATAAGTGCATGGGTATAGTGCGTTACAGTAATATAAAACCGCTTTGATTGACTAAATTTTAAGTTGTTTTGTATTTTTCATATGCATGCATTTTTTAATCGTCATCACTTTGAACTTTTTCTATAAAGTTATTTGTTTAACGAGATTCTTATCGGATCGAATTTAAATCGTCTTTTGAGTTAAATTATTATTTCATTTATTAATAATATTATAAAAAAAAATAATGCTAACTTCGGGATACTTAAGTTTAACTTTAAAGCTTGCCCTTCGATTACAGAAAATCGATCATATCTAAGCCAAAAATTAATTGATTTTAAATCGGAAAACTTTTTAGTGCTAGTATTTATTAGGTTTACAAATCAATATATTGAATTAAAAATGTAAAAAATAAATTTTTGCTTTAATTTTTTAACATTTTAACGATGTTATCCCTCATAAAATATTCGAAATTTGGATAATATTTTTTATATGCCAAACATAGAATCGGCTTTTAATGGCAATAATATAATATATACTTTATAGGGCCGGAAATTACTCTTTCAAAAGGTTCCAAAGTTCTGCCTTAATTTAAAATACCCTAAAAACGCTTGCTACTGAAAATTTATATGAAGAGCTCATTTATTTTATTGAATTCTCCAGCTAGTCTTACATTTCTGAACCGCACTGTCTTCCGTATTGAGTAGCTTCTTACGAAAGTGGTGTTCAGTTGCAAATTATCTTATCCAGCCATGAAGGCTCCCACCTGGCAATTGAAAACAAAAACCCGAGTCAGTTGCCAGGCAAATGCGAGTGCGAAATGGCTTACAAGTTATGTGAGAAGCCATTTGATGGGCCAACGTCAAAAATGAAATTAGAAATTCGTTTGTCATTGAAAATAAAAGTACAACGCAATTAATGCTAATGTGTTGACATGAAAGTCGGTGCAGGACGTAGTTTTATGTGGAAAGGTTTTGCATTTGCATTCCGTTTTCCGGTGAGAAAATCCCATCAACCCTCAATTTTGTGGCAAGCTCTGATTTCTATGTAGAGGGGTTTCAAAATCGCAGGTTCGACAGCCTGGAACTTGAAATGCTGCATCGCAAATAAGTAAAGGGTGTCCTTTTGGAAGGATATATAAATATATACCCAAATATTATAGATTTATGAGTTCTGTAACTTCCTCTTAAAAAAAAAAAACAACATGAACAAGGTAACGTCAAGATCCTTCAGTCATTTCAACGATCCTTGACCCATAGCCTTGTTGTAGTCAAAAAGGAAAACAACAGATTATCCCCTTAATTGACTGTCAGACTGATTGCATGTCGAAGTATGATTGCAATTTGCGGACGAAAATTGCCTGGATGAGTATCAGGAAAGACGAAAATAATGTGCTTGACAGGAGGAAGACCAACCGGTGGGACCTGTGACCCAGGACATCTCCTCACTGGGGTCACTCTAAATTTAAGAACCGAAATGGTTTTTGGCTGCTGACGGGAAACAAATAAACAAAGTCCTCAGCATCCTGTCCAATTGACCAAAGGCAATGGAATGGGACTGGTGCTGACCCGGCCGCCCACTTGTCCTGCTCTCGTGATCCCCAGGCTCTGATGATTTTGTCATTCATAGACCACTTAATTTTGGCGTAACCCCCTCTGAAAAACTCAGCCCTCTCCGCAGTATTTCCGTGGCGAAACGAAACGAATGCCGCGAAGGACCCGAAGCACAAAGGCTATAAAAGCCAGGCTGCGTCGCCCCGAACAGCCTCAGTCTGCGACGAACTACGGCCGTGTTCGAGTGCCCAGGAACGGAGTACGGAGCAAGTTTGAATTTAAGAGTTAGATGCACGCACACCTGTTGGGATAGAAGCGGATACGGATACGGGATTTGAGTAAACAAATGACTGTGACTCGTGACCATGTGAGAGCTCGCGTCCATTAAGAACATCAAACGAAAGTCGGTGTCAGTCGGTGTCAGATTGTCCGGCCGCGTGTCCCGGAGATCCTGTTCGGTGTCAGTGTCAGTTGAGTGCAAAATAAAACTTTATTGCCATCGAGGATGCCGTTAAGGATGCGAGCCTCTGCTGCCGCTGCATTCTGTTGCATCTTCGTCCTTCTGGGCTGTCAGGGGAGCAATCCTGGTGGTGGTTCCACTCGCCGCCTGTCTGACACAATAAATATTGGATTCCTCGCGGAATACTCTCAAATGCGGGTGAGTAGCAGAGATCCCCCTGACTTTTGAAGGCCTTTTAAAAATCCCACGCGATTTATAAACATCTAGCGTTAATAATTGTAAACTGCGTGCTGTATTAATTGTGTATGTGCATGCATAATACATCGAGCTGTCACATTTGCAATTCTAATGGCAGCCTCATTTGGGCCACAAGTCAACGTATGCTGTCCCAAAAATATCACAGAATTTATAGCTCAGCCTGTAGGACAGCCAAATGATTCGGGAATGATTGCGCTGCCCCCTGTCAAAACACATCCTATGACTTTCGTCCCCTAAGGCACTTAATCGAATACCCTAAGAATTTAGCATATTTTGATTTTTATCTATGGAATAGTATATGTTTCCAGACCTTATAGTAATTTATTAATATTTTATCGGGCTTGCAAGCCCGCTACATTTATTGGTACTTCAAAATATTAATAATTATAAAAATATTTCATTGTCAGTTCGTTGAGGCAATTTTTAGATAGCATATTAATTCATTGCAAATTTGTTAAAATAATTATCAGGAGTTCCAAAGAACTTGATATTTTTCCATAAAAGCTATGTTTTTTTGATGTTTCATAAAGCTTTACCCAATTTTTTTCTGCTATATAGGCCACCCTTAGAGTATGCTGAATTCGTTTAAGTTTCCCAAAAGCCCTTTCTCATATTGTTTTGATTTTCCTGACGTTTTGTGAATAGGATTGACAGCATTCATGTGGTCTGTGATGGAAAATAAAGAATAATAGAGATAACTACGGCTTTTACAGAGCTTAGTAAGCTGCACCAATCTCTTGCCTTTATCCTATATTTACATAGAATCCGATTTAATTGGATCCAAAACAACAACAAAGCATAAAAGGTTAAGAGATGTAGTGTATTTCGGTGGGAAAACTCACAATTTTTCTCACTTAACAGCCAGACTGGCAAACCAAACAAAAAGCTCAACAGCAAATCCATCACAAGTCCTGTTTGGCCTCATCAATTTGGCAAAAGCCAGAGCCGAAGCCAATATCCTTGCTCTTCTGTGGAATATAAATTGCGAAAAAGTGGAGATCAGGAAATATATGCCGAGGAACATATGTGACAAGGGTTCGTCAGGGATTTGTGTGCCGAAGAAGGGACGTTTTTATTGAGTGATATCAATATACTGAATTAATTCAGATCTGTTGACTCTTTTTTAATGGCAGCTGGCAGAGTCATTGCATCGTTGACCAAATAACAAAAAAAACTGCCTGAGTTAAGCAAAGAATATAAAAGTTTCGTTTATTCACATTTATTTATCAACATGAATGGGCAGTAAGTCAAGCAATCTTTGCATACACAGCTTCCTTTGTGATTTTAATTAATATTTTCCCCATTTTGTCATATGATGTCTACTTAAATTGCGCTTAAGGAAATTAAGGCAAGAAATAAAAAGCTGCAACGCATTAGTCTATGTATACTCTACAAAATTCTCATTTATATAATTACCTTCTTTGAGTAATTTACACTTTTAATTCGAAATAAACAAGCACCAATTGAACAAAACATTTAATAGTCTATTTGTAGCGATTAGAAATAATTTAGGAAAGCTTTCAATTAATTTGTTGCTGGCTCAAAAATATGTTTTATTTGTGGTCATTAAAACAGCAATGAAAATGCGAAATAAATAAAAACAATGTTGGAAAAACCTTTGTCCGGATTCGCGGGTGGCCAACCTTTTTATATGTATATTTCTATATTTTTTGTTCTTTGTTATAAAGACCCCCCGACTGGTATACAAAAAATTATAATTGGTTTGACACCCACAGATATCATTTGTGCCCTCCTTTTCATTTTCGGTATCCCGCAGTGCTAAAATTTTAAATATGCTTTTATTGATAAGAGCCGTTGACTTTTAAGGAATCGCATCAAAAAGTTTAATCTGCATTTTGTTTAATTATCTTTATTGTTGGTCCAAATTAATCCTAGAACTTCTACGAATTCTTAAGAACAGGAAGTGTATCATTTTTATTAAATACAGATTCATTTTAAGGCATTTTTTATCTGCTAAACCAGCTTAAGTGCTCCCAGCGGCTGGTTTCTTGTAAATCTTTACTTAAAGCATTGCCCTTAACAACGCTCAAGCTTATTTTCAGTACTTAATGAACTCCATTGATGTTCTAGCAATTGTTTTTAGCAAATTGCAGAAGCATTTATGTCTATTATTATCACAATTTAAATACACTTAAATGATTGCTCGAGAAATAGATAACAGCTGCTGGCGTTAAAGGCTTTTCCTTGACTTCTCTTCGCTTGTATTATTATAATTAACCACTTGAAAATTCTGGAGCTGGATGTAGTTCTATTGCTCAAGGACTTCTTTTAAATTTCCAGTGAAAGCCGCCGAGTTCATTTAATATTTAAGAAATATTCAGAGCCTTTTGACAAAGTCAAGATGTTTTTTGTTTTCTTATCCAAGAAATCGCATCTTCAAATTCAATACGTTAAAGGCCCACTTTGCACTGTTGCTATGACAGCTGCTCCCCAGGTTCACCGACAGACATATGAACATTTAACTTTTCCCTCATAAATTAAAAGTTAGGGAAGGTAGCAACCTTATTGGACAACTTGATAAAAAGGAATCTCATTAGACTCCAAGAACAGGAACTACCAAGTAGGCTAATTGTTAATAAGTTCCCAACTAAAACAAAAAAAATAAAAAACAGCTACAGAATATGAACACGGTAAGTGTAAGAGCATCCTGCTGGTTATTACCAAAGAATTTCAATTAACCTCCTTGCTCTTGGCTAAGGAAAATTGCATTTAAAATTTTTGCAGGTTAAATGAAGCGACAGTGTTCATAAATACCTAAAGCTAAAAAGTTTATAAACACACAGTTTGTAAATTAAAGAAAAGACAAATCAATGCCATTGATTGCACGTTCTATTTGCTTTTTATTCTGTTAAATGTCAAGTGCACATGGCGGAATTATAATTGGATATGAAACAGATATATACATAGTGAAGCAAGTTTGCTTTAAAACTTTAGTGGGGATTTCTTTGTAATAAAACTTATTTTAAGAGAACATCCAGATAGCAAAGATATGTGGAAAGTCGGTGACAGAACTTTATTTATGAATATAGATAATAATAAATTAATTAAATACTATATTCTGATGATTGAATGCATTTTAAGTACCAGATACAACTAATCTAATATTAGAAATTCTCTTTAACAAATTAGCACCACAGCTGACATAAGTGTCTGCTAATTTCCGGTTCATGGCGAAGTTCCCAACCCGAAAAAAACCAACCATTGCTGCGCAATTTCGGAGAGAAGGCATCCTTTAATTAATGATTTCGGCATTGCTTTAATTATGAATCGATTCTTGGTAATATGGGTTAATGAGAGCTTAACGTACGTATTAATGAACTCTTTGTTCGCATGGTACCAAGCCACTTGCCATGCTTAAGTCTTTGCTTTTGGAGGGAATACATTTATATATATAAAATTCAGCATAATAATTGTCGTCGTAGGAAACTTTATTCTGAAGTTTCATGCCTGAGCTTCCGACAAACATAATCTATGCTCAATTTTAGTGAAACTTTATTCAAAAATAGCTCGATGCTTAGGTAGCTTAAAATTTATGCAAACAGATATTTAGTATTTTTAGTTCTTATTTGCCACAAATAAGTATTTATTCCTGAACCCCCACAAATCAATATATAATCAATATATAACATTTTATGATTTGTCCATTTGCAGCAGCTTAGCAGTCAACCATGAGTGATAATTGGCAACAATTGCATTTTCGGATTTCACATTAATTTTTGACTAAAAAGCTAAAAGCCACAAAGCCATGGTTTTTGATTGAGTTTGCGGCTTATAATTTAAGAAAAATTAGACATTTAGATTCACCTGAATGTATTTTCTTTTTATTTAATATTTAAATGTGAGAAGCAAGGAAATTAAACCCTTTATTTTCTTCTCTATCGAGATTTTTCTTTTTTTTTTTAATCAGTAATCAGTAAATAATAATTTCTTTTGCAGGATTAAAAAAGAATTTAAAATAAAGTTATTCCTAATTTGATTCGTAGTAAGCAAAGATTTTCTTTGAATTTAAAAAATGCTTTACTAGACAAATTTCTTATTATAAATGTAGCCGCTTCTTTATAAATCACTTTCAGTCTCCCTTGAAACAATCCAAATTGGTAGTAACATAATGCTTAGATACATCACCCAGTCGATGCGGAACCACACCCGCCTCTGGTTGTTCGCCATGATGCAACTTTCGCTGATGTTGTCAATGATAGATATCGTGATCGGAATAGAGCCATCAATGAAGATCATGAAACCGCTGGCACGGGCCCATTTTAAATACGAGCTAATGGAGTTGGCTGTTAGTCCATTGTTAACCCTCTTTGCCATGAGCAGCGTGTTCTTCGGATACGGATTGGCCTACCTTCAAGCCGGCGGTTGCCTCGACAGTGTTCTATCCAAAATCCGAAAGGCCAGCCTGAGCGTCTGGGATCGCTACGCTACCTTGATGCTCCTACCCTGGCTAATAAAAGTTGTCCAGGGTCTGTTCCGCATTCCGTTCTACCAGCTGGAGGATTCCTACTGCGTTGGGGGCGTTAACTTCAAGCTGTTGACCACACTGGCGATATACTTCTGGTACTGTGTGCTATTCATGGCCCTGGGCAGTTTTATTATGGCCTTTAGAACCACTCGCCAGATGATATGTTTTCGTGAAGTACAAGTCGTGGAACCGGAAATAATCGATTACGTTCGAAGGATCAACGAGCAGACTGGCTTTGAAATCCTTCGTCTGGAGAACTAAGCAAATGGAGAAAAAATTATCATTTTATAATTACAAATGTGACTAAAAAATGCGGAAAATTAGCTTTCAGTTGTAGAATTTTATATAAATAGTTGCTTACACGTAGACGTTAAGCAATCTAAATTTTAATGGTTTTATTACACATCAAGTGTCTGAAGGGAAGGGGTTCTTGGTAATTTCTGCATTCCCTCTAAACCAGAAATTTATTTATGAGCAATTTCACAGTTTTCCCTTGCCACAGCAGAACGGAAGGAAACCCTAGTTTGTTTTGCTCTGCTTTGCTTTGTTTTGATTTACCTTAGGGTCCTTTACCGCTGCCATAACATGCATAAATTTAGGTCTCTTTGCACAATCGAGGGGTCGTCGGAGGGCTTTCCGTGTAGCTAATTGCACACAAATTAATGCTGACCTTAAATCTGTTTAATGAACTTCTAGGTGACGCTGGGCGGACTGCCGCTGGCCATCGAGGATGTGAATAAAAATCCGAACCTGTTGCCGGGCAGGAAGCTGGCCTTCAAGCCGGTCGACATTGGCCACAAGACAAGTGCCTATCGCGTCAAGCCCCTGAGGTAACTCCTTCAATTACTGAGGCAGTTCCACGCGACTTTTGGTTCTCGAAATCGCTCCGCTCTGATTACCGTTTCGTTTCCAGGGCAATGACACAGATGCGGGAGGCTGGAGTGGCCGCCTTCATCGGTCCGGATGAGAGCTGCACTACAGAGGCGCTGCTGGCCTCCGCCTGGAACACACCGATGCTGTCCTTTGTGAGTAAAGCCATTACGCATATCTGGGTCACCACTTGGATACTTAAGCTCATCTCATATGACTGACAACTTGGGTTTATTTTGCGGGGATTGACTCACTGGCCTTAGAAGTGCACCCCCATTTTATTTACACCTTCCTGTAAAAAAAGTGGTAAATTGCGAACAGAAAATAAAAGCAAAAATATTTTATTTGCATAGAATACACCCTTACACTCAGAATAAAATACCTCTAAGTGTACCGATTAAGTTCGATTCAAGCAGCTTATATTTTTCTCATCGTTTTTATTCCCTTAGAAATGCTCCGATTCAATAGTCTCCAACAAAAGCACTTTTCACACCTTTGCACGAACTCTGGCTCCAGCATCCAAGGTAATTTATATACAGAAATCGTTATATTAACAATATAACTAGACACCACATTCCAAGGTCTCGAAGAGTGTCATCAGTTTGCTAAACGCCTTTCACTGGAAGAAATTCGCCATTGTTGTAAGCTCGAAACCTGTCTGGGGATCAGACGTAGCCAGGGCTATTCAAGTGAGTAATCCCATTCCCTAATTTCTAGTAAAAAAATGTTTATTGGCACAGGAACTGGCAGAAGCTAGGAACTTTACCATTAGTCACTTTAAGTACATCTCAGACTATATACCAACGACGAAAACACTTTCACAGATCGATAAAATTATTGAGGAGACCTATTCAACCACACGCAGTAAGATTATGGTTCCTTACTTACAGTGCGATTTATATAAAATTATTATAAATTTAATAACAAAATCAAAAAATATTTTATTAGATTTAAGTTAACAGAACACAGCTCATTTCTTGGCAAAGCTTTGGATGCATTGTTTGTGCAGCTGCCTTAAACTAATTATTTTCTAAAAACTATTATAAATCGCACTGTAAAATCTTAACTAATCTGTATATAAATTCAAATACCCAAACACAGTCTATGTGTTCATTGGAGAGCACATTGCCATGGTAGACTTTGTGCGTGGCCTCCAGAACCGACGGCTGCTGGAGAGCGGGGACTACGTTGTGGTTTCGGTGGACGACGAGATCTACGACTCGAATCGAAGGGTTAACATTATGGAACGTAGTAAGTGGATCGTGCGGATCGATGGTTCGGGATAGACTTCTAATGCATGCACCATCTATTCCAGATTATTTAGATCCTTATATTAGAAAAGAAAAGAGCAAATCACTGGACAAAATCTCATTTCGTTCAGTTATAAAAATAAGCATGACATATCCACAAAATCCCCATATTCGGTAATTTATCTGACTCTTGGTTATCTCTAACTGTGCGTATTTTCGTTGCGTCTTTCCAACCAATCTTTAAACTAATTATTTCCCAATATCTCATTAATTTTAGTTTGAGTAAAACTAGTGCGTTATATTGCATGTTTAGGCCATAAATATATCCGACTTTTGTCAGGCTTTGGGAGGCAAGAATATATTATGGTTTAAATTCAGTTCTTGTTCTTGTTTTCATGAATTGTAGTTTAAAATAATTTGGAAATCCAAAAAAATACAGATTTAAATTTAATTTAATTTTTATTTAGTTTGTTGCGTTAAATATTAGCATGAATATTAATTATTTAAAATGGTTAGTAATGCCAAATTGTACTAATCCGAATATATCTGCGCTTGCAGCGACATTTGTTCGAAAATCAAGGACTATGCCCGTAAGACGCCGTTTCTGGTGCCATATCATCAGCGGGTGTTTGACAACATATCGGTAGGAAAGCTAGACTTACATAAAAATAAAATAAATTATTGGAAGTAACTCCGCTTTTTGCAATTTCGATGATTTTCGTTGCCCTTGGTAGGTACCCATATATGGCCTACATCTCTATGACAGTGTAATGATCTATGTTAGAGCCATAACAGAAGTCCTGCAGCTTGGTGGCGATATATACGATGGAAATCTGGTAATGAGTCACATTTTCAATAGGTCCTATCATTCCATACAAGGTTTTGATGTGAGTATAACCTTAAATATAGAAAATGTATTTTAGATTGATGAATAATAATAATTATAATTCAAATTTATAAATTTTTCTTTCGACTCTCACAGGTCTACATAGATTCAAATGGCGATGCCGAGGGAAATTTTACAGTCATAACCCTACAAAACGATGTGGGCAGCGGCTCCTCGACTGGATCTCTGGCTAAGATGTCAATGCAGCCCGTGGGGTTCTTTGCATATGACAAGCACTCTCTAATTCCAGTGAGCCTAAGAGTAACAATTTGAATAAATTAAAATTAACTAGGTATATATTTATTCTTAGGAATTCCGCTACATAAGAAACGACAGACCCATCCAGTGGCTAAATGGTCGTCCTCCCCTGGCAGAGCCCATCTGTGGTTTTCATGGCGAAATTTGTCCTCGGAAGAAACTGGACTGGCGGTATCTAGTAACTGGACCATTGTGCGCCCTCGTCGTTGTGGTGGCCCTTGCGCTGCTCATCAAGTAGTATTCAAGTGTAGTTTCCAACTTGATTTCTTATAATATTCCCAACATTTTTTAGGCATTATCGCTATGAACAAACATTGGCGGGACTGCTGTGGAAGGTGGATATGAAGGAGGTGACTGTCATCAATCTCGGAGAGTACAATAACCCCAGTAATAAGAATATTGTAGGTATCGAGGGGGAAATAAAGTAAGTTATTTATTTATTTACCAATTTTTTTTCCTTTCACACCATATTTCAGTTCCAAATCTGTCGTCAAAGCATTCTTGTGGTTGGTGAACCCAACAAGAGATCTTTCACAAATATAGGTAAGACCCAATCATATAGATGAATATATATTAAAGGTTTTATCTTTTATAAACAGCGCTCTTTCGTGGCAATATAGTGGCCATGAAAAAAATTCACAAGAAAAGTGTAGATATAACCAGATCCATTCGCAAAGAACTGAAACTAATGCGAGAGGTAAGCCCAAGAATGACTAACTGTTAAATAGTTAAAGATTCCATTTTATAAAAAGGTGCGCCATGAGAACATCATCAACTTCATTGGGGCCTCCACCGATCACGGATCTGTCATAATATTTACCACCTATTGTGCTCGAGGTAGCTTGGAGGATGTGCTGGCCAACGAGGATCTGCACTTGGACCACATGTTCATCTCCTCGCTGGTCTCAGATATCCTGAAGGGCATGATATATCTGCACGACTCGGAGATAATATCCCATGGCAATCTGCGCTCCAGCAACTGCCTCATCGATTCCCGTTGGGTCTGCCAAATCTCCGAATTCGGCCTGCACGAACTAAAAGCGGGCCAAGAGGAACCTAACAAGTAAATTTAATAATCTTAGCTTCCCTTACTTTATTTACCTGCATGTATAAGAAAGCATAGTCCTTTGGGAGCCGAATGTCCTTCTTCCACTATACATAAAAATATATAATCTATTTGTACGACATTCGCAGGAATGAACTGGAAGTGAAACGTGCCCTCTGCATGGCGCCGGAGCTTTTGAGGGATGCCTACCGGCCAGGACGTGGCTCCCAGAAGGGGGACGTCTATTCTTTTGGCATCTTACTCTACGAGATGATTGGCCACAAGGGGCCGTGGGGGGAAACGGCCTACACGAATGAGGGTCTGACACTTGCCACTTGAATAATTTGAAATTGTTTTACTGAAACGTATTGTTTTCCCTACAGAAATAATCCAGTTTGTCAAGTGTCCGGAACTGCTGCAGCACGGCGTTTTCCGACCGGCTCTCACGCACACCCACTTGGACATACCGGACTATGTCCGTAAGTGCTTGTGCCAGTGCTGGGATGAGGATCCGGAGGCAAGGCCAGACATCAGGCTGGTTCGCATGCATCTAAAGGAGCTGCAGGCTGGCTTGTAAGAACTATAAACAACAAAAATGTTTAGAAGTGTAACGAATTTGTTTAATTTAGGAAACCAAATATATTTGACAATATGCTTTCTATTATGGAGAAATACGCTTACAATTTGGAGGGTCTTGTTCAGGAAAGAACTAATTTACTTTATGAAGAGAAGAAAAAAACCGACATGCTTCTATACCAAATGCTGCCCAGGTAATTCTTTTCCATGTACAAATCAGGATTGCCCAGGCAGTGATCCCGTGAGCTTACCGAATGTCCAGTGGTTCGGCTTTATCCTGTGCATCAATATCAAAAATGGTTTCAAGCAAACTATTATCATAATAGTTAATATTACCTTATCCCTTCTAGACCCGTTGCCGAGCTCCTTAAGCGCGGGGATCCCGTAGAGGCCGAGTGCTTCGACTGTGTCACAATATTATTTAGTGACATTGTGGGTTTCACCGAACTCTGCACCACCAGTACACCCTTCCAGGTGGTGGAAATGCTCAACGAATGGTACACCTGCTGCGATGCCATCATATCCAACTACGATGTTTACAAGGTTATCTACTACACAAATTAATCAAATATATTAACTTGATTATTAATACTCTTCAGGTAGAGACAATTGGCGATGCCTACATGGTTGTATCCGGATTACCACTGCCGAATGGCAATCGACATGCAGGAGAGATTGCCTCCCTGGCACTTCACCTCCTGGAGAAGGTGGGGAATCTCAAGATTCGGCACAAGCCGACCGAAACCGTTCAGCTAAGAATTGGTATTCATTCGGGTCCGTGTGCAGCCGGCGTTGTGGGTCAGAAGGTAAGGGAACTCATTATTTTTTCTGTTCCCTAAGCAATCTCTAATACCATCCTTAAAACTCAGATGCCCAGATATTGCCTGTTCGGGGACACTGTGAACACAGCCTCCCGAATGGAGAGCACCGGCGATTCCATGAAGATCCACATCTCGGAGGCTACCTTCCAGCTTCTGCAGTCCATCGGCGGTTATGTCTGCATCGAACGGGGCATCACTAGCATCAAGGTAAGATATGGTGCCAATTCTTTCCATGAGATAAAAGGATTTATTCTGTATATTTTAGGGCAAGGGCGATATGCGAACTTATTGGCTGACCAACCGCCAGCACACCGAGCTCGCACCCGATCTCATCAGCACCGTGGACACGCTGGACAGCTACTGCTCGATTGAGAGAGCTAATCTGGAGCACTCACTGCATCAGTACTGCAGTCCGGCTCCGAAGAACTACAGATTGGGATCCTGCAACTGTGCCACCAAATGCTTGTACAGCCGCCGATCCGACGACAATGTAACCAGCACCCACGACACCCCAGAGTTTCCCAAGGTCCAATTTTTCGAGCCAGCCCAGGTCAATTGCAACCATTTGTGTGTCTGCCGGCTGAATAGCAGCCAAGTGTTCAGTAATCGAAGTCCACGCTCCGCTCCAAGCATTACGTTTAGGCTATAAGGATTCAGTTGAGTTAGGAATTAGGAGCTTGGAGTGAGTATATCAAGCTGGAGCTATAACCGTTGACGTCCATTAATGTTTATGCATTTAAAAGTGTGTTTTATGTACTTGGAAATCTAGTTTCTGATTGATAAATGTTAAATAAAGTGAATCAAAGTCAATAATTTCATATAGAATATCCTTTTGAAATGAAAGGACCAATAAACGGATTTAATTTCGTTGAAATTTGTTTTTTTTTTTACTGAAAATACTTGCTACTACGATTTTTATTTTTAATTTTAATTATGGTCTGCATTAAAATAAAATAACGAATATCGTAATTCTTCAAAGGTTTTAAATAAAATTAAAATGTGAGTGACTTGATTTTTCTTATTTATTGTATTATATTTCAGCATTTTGGAAATTTTCCTTCAAGGCCTGCCAGCATTCGTAATAAGCTGCATCCAGCTTTTGACAAGTTTCCTCGCCCCACTTGGTCACGGCCAAACTCAGAGAAGATTCAAACATAAAGGCCTTAAAAAAATATATATAAATAATTAAGAAATTTATATATATCCAAACGCATACCTGAGTTCCCTCAGCTACGCGTTCTGGCACCAGCTTGGCACTAGAGGCACCCTCGAAGCACTTCACATCCGGCCCATGAGGAGTCATCATCGAGTGAAGAGTGGCGCCACCGGCGGCAAAGCCATCCTCCTTGGCCTCGTACTTACCCAAAATCAGGCCCATAAACTCGCTCATGCAATTTCCTATAGAAAGTCAAGAATCATTAGTTTCTGGTCATTAGCCTTTCCAAGGTATCACAGCTCACTATGGTAATATGGCGGGCGGAAGGTGTGTTCCTGAACAGACCAACGGGGCGGGAATATCACAAAGTCTGCTATGGCTGTTCCAGGTCTCAGGCTCGGACAGGTGAGTACGGTAAATATACTGGGATCGCAGTGATCAAAGCTAACCGAGTTGATCACCATGAATTTGGACAAATCATACTTGTAGGGCACATAGTTGCCATGCCAGGCCACCACATCGAAGACGCTGTGATTTTGCTTGGCCACAAAGAGGCTGCCCTGGAATTTGGATATAACCTGGAAGTCTAAACAAGATATTTGTAATTAATCATCAGATTTTAAATTATTAATTAGATATTTACCTTTTACGGGCTGATCGTTGAACCAAGCCACGGGTGTTTCAAAGTCCCTGGGATTGGCCAAGCCATTAGCACCAATGGGTCCCAGATCCGGCAACACAAAGTGACCATCATAGACCTCCAGTATGTAGCCTCTAACAGAGGAATATATGTTTCTAAGAACTCAATAAAAATTATATATAAACCCACCTGGAGGGAGAATCCACAGCCACAGCGAATCGAATGCCCTGAGGAATAACGCAAATCTCATTGGGGGCCACTGTCATCCTTCCCAGCTCCGTAGTTATATCCAAAACTCCTTGCTGCGGCACTAAAAATAATTAACTATATTAATTATTTGTCTCAGTTGGTTCATATATCCTTACCAATTAAGAAATCGCCGTCACTATTATAGAAAGCCGAGGAATCCATGGAGCTATTACAGGAGAAGATGTGCACGGCCAGACCATGACGAGATCTGGGATCGCCGGCACCGCAAACTGTGTGCAAGCCTTCTACAAAGTCCACAGACTTTCCATCCTTCGATGGCAGATCAAAGGGCTTCCAGCGCAACTGAAGAGGGCATTAGTGAGTAATGAACATACTCAAAAGAGTAAAGCTATCCACCTGATTTGGATTGGGAGGCTGTTCATCCCAGTTCTGCTTAAAGTACGTGGCTCCCTTGAAGGGTTGGAATGGCAGGTGCACTGCGGAGGGCAGTTTCCGGTAGAGCCAGGTCCGCGTATTCTCGGTTCTGGGAGCTGTGAAAGCGCTTCCCGATAGCTGCTCGGCATAGAGCTTGTAGGGACACACCTGAGGGGAATTCTGGCCCACTGGCAAAGAGTTTGGATATCGCTCATCCTCGGAGGAGAAATGAGACCCAAAGCCAGAGAGATACTGAAATGGAAGAATAGATAAGAATTATGTTTCTCTGATTAGAAGTTTCTACAGATCAAATTATGAACATTGATAAAGTAAAATCAGTTGGTATTATAATAATAATTAAAAATATATTTGGTTCCTATGTGAAGAGCTGATTTAATAAAAATATTGCAGAAAAAATGATATAAACAACCAAGAGCATAGGCATGATAAGATATATTTCTAGGTAGATAATACCAGATGCCGTAAAGATATCTTGTCCAAGAAAGCTGCTTGTATATTTGCATAATTAAGACCTAAAATAGAAATGTATATCTCTTAACAAAAACAAGCAAAACCCTGATCCAAATAAACCGGCATAAGATTATAAAATTATTCAAGTTGGAAACTTGTTTTTAACACACAGAACTATGAGGAGAGATTATAGACCTGGGCATGCGACAGATCATTCCAGTTTCACTGAAAACTATAGTCCGTATATTTTCTCAGTGTTCTTAGAACTGCATTGTTACTAAGACGGATTATACAATGGTTTTTATATTTATAATTAGCAAAATGACAATTTTTTGATATTGTTTTGCCAGATAAACACTTTGCACTCTGTTAGACAATTTACGAACTTTAATTAAACGTTTACCTTGTATTGCGACATGTCTGATCCTCCGGCGGTTGAAACTAGCACTGAAGTTGGTCGCTTAGAGGCAACCTCTATTTATATCCAGTCCGGATATCAAGTGTTTTGAATACTGGACGGAGAAACTAGTCGCCAGTCCCCTAAAAATATGGCGAATGCTACGACGAGAGGTAAACACCTGCCCCCAGATTTGTTGTTGATGCGTACGGATTGTTTTGATTTTGTTACCAAGACTAAATCGCACCACTGAGAATCTCTGGAGAGGCATACGTGATATACTTAGCATAGGGGTTATACAGGTTTATAAGTGAATCAAATGGGGGTATACCTATGCCGAACAAAATCTTAGGGTTAAGTAGAATTAAAATAAAAAATAAAAAAATTGATATTTCAATGAAATATTTTGAATCAATAGATAATAAGAGAGATGTATTAAGATGATATTGTTGATATTCGATCGATATTATAACGATAAGTACGATATATTCGATATAACATTGAGCGCGTTTTTAATGTCGAAATATTTATATCGGACTTTGTTTTCGGTATACATCAGGTCTAATCATATTTAATCTTTTTCCCTACGCCATCTAAAATAACTCAAAACACAGCCAAGACCCATAAGAGTAGATCAGAGATATTGTAAAATAAGTAACTAGTTGTGTAATTTATTGCGGCAAAGATTCAAAGTTATAGTTAATGTGGTGTAGGCAATACAATACAATACAGTTGATGTGTGTGCTCTGTCTGTATATTAAAATACTTAAAGTACTTTTTATGCGGTAATTAAACCTAAATTAGTACGAGTATACATTAAATTAAAAATTTAAGGACATACAGCGCTCATGAGTAGGGTGAGTAAAAGCGGAGATTCACTCGTAGGACTGAAAAATGCCTTACGGATCATGATGAGTGTGTTCGATTGAGATATGCACGGCATATCTGATCTGGTCTGTCATGTTGGAAATAAGTGAAATTATTAAATAATGTGTGTACGAATGATCATAATTCGGATCTATGATGGACTTTACACTTGACAAAAAAAGTGGGTAAACTTAAATAGGAAAATGGAAAGATAGTATAAAATATTTATCCCGAAATATATACTGATTGGGCGATTAAAATGACGGACACTGGTACGTTAATGGAGATGCTACGCTTTTTTGCATTACGCATGGAAATATATGCATTTGGGGAAATACTGCGACTCCTACTGCTCTCTGGCAAGGATGTAAGTGTGCCATCATTCTATTCCGGCGATTTTAGTCATGCGACAAGTTCAGGATGTCATCGCCCATGCTGTTCTTGGGCATCTTTGATGGCGGCGGAGCAGCCAGATCCGCCACCGATGCGAATTCCATGCGCTTCTTGGGCAATCCAAGGGCTCCCGGTGGAGCTAGCTCTCCATAGAGACGGCTCAGATCCGGCGAGGGCCGGCGGTGCGAGGAGCTGCTGCTGCCATCAGATGGCGCCGGCGAGGGCGTATTCGAGGGCACACTGGAGATGGCCAGGTCCACGGCACTAAAGTTGTACTTGCCGGCGGAGTTGGAGTTGCTGCCACTATTGCCGCCGCCTCCTCCTCCTCCTCCTCCACTGTTTGCAGACTTTGTGGGCGTCAGCCGCTCCAAAGCCGGTGACGCCGAGGATTCCCGGGTTCGCGCCGAAGAGGGCGTCGTAGATTTGGGTGGCTTCATCATCATAGCTGACAGAGACTCCTGTTGGATTTTGAACAAGGCCGATGGTGACATAAACATGTTATTGGCCGCCAGTGTGGTCTTTGAGAGCGGATCAGGAATGCCGTATTTGCCATGTTGCTGCTGGAAGAATGCAGCGTAGTCCTGCATCTTTTCCTGCGCCAACGCATTGTAGTAGGCGGCTGGATTAGAAAGGGATGACGGCGATGACAGGCCACTGGCTCCTGCTCCGCTTGAAGAGCCGCCTGACTTCATGGCATTCCCCGAGGGCCCAGCTCCCACCACAGCTCCAGAGGGAGTGGCGAACAGGGCGTCCAGATCGGCAGCTGCCTTATTTTGACGATACAGTAGTGCCTTGATCTCCGAATCCTGCTTCTCTAGCTGCAGCAGTTGGTTAAGCATGTCGCTCTGAATGTCGTTCTGGTTCTGCTTCTGTTTTTGCTTCGATCCTCCACCGCCAGCTCCACCTCCTCCGCCACCTGACATGCCCACTCCCGAGGAGAGCAGAGCGGAGAGCTCATTGTGGGCTCCTGCCATGTGCTTGTTGGACGCCATCGCTGCAGCGAATTGGTTGTTAGGATCAAATAGCTTGGTGTAGGTCTGCAACAAGGCCGTGTAGTCCGCCTGAGCAGCGGCCTGCTGTTGTTGCTGTTGCTGCTGCTGCTGCTGGTGCTGCTGCTGCAGCTGTTGCTGTTTCTTGGATGAACTGCTATTGGAACTGCTACTTGCGGCGGGCTGGGGAGGCGGCGGAATCGAGGCAGCCGCCACTGCTGCCATTTGCTGCTGCAGGAACGCATTGAGGTCGTTACTCTGCTTGCTCTGCTGCATGTAGGAGTCATAGCCGAGCAGTTTGGAGGCCTGGATCAAGTTGTTGTAGTCCGCACTAAGGGCAGCAGCCGCCGCAGCTGCCGGCGAAGATTTCGATGACTTGCCAGAGGAAGAGTTCGACGGTTGACCACCAGTAAGAGTGTTGGCGGTGGGTACTCCCAGTCCAGCTCCTGTCAAGTAACTATAGTCCGAGCCAAAGCCCAGGGTGCCCAAGGTGGTGGCGCCCAGTGCTTCCGCTTGCTGGAGGAGCAGAGCGGCATACTCTGGGGAGCGGATCAGCTCGCTCATCTTCAGCGGATCGTTCTTCAGCTCGTCCAGCTCCTTCATTAGCTTCGTTTTATACGAATTGGAGGTTGAACTCGAGTTCGAGGAGGACGACGACGACGAGGACTTCGATGATCGCTCCGACTTGGACTTGGTGTTGTTGTGGGAATTGCTATTGCTGCCGCTGCCACCACCTCCTCCTCCTCCTCCTCCTCCTGTGGGCAACGGCATGTTGAAGCTATTCGAGTAGGCAGCCACGGCGGCTGCCACATTCGGATCACTCAACCCGGCAGAAGCTGAGGCATTACCTTGCTTGGAGCCACCCACCTTGGCAGCCGCTGCGGCCAGCTGGTTGAGCGAAGAGTTGCCGTAATCCTTGCGCTGCTGCTGAAAGAGCGCAGCCAGATCGGCCTGGAGGAAGTTCGGCGGCAGCTGTCCCGCCAGCTGCGCCAAGCTGGCAGCCATTAGATCGTTGGCCGTGGGCAGACAGGCGGCTGCTGGAGGCACAAGGGCAGCCGCAGCTGCTTCGTACTTGTTGGGCGTAATGCTGGGACTGTTTCGGGCGATGTCGCTCACGCTGAACTTGCCGGGACTGGGCGCAGGCGAGTTCCGGGTGCGGGAGGTGGAGGCGTGCGACGAGGTGTCCGACTTGGCCGGGGATGGGGACGCCCTCACCGGAACTTCAAACTTGGCCGGGCTAGCGGAGTTCGACTGAATGGTAATGGGACTGTCGCGTGGCGAGGCACTCAAAGCAGAGGACAGAGCCGGAGTCGTTGAAACTGGTGGGATGGCTGGTGGAGCGGCAGCCGTTGGCGGTAGTTGTGGGGGCAGCAGCTGTTGGCCGGCGGCAGCCGGTGGCAATGTTGGAGCCACCAGACTGGGCAGAACCGACGGATGAACCGTGGGATTCGGGGTGGCAAGGGGCGAGAGCATTCGCACCGGGTTCATATTCAAGCCGGAGGGCATGCACAGCTGCTCCTGCAGCGACATTACCTTCAGCTCGCTGGCCTTTTGCTCGGCCTGAGCAGTGGACTCCTCCTCCGCTTTGCGTGCACTCTCCTCTAAGGCGTTGACTGCCTCGCTAAATAGCTCCTCCTTGGGTGGCGTCATCTTCACGTCGTTTCCAATGTCCATGAGAACAACGGTCTTATCCTCCTCCTTCACTTCCAGCTCGTCGTTGTCGATGATCTTGATGGTCTTGGGCGGTATGAAGTCATCCTCCTGCTCGCAATCGAGGACCGCGCAGATCCAATTCCACAGGGCTTTGTCGCTCTGCTTGGAGGGGAACTTCGGGTACAGCGTGTTCTTCAGCTTTTCGTTGTAGGTGACGTCGTTGTTGTAGATGTGTCGAAACTTGACTACTTCGCTTCGGTACTGGGTGTAGTAGTCCACGCACAACTGTATCTCAGAGCGCACCTCCTCGGGTATCTCCTTGTCTGGCAGCACCGAGTATTGCATCAGCATGGGCCGACCGTACTCCATCGATTGCCGATTTTCGTTGGGCGGTACGATCCAAATACACTTGACCACCGACTCGAGCGTGGGATTCTCATCGTAATAGGGAGCTAAAGTAGAGTTTGAAGATCATCATTAAATTTAATGAACGCTTGGAAAAAATCCAGAGTAATACTTACATATAATAAGGGAAACACACGGCGTGTAGGTGAGATCACTGGCACCACGCATCCGTATCTGATAGTCCAGCTGGGAGTCGCAGTCGCGCAGCGTCGGTTCCGCCTGGAACTTAGGATGCGAGTGATACCATCCCACCAATAGCAGCTGATCCTGGATCATCATCTTCTGTATGTCGCGTTCGACTTCGCCGGCTCTCTGGCGATCAAAGCGTGTGCTCCGGCAAGGATATGTCTTTGTAATGGATAGAGCTGAGGGGACAAGGGACATTAATTTAATTGCATATGTAGACTAAAAATCAAGCCGAGTCGGACTCACTATGCGTGTTCATGTCCCAGGTTCCGCCCAGATAGCCGCATACCTCGCGCACCGTTAAATGACAGTGGAAGTCTGCTAGCAGGAGGGCAGAGGAGTTGATTGTGATGAGGAAGGGCTGTAGTTTGCCCACCGACGAGAAGGGCACGGACTCAATGAGCATGTTGGCGTCGCTGTGAATGAAAGTTTGAATGATTCCGTTAATTATAAAGTCGCAAAAAATTTTTTCTTTCCTTCTCAGAAAACACAAAAAAAAAAATCGATATATCCCTCTCCCTGTTTTACTCACTGAACTATATTGCGATTGGCTACGGTATTGTGGGCGAAGACAGTTCGTTTGACCACGATTTCCGGGGACTCCGACTTGCGTTCGGCATCTGCAGTTACAAGGTAATCAGCAATGATCTTGAAATGCAGCAGGTAGCAAATACGTACCCAGGTCACAGTCATCGAGCGGTGTCTCCTTTTGAAGGGCACACTTCCGCAGATACGTGTTCTTGTAGGCGTCCAGCTTTTTGCCCTTGTACTTGACCGAGGCCCAGCCGCAGCCGCTCTTCTTCTCTGGATTAATGATCCGCTTGCAATGCATGGCCCAGGCGCTGGGCGTCAGGAAAATAGTCTCAGTCTCATGGGATTTGATCTTGCCGTCGGAAAGCAGGTCTCCGACAAACTTCTGGCCCAGGTATTCGATCGTCATTAAGCCCTGGCCCGGCTGCAGCACATTGGCGGCCATCAGCGTTTGTAAGGTGACCGTGCGTCCCGTACCATTGAAGCCCTCGTAGTTCTCCTTGGCCTGCAAGAGAATTCACATATGTCAGGCATGCAATGTAGTCACCGATAAGGAGCATGCTTACCTCATCGTCGTTTTCGTCGTCGCCAGCATCACTGTCCACATCTTTGTCGCAAAGGTTATCCTCCAGCAGGGCGACGACTGGTGCTGTCGTCCTATCCAGGGGCGGTGGTCCGGAGTCCGAGTTGTTGGTATTAATTGCATCCGACGCGGATAGTGCCCGCTCCCCCTCCAACTCCCGCTCGCAATCGTTTGTTATTTGCGGCTGCGACTGCGGCGGCGACGGCGGCTGCTGCTGCTGCTGTAGCACCTGCCCCTCCTCCTCCCCATCGCCATCGCCGTCACCTTCGCCGTCGGAGCTGCTCACAACCTGGTTCTCGCCCACCTCGTCCACCGGCTCGCCCTCGGCCAGGGCACCGTTTTCCACACCGTTCTCCATGCGTCCTGCAATCAGCAATTTGCAATTTTTCGCAAATTCAGCCGCAGAATTTGTGTATGTGGTTGTTAGTAGTGCTTAGTGTGACCGCTGCCTGGTCGCTCTAATATACCCAGGGGCCTAAAAAAAAATCGCTACGCTGCGTGTGACCAAGTTTTTCACTTTCTTCGGTATTTTTATAGGTATTTCGCACAGCATCTAATGCGGTCCCATATCATCGTAAACGTAAATAAAAATATATTCGCTTTCGGTTTTTTATCAAGATTTTTGTAAGGGCAAGGATATGAGGAACTCCAAGGCAATTGCCTCGCCTGGCAACCGTTCTCTTCGCAGTAGGACAAAAAAGTAAGTACGCAAACTTTAAATCTAAGGACACGCTTTACTTTTGACTAACTTATTGCAGGTGTCGAGTTTGCTTGAAAAAAACAAAAGAAGTGGTCAATATCTTTGATATTACTCCAGAGAAAGGTGTTTCTATTGCGGACCTGTTATCCCAAACCACAGGACTTGAGATATTTAAGGGTGATTCTTATCCCGAAACCGTTTGCACGCCATGCCTTCAGGATGCCAAGACTGCATTCGAAAGTAAGACACAGGCAAGGAGCCACCAGTTCATCCAACAATTAAAGCAGGATCCCGATGCAGTGATTGACTTAATCGAGGAAGAAAACGGTATCCAAGTTAAGGACGAAGGCATCGAACATTTATCGGTGGAATCGGCCCCACAGATGGAATATTTCCAAATAGATGAATTCCTCTCAGACGAAGTGAAGCAAGAGCCAACTGATGAACACATTTTAAACAAAGTGATAAACGAGGAGCCACCGAACGAGTACTTTCACGGCCAAGTGATTAACGAGCCAATTGAAGATGACTCATTAGAGGAGGATTTCGGGAATAGCTTAGATTATGAAATTGATTCTTCTTATATACGAGAGCAAAGTAAGAGCACTAATGATAAGAACTCTAATGAAAACCGTGCGATATCTCCCACCCTAAACGTGAGCCCTTACACTTTAGCTTTTCAGTGTTCCGCCTGCCCAAGGATTTTTCCAACAAAATCTCAACTGAAAATACACGAGTACCGACACAAAAAACCTACCTACAAGTGTTCCTACTGCAAAATGGCCTTTATATACCAGTCATTACTACAACAGCACATAATAAAACATACTGGGGAACGACCATTTAAATGTTTGCAGTGTGAACAAGATTTTACAAGCCAACAACAATATACAGTACATTTCAAGAGCCACCCCAAAATTCCATTGTTTAAGTGTTCCCGTTGCGATCTTGTTTTTAAAAGCCCGGTCGAACTCGAAGAACACATTAAAACGCATACGAAAAAACAATTCTTTATTTGCTCTGTTAAGACTTGTCAAAAAATTTTTCAGAACGAGGATGCACTCAAAAATCACATTACATTCATCCATCTAATACCTTCGGTCATTAAGTGTTCCCACTGCCAAAGCGATTTTTCTAGCAGTCAAGAACTTATAAGGCACATGAAGAAAAGCCACCCAGAATACGCGCTACCTACACCCCTCCCTGAACAATGTTTGATGTGTTCCTACTGCGGAAAGTCCTTTAAACGGAATGGATCACTCGTTTTACACGTTAAAAACAAACACCGCGGTACCGACGGCCTAAGTGTTTTAACTGCCAAAAAGCATAAAGACTTGTGACTTACGGTACACATAAAAATCACTTCGAGACATAGATTTCCGTATTTTAGGTAGTAGTCTTGATGACAATTTCCTTATTAATAATAGATATCGTTATTCAGAAAATTATATCTAATATCATTCGTTATCAATTTTACCAACAGTCGTACGGAAAAAAGGCCGTATAAGTGTTCCCATTGTGGTTTTCCGGACAAATCAACTTGATAACACATACACATCAAACTAACTAAAATATTTGTATAATTAAATTGTTAATAAATAATGAAAACCTAAAATAAACATTTCATTCAAGTTTTAATAAAAAAGTAAATATAATTGTTGGTAATGATATAAGGCTTTTTGGAAGAATATTTTAGGCAAAATTTTCTATCTGATAGATATATTATTATATTACATATGCAAGAAATTGATCATATAGCCCTCCTTTGGTAGATATGAAAAGCATATGATTTTGAAATTTTAAACATTTGCCATGTTTTATGTTACGGTTCTTTCTCATTTTTTTTTAAATAAGTCGGTTTTAATAAGCCAATCGACAACTGAAAGGGTATTTAAGTTTCTGCCTGTTGAATTTAGTTTTTGTGTTATTTTTACATGAGCGACGCGTTAGGAATTAAACAAATTCCGCCTGGTCACACTGGAACGCTTACTGCAAAAAGGCGCGCATGCTAACTTACTGAATAAAAATTGCGTTTTTGTTTAATTATTGTTAAATTACTGCGTGCCCGTAAAACATGGCACTTTGGGTGGACAAATACCGGCCGCGGGAACTGGTCAAGCTGGACTTCCACAAGGTAAGACCCTAAAAATCAGTCATATTCATACGAAAGCCACCATGCTAATTTGGTTTTCCTGGCCACAGGATCAAGCGGATAATCTGCGTAATCTGTGCAAGCAGAGTGACTTTCCGCATCTCATGTTTTATGGACCTTCGGGCGCCGGCAAGAAGACCCGAATCATGTGCCTCCTGAGGGAGATGTACGGACCCGGCGTGGAGCGGCTGAGGAGTGAAACCATGACATTCACCACACCCTCAAACCGCAAAATCGAGGTGATGACAGTCAGTAGCAACTACCACCTGGAGGTGAATCCCTCCGATGCCGGAATGTACGACCGAACGGTGGTCATTGATCTAATCAAGCAGGTGGCCCAGACGCACCAGATTGAGATCAATGGCCAGCGGGAGTTCAAGGTAATCGTCATCTCCGAGGGCGATGAGCTCACTAAGGACGCGCAACATGCCCTGCGCCGGACCATGGAGAAGTACGTAGCTACTTGTCGGATCATTATCTCGGTGAACTCCACGTCACGCATCATACCGGCCATTCGGTCGCGTTGCCTGGGCATCCGGGTGGCAGCCCCCAACGAAACGGAAATCGTGTCTATCCTGCAGAGCACCTGTAAGCGGGAGGGTCTCACCCTGCCGGTGGAGCTGGCTAAGCGGGTGGTGGACAAGTCAGAGCGCAATCTAAGACGGGCTCTACTAATGCTAGAAGCCTCCAAAGTGGCCAAGGCACCGTTCACTGCCAACCAGGAGATACCCGAACTGGACTGGCAGGTATTCCTCCGCGAGACTGCCTCTCAAATCATCAGCGAGCAGACACCCAGCAAACTGGAGAAGATACGCGAGCGGCTATACGAACTTCTCACCCAGGGCGTACCGCCTAATCTCATTTTCCGCGGTCTAGTTGAGCAGCTGGTGAACAACTGTGATATGTCCATCAAGGCAAAGACGCTCGAGTTTGCAGCGGAATACGAGCACCGGATGCAGTCGGGGGCAAAGCACATCTTCCACCTGGAAGCGTTCGTCGCCCAGTTCATGAACATCTACAAAAAGTTCCTCTCTGAGCTGGTTATGACGGATGACTTTTAATGCACTCCGTACATTTTTTACTTATTCCGAAAAACTTATAAAATAAACTGAATGAAACAACATATTTAATGGAAAAGCGGCTGTTGCTGCTGCTGTCGTTCCTCGCGACTCTGAAGGATGGCCATGCTCATTTTATCCTCTGTTGTACGTTTGACCGTGTCGATGTATCTGCGGACCTGCTCCTCCAGATTAATGCTTGCCTAAAAAATAAATAAAAGGATTTAATTTGTGAGTCACCAGAGATAAGTCGTCACCCCATCGTCGAGCAATCTCGCGAATTCGAAAATCTTTTAGCTTACGATTTTATACTCGATATCATCCTTGCCATTGATCTTCAGTGCGTGCAGTAGCAGATCGATGGTGTTGATAGGAAAGGCGAGCTGGGGATTCGCCACGTTCACCGAGTGCCCAAAGTCAAAGTACTCGCAGCCTGCTCCGAGCATACCGCCGATCATCTCATGGCCTAGATCAGCGGCTTCCAGCAGGCGATTGTGCTTAACGAAAAGATGCAGGAGCTCCCGACAGTTGGTTAGCTTGTACGAATCCATAAGCCACTGAGGCACGAACGCATTCAGGACTAGAAGTCTGTTCACTATGCTCTTTTTGATCTCCGTGGAATTCTTTTCCTCGGTGTCCCTTACCAGCTTCTCTAGCAGGGCCCAAGCCATGTCGGCAGCATTATTTCGATGGGGTAGATCTGGAAAGGAGGAAACGTAATGAGTATAGATGGAAACTTCAACTCTAAACCCAACTAACCTGCCAAATCATTGTTTTGCAACCAGCTCCAGGCGTTTGCTGACTTATCCTCCGTGGCCGTGACACAAGCTGTTGTCAGGCTCTCAAATATGGGCAGCACGGAGAACTTGTGTCCTCGGAAAAGTTTTAGGGCGGCCGTATACAGACCACAACTAGCCAGAAGATAGGACAACTCTTCGGGTGAAGCGCGATCATAGGAAGCGGCATCCTTGCGGAAATGGGATAGCTCAAGTAATGCCTCGGCGTGAACCAATTCCCTTCGAATATCGGCCAGCTCCAGGACAATCACCTCCTCACCACTTGTATCCTCCTCGTCTCTAAGTTCATATTCTTCGTCCTCGGTCTTGTTCATTGATCCCACCCTCTCGTCGCCGATGGTGGGCTTGGCAATCCATCTGTAACGGCTGTCGACCAAGTGTAAACTGTTTAGACAAACCAGTAGCGAGGAACAGCGTTTCTCCAGGGCATTAGGGGCGTCGCTGTCAACTTGCAGACGCATGGCTTGCTCGTACATAACCGTGGCAGCTTTACGCATATTTCCCTTGTCCGTATGGAAGGCATATAAAAAGTTGTAGACATCGTTCTGATCGATGCTCAAGGCCCTTGCCCGCGACTCAACAATGTCTTCAAACTCATTCTGCAACCCTTGATACGAGAACCGCATAAGGAGCTGCAGCTTCTTGTTGTTGAACAGGGTTATAACCAGCTGTCGCAAGCAGTCCTTTCGTCGCGACGTATCGGCGTTGTTCACCAGAGCGTGGTAAGCCTGATCGTAGTGGCCCCACTGCAGATGAATGTTGAACACAATTGACTGGAACATAGGCAGCTGTGGATCGTTGCAGTCTAGTACTTTCATTGCCTCATTGGCCAGTTGGTTTATATAGTTAAGCGCCGAGTGCTGCTCGAAAAGCTTGATTACCTTCAGGTAATATTGAACAATGGCCGCTCGAGTGTCCACCACAGAAATCGCCTCACCTCGGACGACACTTTCTTGAACCTTGCTGTACAGCGGTGTGCTTTTCAGTACGTGCTCAATTAGGAAGTCGTCTTTGACCACGCAGGAAGCTGTTTCCTGAAACTGATGGACTGCTTTGTGGGCCTCTCCGCAGTCTAGCAGGGATACGGCCAGCATAAAGCGTCCTTAATTTAGAGTTAGAGGAAATAACAAGATAGAAACTCTGCAAGACTTACGTGCATCGGTTTTCGTCGAACACCAATCGGACAAGAGGCGCACATAGTCCTGAACGATGATGTGCTGACAGGTGCCGAGTAGCCATTCGGGGAACACGTAAATTGGCGACTCAGGCCACAGCATCTTGTTGATAGAGCCCACAATTTGAAGCAGCGAATCACGCAGTTTAAATGGCTCGGTGTCCAGCTGAAGACTGTCGGTTTTATGTAGCATGGCAAGGGCGCTAAAGAGACCCTTGGACTGCAGAAAAAGACTGAGCAGCGTGGTCTGGTCATTGCCCATGATCCGCAATTGGCTGGCATAGGGACGAGTATAGCCGCTGAAGAGTTGGGCACGGCTCAAACGCTGGATGGAAGCCTCACTGAAAAGGGTGATTCATATAAGGAATATAGATACGTTTACAAATTTAAGAAATAAATACAATCCAGCTGGTGCAGTCAAGGAAACGGGCGTGTCAGCGATCCAGACCAAGGTTCTATAACAGTTCAGATAAATAATGTTTGTTGAAATGTTTGATGTCTCCATTCCAGCTGGCTTACACGCCAGGTACTGCAATATCAAAAGGTTTCGGCAGACAGCGAATCTGTAATTTAATCACAAAAATATTTATGGATATAACAATGAACAATCATACAAATATGTATATTGGTCTCACCGTATCATGGCCATTTGCTTGACCGTTTCGGCTAAGATGGCAAGTCCATATTCGCTGCCGAATAAAGCTCCCGTTGGTTGCAAAAATCGAGATGATGCGGAATAATCTAAAGAGGAATTTAAAAATTAATTAGTGACTAAAACTACCGACAAACTAAAGTTCAAAATCTACCATGCGGCGGCGCATCTGGATCGATGATGCTCAGCACATCGAGTAACATTTCCACAGCAGGCTTAACGTTGGGAATATCCTGGAACTTTTGGGTTATGGCTTTCAAGCTATCCGCTGATAAGGCTGCCATACGGGAAACCACCTTGGATATCACCTCGACTGTGGACTCACGATCGTAGAGCTGCTTGTCCATCTCAATTTTCATTTCTTCCGATATCAACCCTTCTAGCAGCGTCACTACCTGCATAACGTTGACAAATCCCGCGGCCATTGCGGGATCGTTGCGAAAAATGGGAGCCACAAATGTGGCCACCTTTTTGCTGTCACTGCCGATGAGCAAAAGATGCTCAAGTACCTCGCAGGGACGCAGGAGTGAGAATGACTGCCGCCTGACCAAACACACTGCATCCATTCCGTCAAGGACAGCAAGTCCCATGAGCTCTGAGAACTTGATGTGGTACTGCTCGCAGCATGAGTAGAACCGGCTCCAGAGCCGCGTTGCAACCTCCCAGTACACGTCGTCGGGGACCTCGAAGTCTTTCAGCTCATTCTGGATCTCGTCTTCGACGGCCGTGCATACCTGCTCCTTCAGCACTGACATGGAGAGCTGTTTTACATCCAACTGCATGTTAACGCGCCTAAACATCTAAAAAAAACGGATTATTGAAGAAAATACATATATTAGCTTAATTTACACTTACATATAGGGCCTTTGTAATCACATGCCGATCAAAGCGTCCCGGATGGAAGATATATGAGCAATAGGACTCCCGGGGATTGACATGGTCCTGATCATTGGTGAGGCTATAGCGATCCGGTGGAGCTTCCAGGGCAGCGGTAACCCATTTAACAACTTTTTTTGAACTCAGATGTCCGGCCGAGACGTGAAATTCACCCTCTGCATTGCTCCAAAGTGCCCAGATATGCGAGTTAGTTGCATCGAAGTTAATAAGATCCATTTGGGGAGCCGTCTCCGCAGTTTCCTCATGCGTCACCAGCATGATACCCCTGTTATCACCGGGATCGGGCACGATGCTCAAACAAATGAACTCAGCTCCGTTGTCGTGGGAGATGAACAAACAATAGTCCCGATCGTTAATTTTCCGCAGTTGGTTGTTTTGAGCTAAAAGAGTGAATATGTGAATAATACGATAATGGGAAGAACTGGGCTGTACTCACGTCCTTGCGCTCCTGAGCCTGCGTGACTGGAGCCTGCAGAGAAGTTTGTGCTGGCCACCGTCTGCAGGCCATCGACTGACCACAAGCGCAGGTCATTGTTACGGTAAAGGACTAGGATGTAGAGATTCCCCTCAATTTCGCTAAATGCCATAGACATGGCTGCCTCCTGGGTCTCCGAACGGCCTCTGAGAATATTGCGGTTTGTTAATTATATGAATAGACATGCCCTAGAATATCAAACTCACATCAGAGCACCTTTGAGGTTGGACAGAAAGCGTGGCATCAGGTATGGCTCCTTGATTTCGTTGGTGGTCGTGTGGCCGGAACTGCAGTTCATTATATGGAGCAGCAGCTTTTCCTCGTAGGCCACCGCAAAGTAGGCAGTGAGAGCGTCGTGCGAGACATAGGATTCCGCCACGTTGGGCGGTACCGTTCCAAAGCCATCCGTCACATAGAAGCTGCTCGGATCGTTGATCTTCTCATTTACATCGTAGAAAATGGATTGTGATTGCAAGTCCTCGGCTATGGTGCTGGAACCTCCATCTTGGACAGCCGTCTTTAGGGGGAACACGTACCGATGCACACTGCTGACGGTGACCACCAGCAGCGTGATGCTTGTCGGCTGCTCTGCCAGACTAACGTTTAACACGGCAGAGTCGGTGAAGCGTAGGCGCAAATGGTTTCTCTGCAAGGAGATGTCCAGACTGACCTCCGATAGTTCAAGCACATCCTGGTTTGCGCGCCTATAAGAATTCATTATGAGACGGAACTATCATCGACAGGGCTCCAACTTACCAATATATAAACCGGTTCCTGTATTGTTTATTATTACATCGCTTGTAGCAATAGCCGCCCGAGGTCTCGAAAGTTTTGAGATCCTGCAAAGTGCTCTGGGTTCCTGTTGTTTTTTAATATATAAAATCACAACTTTCATGGCACCGAGCTCCTCCTCCTCCACCAGAGGGACACCGCGCAACTTACCCGTGTTTATTTTCACTTCTATCCACTCCGCTGGATTAAGGTTCTTGGGGATGACCTCCCGGTAGCTCATGTTAGCAGTAGAATTGGGCATCTTTATTAAAAAATGTCCAGGAGAAACCACAGAAAATTATTGGCGGTACCGGCAAACAACACGCTCAACAGTTTCAGTGTTGGGCAACGCAGAAATTGGCTTTGAGCAACGCACTACAAATGTAAATTCCCAAGTTTTATAAAAACCTCAAGGTAAAATGGTCAAACCAAAAGTTTATACAATTACGTAGTACTGATTGCTTAAAAAATTTTTTTTTATTTCTTTTTATATGTTTTTTTATATCTCATCCCGTTAGATCGATTACCTGGTCATTCCTGGTCACACTACGCCTATCCACATGTGTTTTTGTTGATGCGGCTTTGTTATTTACTTATTTTATAAATTTAAATTAAATCAGAATACTAAAATGAGTGAGCTAGAGGATGAGACTGTTGTTTGTCTCCCAGGCGAGCGCTTGTGCGCGATAGCAGACAACATTGTCCTCGGCGTGGGAACTTACGAACAGAATGGATATATCTATGCATCCAAGTCTGGCATTGCGAACATCGACGATTCAGGGGAAAACGTGAGTTTTTAGAGAAAATTTAAACCTTTAAGTAATTAATTATCTCTCCTGCAGTGCCAAGTTGTGAGTGTGCACAAGCCAGGCTTTCATCTGACAATCCCGGCCACCGGAGACGTTGTCACTGCCCGCGTTTTGGTCACAACTCCGAAATTCGCCAAGTGTGCCATTTTCTGTGTGAGAAATGTTCTTCTAGAGAGCAGCTATCGAGGCCTACTGCGTAAGGAGGATGTGAGAGAGACTGAGAAGGACCGCGTTGACATCTATAAATCCTTCAAGCCTGGCGACGTGATCCTGGCCCGTGTGATCAATCAAATGGAGCAGTCGTTCCTCCTAACAACTGCCGAAAACGAACTCGGCGTGGTCATTGCCTATGCCAGCGACGCTCGTAAGAATCGAATGCCAATGGTACCCGTGGGCTGGAGCGAAATGCAGTGCCCCCTGACCACAATAAAGGAGCCACGTAAAGTTGCCAAAGTCCTGCCGGAAAGCTCAATAAACGATGTAAAATAAGGCAAATAGATTTGTATACTCAATTATGGGGGAAATTTTTTTTTATTAATGGACTGCTTAATTAATTAATGGGTAATTTATTCTGTATCTAGACAATCCACAACTAGTTCAGAGTTTGTGGAGTTTCTTAGTCTCCATAGTTACTTTTTAACTAAAGGCCTTATAGTATGTATCGACTTAAACATGATCTATAATTGTATACCTCTGAGAATAAACTATTTACTTTTAGAAAACCTATTGGTTTCTCTGGTTTCCATAGTTATGTATCTCGCCAATGAGTAATATCCAAGTTATTTTAATGATTTTTTTGTTATTTTGATTAAACAAAAGATTAGGAAGGAGTTTTAGAATTAAATTACTTCTGTTTTTGAAGTTCGCCACCCTATGGTATTCAGGGTTGTCAAAATACCCTGGGAATAAACTGTTAAAAAAAGTTATGGAATTATGTTAAAAACTAAATTTATTTCGTTGCATACTTTTGGCCACATTTTCAAAAGATGTTAGACCCGTAGCGATTTAAAGCGAAAAAAGAATATTTTTCCAGTTTGGATTAATTAATTAAGTATTTGTTTTAAAGTAAATCACAGAATATACATATTTCTGATAGCAGGTGAAATAACCCTTTTGATGGAAATCAATATGCAGACACATACTCTTTACGAGTTGCGAACATAAAAAGTTCTTGGAATGGAATGACAGGTACTTATTCCAAACAAACCGAATTACCTTTACATGCTATTGCACGTGTTTCCCAAATAAGGCGAATAATAAAAGGAAATATGGTTGCAGGCGCCAGAGCCGTAAAGAATCCGAACCGTAGCCCGATGCCAATCAATGTCGCTGGGAGCTGTTGTTGATGGGATAGCAATAGTTGCGATTTCTATGCAAATAACAGTTCCCTTCGCGTGCTGGAGTCGAGCCTAATTCAATCAAAGGAGCGAGAGCATGGAGTAGCTCCTGGACTAGGCCACCGTGTCTTGTCTTGCCGAAAAAGTAAATGCAAATGCATAAATGTTACAGGTGGGCAGGGAGTCGACGGCGAGCGACTGAGTCCCGGATCCCGGACCGGAGCGGCATCCAAACAACCAATCGTTGTTTGGTCGATGGGAAACGCAACCGGCTCGTTTCGGTGGTTCGAAGTTCGAATTCCGGTTAATATTCAAATTAGGGCTAAGGGAAAATACAATCAATGTGCGATTGCAAGTGAGCAGCCCGGCGGGTAGTTGGCCCTGTCGTAGTCGTCGCTGAAACGTCACCATTTCTGGCCAGTCCCGAAGCATAAGTTCCTGTCGCTGTCGCTATTCTCTGTCAGTCGCAGGGCAACAGCTAGAAAGACCACATCCCAAGCAACAACTTCGGAAACGGAAACAGATACGGACAGGGAACGTCACAGGGACTGCAGAGACCCAAGCAAGCAACTCATCATGGTTCAGATATCGCAGACGGAGGAGGACATCAAAATCTCCATCGAGCTCAATCGCTTGGTGACCCGCAAGCCGGATGTTGTCCTCCTGCCGCAGTATCTTAAGTTCAACAATCCTCCCATTTTCTTCGAGCGGCATCTGGCCCAAGAAATAGACGAAATGGCCAGGTGAGTTCCTATAGGAATAATAATAATGTTTCTTTAATTGTTTCGAATCCCTTGCAGCTTCTGTCGCATTTTCAAGAACGAGGCTCGCATCGTGCTAGTGAAGAAGGAGAAGGGCTTTTGGCCCGAGATGTTCCAGAAGCTGGACAAAGAGGAGCTAATGCAGAAGCGCCTGGAGATTGCCGATTTAATTGTGGAGCGTAACAAGAAGCGGGACGAAAAGGCACTGGAGCGGTACGAGAACAAGAGGCGTGCTGAGATCGAAAAGGAGATAAAGAGGGAGACAGCTATGCGGGAACGGATGAAGCAGTTCCAGGAGAACTCCGTCCGCGAAGCCCTTGTGGTGGACGTACGCAAGGAGGCCAATAATGCTACTCCCAAGGTCGATCAATCGTCGTCGTTGCCTGCCGCCAGTCGCCTGGCCACACCCCTTTTGCGTCCGCCGATGAGCTCTGTGCGCGGCAGTGGTCGGATCACCGTTAGCTTCTCAAGCCAGCACAAGCGAAACACGCCGATGAGGGAGTCGCAGACCACCGTGGACAATGCCTATGCTGCTGCCGGCGGACCTAATGCGGCTGTTAATCCTCCTATGGAGAGCCTCGACGAGTGAAGTTAAAACGAGTTATCCGTTTAACACAAATTGTGCGTGCGTGCATTCTTGAGACTGTTCAAACTGTTTCCTATCTTAATATTCCAACAAATAAATCTACAGGTGTGGGCTTTAATTGCAAAAATAATGGAGAGTTTTCAATACGATGCAATTTAAAATATATCATTTACTATAAAATATATAAACGTAAGAGTTTATGTAATGATTAAATAAGTAATAAGAAAGGACACCAAAATTATTTTGTCTAATTTAAATAAAATTTAAATATTGGTTCAAAGTTCGATATCTCCGATACCAAGTAGCACTGACGTGGAATAAACATCGATATCCGATTTATGTCAGCTGTTAGGCCATCAGCTGAGCTGAAAAAATCGGAGTCTCATTCGATATACATTCGACGTTGCTTTTTTCACAAATTTTTTGCCGCTATGTCCGTATTCCAACAAAGAAACTACTAAATAGAGTTCTCGACACATCAATCGCAGCAGCTGGAGAAGACTGATGACTGACGCAGCAGCACCTGGAAACCGGAAAGGGCCTGCCGGGGACACGAAGACGGACAGCACGGTGCAAACACTGGCCGGCAGAGCAAAGGAGGCCGCCAGGCTGGATGATCTGGTGCAGTATGTAAGCCTGCACGTGCGCATTCCAACGCCGTTGAGCGGCGTCGTGCTGCCCTTCGTACCGCTCTACCTGGCCGCCTTCTACCTGTGGATCCACGTGTACGGAGGAGAAAGCGACGGAGTGGTCTCCCGTGAGAACAGCACCAGCACGGATGCCACTACTACGGTGTGGAATGACGTGGGCTTCATTGGTGTGTTGGCCATCGCCTTTCTGCACGTTCTCACGCTGCTCTTCTGCTATTGGAGCGTTCATGTGCTGGCCTTCCTTACGTGCCGTCGTGCAAAGCTGCCGGGCGCCAATGTGCTGGCCAAGGTGGTGCCCACAGCGAACAATGGCAACTCCAAGATCGTTCCCGTGCGATCCGCCAAGCTGGAGGACGGGTCCACGCAGTATTTCTTGGTGTTCCAAAAGACGAAATACGTTTGGAATGAGGATAAGAAGACGTTCCGCGCTGTGGAGTTCCCAGTTAATGGACTGCTGAGCAGCTACTCTGCATCTAGAGGATTGGAGACTGAGGAGGCCATCAAGCGGGCCACCAACACATATGGAAACAACGAGATGGACATGGTGGTGCCCGAGTTCCACGAACTCCTAATGGAACGGGCGACAGCGCCGTTCTTCGTGTTCCAAGTGTTCTCCGTGGGACTTTGGTGCATGGACGACTACTGGTACTATTCCCTTTTCACCCTCTTCATGCTGATCGCCTTCGAGTGCACCATCGTCAAGCAGCAGTTGCGCAACATGTCCGAGATCCGAAAAATGGGCAACAAGCCGTACCTGATCTACGCCTTCCGTCAAAACAAGTGGCGGCACATCGGCTCCGATGAGCTGCTGCCTGGTGATTTGGTTTCGGTGACACGCTCCCAGAACGACAACATTGTACCTTGCGACCTGGTTATACTGCGCGGATCCTGCATCGTTGACGAGTCTATGCTGACGGGTGAATCGGTGCCGCAGATGAAGGAGTCCCTAGAATCGCTGGATAATTTGGATACGGAACTAGATGCCGAGGGCGATGGCAAGCTGTTCGTTCTGTTCGGTGGCACCAAGGTGGTGCAGCATACTGCTCCCACCAAGGAATCGCTGCGTGCTCCGGACGGCGGCTGCATTGGCTACGTGATCCGGACGGGTTTTAACACATCGCAAGGCAAGCTCCTACGCACCATCTTGTTCGGAGCAAATCGCGCTACGGAGAACAATGTAGAGACCTTTGCCTTCATAGCGTTCCTAATGGTGTTCGCCGTGGCCGCCGCCTCTTATGTGTGGGTGAAGGGCAGCGAGGATCCTGAGCGCAATCGCTACAAGCTCTTCCTCGAGTGCACGCTCATCCTGACGGCCATCATCCCGCCTGATCTACCCATTGAGCTGACGCTAGCCGTGAATACATCTCTGATTCAGCTGACCAAACTGTTCGTCTTCTGCACGGAGCCTTTCCGGATCCCCTTTGCCGGGAAAGTTCAGATCTGCTGCTTCGACAAGACGGGTACCTTAACAACGGATAACCTCATGGTCGAGGGCATTGCTGGTCTAGCTCCCAATGGTGCTTGTGTGCCCATTGAGGAGGCAGAAACGAATACGATTCAGGTGCTGGCGTGCTGCCACTCCTTGGCCCTGTTGGACGATGGATTGGTGGGAGATCCCCTCGAGAAGGCCACACTGGCAGCGGTGGACTGGAACCTAACCAAGATGGACAGTGTCATACCCAAACGTCCGCAACTGAAGCCCCTGAAAATCGTACAGCGCTATCACTTCTCCTCTGCTCTGAAGCGAATGTCGGTCTTGGCCGGCTACCTGATGCCTTACTCGAACGACGTTAAACACATTGGAGCGGTGAAGGGAGCCCCAGAGGTGATTCAGAAGATGCTGCGTGAGGTGCCCGCGGATTACGAGAAGGTTTATTTGGAATACGCCCGTCGCGGTTCTCGCGTCCTGGCCCTTGGAATCAAGGAGTTCGGCACTCTGAGCAATCTAAAAATACGGGAATTGAAACGCGAAGAGGTTGAATGCGACCTAACCTTTGCCGGCTTTGTGATCATCTCGTGTCCCATGAAGCCCGACTCCAAGGCAGTGATCAAGGAACTAATTCAATCCTCCCACAAAGTGGTAATGATCACCGGCGATAATCCGCTCACCGCCTGCCATGTAGCCCGCGAACTGCGCTTCACCCGCAAGAAGCTGCTTATCCTGACGCCATCAACCGGGGATACCTTTAAATGGGTGTCCGTCGACGGAGAACAGAAGTTCGAACTAGAGCGAAAGAACAGCAAGAGGAATATTTCCATGTTGCTGGCCACGCATGATCTCTGCATCACTGGAGAGGGATTACAGTATCTACAACTGAATGACCGGCAATACTTGCGTCAATTATTACCACAGATCACGGTCTGTGCTCGCTTCGCGCCCAAGCAAAAGGAATTCGTGATCACCCAGTTGAAGCAACAGGGTTACTGTACTCTAATGTGTGGTGACGGCACCAACGATGTGGGTGCCCTAAAGCACGCCAACGTGGGCGTCTCTCTGCTTACCAGTGCTCCTGTGAAGCGCAAACGCACCGAGGAGGAGCAACAGCAGGTGGCAACCACTGCAGCGGCTGCGGCGGCACAGTCAGCAGCAGCAAACAATGCCAACCAGCTGTTGACGCCCAGAGAGCGAGCCCTACGCCGCCGCCAGGAACAGATCAACCAGACACAAGCACGTCTGCAGAGTGCGCTGCGCGACATGGAGGAGCAGACCATGGTTAAGCTGGGCGACGCCTCCATTGCAGCTCCTTTCACCAGCAAATCCTCTTCAATTATGTGCGGTAAGTAAACCGATTTCCTTGTGCTTTAATATATATTTATTCGGGTATTTCTCTCCCCAGTTAACCATATTATAAAGCAGGGCCGCTGCACGCTGGTAACCACGCTGCAGATGTTCAAGATCCTCGCCCTGAATGCCCTCATCCAGGCCTACTGCCAGTCTGTGCTGTACATTGATGGCGTCAAGTTCAGTGACACACAGGCCACCATGCAGGGCATTTTCATTGCTGCCTGCTTCCTCTTTATTACCAGAGCAAAGGTTAGGTTTTTAAATTGCTTTAAGGGATATTATTAATAGCTTAATTTATTTATATAGCCTTTGAAAACACTGTCCAAGGTGGCACCACTGCCAAACATATTTAATTTCTACACCATTTCGACCATCCTCAGCCAGTTTGCTGTGCACTTTGGAACGCTCTATTACCTGACTAGTAGGGCCAACGAGTTGGCGCCGCCCAGGTAAGCTCAGATCTTAAATTTGATCAGCAGTTTTTTATAATTTCCCTTTCAACTCCGGCAGAGTGGGAAAAGTGAAGCTGTACATTGACATGGATGCCGACGAGAAAACCAAGTACGAGCCAAACATTGTGAGCAGCACGGTCTATATCATTTGCATATCCCTGCAAGTGGCCACAATTGCTGTAAATTATAAGGTTTGGCTTAATTAATTTTTTTATTTATATAAGTATTTGAATTCATATTAAAATTTATCGGGTTATCAGGGTCATCCCTTCATGGAAAGCTTGCGCTCAAATCGGATGCTAATGTATGCCATTGGAGCTTCAGCTACGCTCGTGCTGCTTTTGTCCACGGGCCTGGCGCCCGAACTGACGGAGTTCTTCGAGGTCATTGATTTCCCCACGGACGTAAGTATTTTGGAGTCTCGCCTCTCTGTGATGTGGTGTTAATGTATTCCGTTTTCAGTTCCGCAAAACTTTGCTCGGTGTGCTGGTCCTCGATATTCTCGGTGCCTTCGCCTTTGACCGCATTTGCTCATTCCTGTTCGGAGAAACGCGTCGCGCCGCAAAGTCCTAAGTGCTGAAATGTTTGGGACCCTTAGAAATAAGTACTAGACAAGGAGCAGCTTCTAAACCTTTACGTTCCACAAAATAGATGAACTTTCTTCTTATTTTCCCCTTAAATGAAATGGCGTCGGTTTCTTAAACGTTCAGCAACAGAGAATCAACATAGTGCATTTAATGTGTATTATCGGTCAACTATATTATTTCTTGAGCAGACAAAATATTATTTTATTGTAAGAAAAAGCATAACTTTGAATTTCTTTGTGTAACCCGTACATGCAAATAGTGAAATTGTCGTAATATTTGTAATTTAACAGAATAGATAAATATTAAGAAATCAGTTTAATATTTATAAAAAGATCCTGATGTCTTGCGTTTCAAGTCTGGTCTGGTTCGGGGTCCTCCACCTTTGAGTCCTCCAGCTGCTTGAACTGAATCAAGATGACCAAATAAGTGGTAACCGCCGAGAAAATCTGAAAAAGGTGATGTGATATTTAAGCGAAAATACATAAATCACATATCTTAAAAAAATATGTATACCTTGAACAAAGTCGAGTTGTCTATGGCAAAAAATCCGTAAGCCGTGAATTGAACCTCCTGCTTAATGCTCTTGGTCAGAAACTTGTCAATCTGGAAAAGTTTCTTAATTTAATTTATTTTCTAAATGTTAACTACCCTTGGCGTATTTACAATATTCTGATACTCTTTGCAGCTGGCATAAACCCTAGATAGTATCTGGGATGTGGCATTGGCCTGTGAATGGAAGTACTCAGCATGATTAGTTGTTTTGCCTTATCTCCGGTGTAGTTACTCACCTCTCTTGTCGTTAGACCGCAGCTCCGAGACAGCAGAGCTAAAAGGGAGACGTGGAGACAGAGCCAAGCGAAGCACCATTGCAGAATGTTCGGCGACACCATGCCCTTGGCGGTGATCTGGACGAACAGATTGTAGCAGTTGGTCGTGACCGTGTAGAAGGAGTAACCCAGGAACGAGACCAGTATCAGGTTACAGCAATCGTTGATGCCCTTGTAGATACGCAAAAGTTTATTGTGCATGCGATAGATGAACAGCGAGTCCTCCGGGAAATGTTCCATAATAGCTTGATTGGGATTGTGGTTACCATTGCCTCGATTTCGCCTCCCACCGTCTGCGCCACCCTTCCGCTTCTGTTGCTGCCCATAGGTATATCCATTTAGCAATTGGTTAATGAAATGGAAACGTATATATACAATTCTCAGCAGAGCTGAAGCGAAAACGATGTAGGTGGCTGTTAGACCATTCTGGACGGCATAGAAGGCCAGCAGTATGTAGGAGGGCGGTGTGATCTCTCCGTCTACCGCATAGATCTTCAGCACGATGATGTAGGTTTGACAAGCGGCAATGCCCACCAGGAATTTCACGGAGAAACCAAAATTCTGGTTTAAATTTGCACCAAACTGCCGGCGCACTTCCTCGTCCAATTGAAGAATCTCGTTCATGATGCGCAGCATGCTCTTGGTATTCCGGGCGCACACAAACACCGTAAGGGTGTAGGTCAGGATGCAGAGCAGCAGCTCGATCCATTGGTTAACATTATCCGTCTCCCGGTAGGAGTAAAATAATTGGGCCGAGATGGGTGTAAACAAGCTGTAGACATTAAAGATGGTAAGGGCGTGGATCACACCTCTCACGAAGAAGGAGTAAAACTCGTTGGTCTTGGTCGGAGGACCCACTTCATAGTTGGAAACTTGCTCGTAGATGGGCATCAGGCCACTGGCCTTCAGCACTGACAGTATGGTGCGTATGTCCTCGAAAACGGGGTGATCGTGTGACCGCGCTGTGGGATCTGCGATCGCCGCTGCCGGGGAATCCCTAGTAAAGGCATCTCGATTTAAGGTCGGCGTTCGGTACGGCGAGATCCTTCGCGGGTACGGATGAGAGCGCGACTTCTGCGACGGCATTTCGATAACCCAAGTGTTCGGGGACATGGCCAACGAGGCACTGACAGGACAACGGCTAACTGGATTGAGCAGAGCGTGGGTCAAGGGTAAGTGGGGTCGCTGTTATCTGATAGAAGCCAGGACCCACTTGGCTATTAGGGTAATTGCCCGCATTGTGGATTATTATTGAATAATGCCAACGGATGGGAACTACAAAATCAATTTATTCTTTCTAATCAAAATATTTACAACAAGTTTGGAGAAACATTCCACGAATATCCTTTGCTTGAGTGTCTTTAGGGGAAACCCCTTGTTTTAATTAAAAATAAAATATTTATAGTCTATTAAAGTATTTAATTGAATCTTATTTATTTGGAATATTGAATTATGGTGGCCACCCCGGACTTGTTTCCGGCATTCCGAGCTAGCCATTCTCGCCTCAGCTCTTTTCAAAGGAGTTCTTGATGAACCAGTAAGCCCAGGTATCCTGGCCGTAACCCATGAGAAAAGATGATGTGAGTTATTCTATGTCAAACCTGCATGATGGTTCCTTGTAGATTCCTCCTGTGTATTCAATAAGGGATTAATGGTTGCCATCACTCACGGTCCCAAAGTTATAAATAATTTCGGCCACCTTCTCATTGCCACCTTCAATGGTAACCCTTGTTCCTGCCGACACTGGTACCAGGATTGTAGTTACAAGATGACTTCCGAACTCAATACGGGTATGAGGGTTTTGCAAAGATACCATGATCTCTGGTATAATTGAAGGCAACAGCCGGCTAACCACCTACACATTTTCCGTCGAAATCTATGTAAGGCTCCTCAGCCAATCAGTTGCTGTAAAGATTATTCCATCAAGCTGAGGTTCTAGATAACCAGATGAGTCTAACGACATGGCCCAGCTGGATTGACAACTGTTGTCTTAAATTTGGACGTCAATTCATTCCAGTTAGGATCTGGTCAAGGGACTGAACAAGTTTTCGCAGCAAATCCTGGCGGATCCAGAAGGAGCAGCAGAAAAAGTAACTTCAGAGAACAGAATTAGTTTATCATATCAATACTTGTAGGCAACTAATGTGTATAAGATATGAATATATCCCAATTAGTCGTTGTCTTAATAGGCTATAGATAGCGGAATTTCTACAAAATATGGATTAAGATTAATGTGGATTCTTACAACGCTATACCATTTTATTGTCCGATATTTTTATGACCTCATAAAATGCATATTGCTTGGCATTCCAATGTCTAAATCAGACTATGGAAATTGCATTTTTGCACCATTTCGAATGTTATGAAAGTCCTTCTTTGACTCTTTTTGACCTCCTTTAAATCTCCCTTCCCATAATCCTTCGCCTAAATATTTTTTCATTCAATTTCTTCAGTACCAATCCGATATGGAACCATTTATGAGGCTTTTCCCTAAGCCCGGTGTAATCCCTGCCAACATAAACCCGTAAATCGAAAATTAAATGGGGGTAGCAATTCGATGTGGAACCAATATCACCCTCGGATGTGACAGGAGCGTGTTATGTCTATATTATCACACGGGATGCGTGAAATATTATTATTGTCACACCTTTTGCGCCCCCAGAAGCACCCAGACATGCACATACTCCCACTCACACACTGGCCAACATATTTTTCCACCCCTAATGAGGGATTGCAATTCAATGTGGTCGTGTCTTTTTTTCTGTTTTGTCAATCTCAACCTTACCTTTGGGGCAGAAGAGTGAGAGCGAGAGAGTCCTAAATATGGGCACGCTGTTGCTTTCGGCATACGACTCACAATGGCATTAATGCCATATATTTTTTGCAAAAAAAGGCTCAGCTTCCGGTTTGAATATTCGTGAAAAGTATATTCCATACATTTTATAGATCTAAAAAAGCAAAAGTAGTGGTAAAAGTTTAGAGCAAAGAATCTAAGCATATATTAAATTATGAACTCAATTTTTCACAATAAATAAAAAAAAAATAGTTCCTTTATTAAACCTAATTACATTTCCAATATTTATTTATACGTACAATGTTGTGATTTATATTGAAAATGAAAGTATAACTTATGAAAATCTTCAAATATTGAAAAATAAAACCTGAAATAATCTTGCATAGTTTTGCATGAATATTTCTTTGCAAGTAGTTCGTTCTTCCATTTTTTGTTTGCTGGACTTCAGCAAAAGTATAGAAAATGCCCACTGTGCTGTGACGTCACGGCCTTAGCTTACGGCTAAGCTCAGTCCGACAGATACAGACACGGAGAGAGTCAGTGCGTCACCAAACACACCAAGAGAATGGGCGGAGCGGGCCTGGGAGGTGGGGTAAGCAGAGGGAGTGGGAGAGCGGAGGGCGTGAGAGAGAGACACTCTTATCAGCGGCGGCATCGACAAATCGGAGACAAAACAAAACCGAAATTAATCCCGCAGAGAAAGGCGAGCGCATCGTTCATCGCACGGAATGTTGTCGCTCCCTCTGATTTTGCTGACTCTAGCCAGGATCCACGCCCACTACACGAGCGGAGATGTTCTCTACCATCCAATGCCACACTTCTGGACGGGCGTGGGCTTTTGTCCCCCCGGTCGGATCGATCACGAAGGGATTGAGGATGCCCTAGCCACGCCTGCCCTCCAGATGAATCTACGCCAGATTGCTGCCCTTCCGGTAGGAGCTGTGAGCCATATACGCATTCACTGGCTGCTCGAGCTGATAAAGTTCCAACAATACGATGCCAACGGGATACCCATCTATGACTTCACAAAGTTCGATGACTTCATAGACTTCCTGCAAGAGGAGCTGCGCTTGTCTCCGGTGCTCGAGTGGATGGGTAATGTGGGTGGGGTTTTCCAGGAAAATCCCATGGAGATGCCCTTCTACTGGGAGCACTTGGTCAAGACGACGGTTAACCACCAGCTGGGTAAGAAATTGATACTGAAACCAGAAAGGTAATAAGGCCCTCCATTCAACAGCGCGCCATGGATCCGCTAGAATGGCCAACTGGCGCTACGAGACCTGGAATGAGCCAGATCTACGTGTGTACAACAGACTCAATCTGACGGCACAATCCTACCTGGATTACGTCCAGGCCGTGCGTCAGGGTCTCAGCAAAGCTGGAAATCTGGATACCTATGAGGGCAAAGGTCAGCTGCCGATGTATAGAGCATTGCGGGGACCGGCGGGGCTCTTCAAGAACCCGGACACCCATCCGCTCTGCTGGAAGCTGCTGGAGCAGTGCAACGAGAAGGTCGTGTACTGTCCCATCGATATTCTTACGTTTCATCGCAAGGGAATCGAAGGCACTGCCACGGAGATAGTGAATGCTTCACTATCTTTAATGGCCAAGATCTACGAGGACTATCCCAATCTTAAGTCCCTGCCGGTGGCCAACGAGTGAGTGTTGCAAGTTTTTCGCATAATTAACCGTGTTGAATCATAACCTTTGATTTATAAACACAAATTTGGCGAATTGTCAAGTGAAAGTCTTAATAGATCATGGTGTCTCACCAATGTCATGCATTCTACACATTTTTCATTTTAGGTCTTCGCTTTTAGTTTAGAAAAGTTCAGTTCTATTATTTTAAAAAAATAATCCTAAAAAAGAACTACTAAAAACCCCGGAAAAAGGTTACCTAAACTAAAATCTTTAATTAACCTTAATTCGACCATAAAAACAAATAATATTCTAACCTCAGTCTTCCTATCCTTTAGTGAGGCTGATCCCGTGGCCGGGTGGAACACTCCCAGGGAGTTCCAGGCGGATGTCCGCTATGGGATTACCCTAATATCCACTGTGATGGAGCACTGGCATGCCAAGCTTGCTGGAGGACCATTGGGCCGTCTGGAGTCCATCAGTCATGACAACGCCTTCCTCAGCTACCATCCCCACGAATTCACGCAACGTACGCTCCTTGCACATTTCCAGATGAACGAAACGGAGCCACCGCACTCACAGTTTATCCAAAAACCTGTCTACGCTGCCCTGGGAATGCTGGCCAAGTTGGGAAATCGAGCTGCGGACATGGAGCTGGTCAATATGGACAGCAAGCACAGCGTTCAGGTGCTTCGCACAGTGTCCGGCGGAGGGGGTGGACCTGGACAGTACATGGCCGCCATATTTTTGAGCCCCGAGGAGGCGGGACCGCAGAGAACAGCTTTCCATCACAAGTACACCATGAATATGTCTATAGCGAACGAATCGGCTTTCATTACGGAAATTCTGGTGCCGCACACGACCGATCCCTATTTCGTGTGGCTGCAGGCAGGGAGTCCGGCTTATCCCAATGCCACGTTAAGGGAAGCCATGCGGCGGGCACAAACACCCAAGCTCTATGAGACGGGACCCATCTGGCAGTACAACAGCGAGCTGGTTATAAACTCCGCTACCTTACCGCTACCCTGGGCGGTGCTGCTTCGTGTATGCTCCACAGCGTGGCCCAAGCTACGACGACCGCAGCAGCTCTCCATTGTGGAGGTCACCCATCGCGAGGTCTTTATCAGCTGGGCTGAGCATCCCAAGTCCACGCAGTGCCTGCGCAGCTACGAGGTGTGGTTCAAGGAGCGCGACAGCAAGAGTCTTTCAGCCGACTGGCAGCTCATATCCCACGACTGGCATCTACCGTATCCCTCGTTTCAGTATGCGCCTGGCGATAAGGGATCTGTCAATGGTGAGTAGGAGAAATCCAAGAAGCTATCTTTACTTAGAGTCTCTCTTTTCTCATTAGGCTTTTACAAGATTCGCGGAGTGAATGTCTTTAATGAAACCAGCCCGTACTCGCAAATAGTCGAGTACCTGGAATTGTAGTTTAACAGTTTATAAATCGAAAGCAAACATAATCAGGCTTCGGCCAGGCGCTAATGGACCTCCCACCCTCTCTCTCTATCTGTCTCTCTTGAAATGGACTGACTTCACCGGGCACAGTCTTGTGCCATCGCCTTAACGCCGCCAATATCTCATATACAGTATATATATATATAAATATAAATAGATATAAAGTACATTATCTGTGTTGTGTTCGTATTATATAAATGCCTTAATCCTGTACAGGAATCGGCGTAAAGCGTAAATAAATGTGTCGTATTCTCTCTGGGGGTACGTATGTACAGAGGAATAACTAAGTAAACTAATCGAGAACAACGACGGAGAGACGCTTCCGACTAAAGCAATATATTATTTAGTATGCTTTAAGCAATTAAGTTGTAGTATGAGCCAGTCCACTTTAGCCTTAAGCGTCTAAGACCAGCCACTTTTCGTTGATGTGCTCCATTTGCTTCGTAAGAATAGGATTGCGAACGCGTACTTTGACCTCCAGTTTGCCTCCCACATGCTTCCTGCCATCCATTAGCTAAAAACAATAATTAATATCGATGGTATTTGTTAAGATTAAGGTATCAAACTTACATCGTACGTATCGTGTATATCACACTTGGTCTCCAGGGGCTGCAACTTGACGTTTACGGTTCCAATAAGCGTATCCGAGCGCAGGAATCCTCTGAAACAACACAGGGGCAGTTTACGACTTAGTCCACAACAAGCTATACTGCAGCTATTAATTTAACGCGTGGCATTTTGGATGAGGTTTTTGCGATTTGTTGGGATTCGAGGCGTAAAGATTTTGAAAAATATATATATTTTATTAAAATGTTCCACATGGCAGTCAAATAATGTTCAATGGGTCTACCACATATGGGTGAGATATATGTGTGCGAAGGCCATGACTGGTACGATACGGAACCAAAGGAGAATGCTGTCTACAGGAGCAAACAAAACATCGCTTTTAATGTATACTTTTGAAACTAAAATATTTTAAATAATAAGTCAATCAAATAAAATGTGAGTCTTCCTACAGTTTTCAAGCTTAAATATATTATTTTAGAAAAACCTATAATAATTCTAAGTTTAAAATAAAGTTTTCAGCTGCAACAAGAACAAGCCCCGGGACCTAAAATAGGCATTGCATGTCCACTGATTTAGGAGTGTGGGTAGTAACAGGGACTAAATGCTAAAATTAACTTCTAAATTAGGGGAATATTATTACTAAACCGTTTTTAGGGTATGATACTATACTATATACTAATTTGCTCTTAAGACCTAAAACCAATGAATGGGCTTGATTAAAACGACATACCACCTCTGTTAGTTTAAAAATATATGCATGGAAAGCGACTTAGTACGGATTAAATCAGTGCGCTAAGTTATATTAGTTATTGCAATAAACTCACCCTCTTGAATAAATTTCAAGCTTGACGCCATGCCTTTTGAATATTCTTTGAAACTGACGATTGGTTCGCTGAATGTCCACCTTAAAGCGCTCGTCGTAGTCCGGGCTGTTGGTGTCCCTAATGACATTGGTTTTAGTCTTAAAAGTTTCATCCTAAACGGAAAGATTAGTAGATTCCAGTAAAATTATAAGAGATCCAGCGAAAAACATACATTAAGCAGGGGAAACTCAACCCGCACATAGGTGTCCACTTCCTTGGGATTGGGCACATTGTAGTTGACACCCCGGACAACGACAATCTCCAGTTCATTGTCCGTAAGATCCGTGTTGCAGTGGACAATGTTAAAGTTGCGCTGCTCGTAGTGAAACTTTGGCAGCGTCTGATTCTTTCGCTTGGAATAGCGCACCAAGTCCAAATCCTTTTGGACAGTAAGAGCCAGATTCTCAAAGCGATTCATGCCGGCTACATCACCCATGGCCTTGTGGTGATCCCGGGTGTTCTTGCACATCATAAGTTGCTTGGCCAATTGCTCCTCCATGCGTATACCGATCTCACAGATGTCGTCGCTGGGATCGCACTCTTCGGCGGACACTATGGCAAACGAGGCTTCTAAGTTATCTCGTTGTGAGGGAGGAACAGGAAGCTAGAGAGGATTGGTAATATTTGATATTTGATTATTATATTTCGCTTTTTTTACTCACTGTGCTGAGATCAACAGGCAAGCCACTGCTGGCCGCATTCAGCAGCGAATCAAAGCCCTTGTAAATCTTCAGGTACTCCTTGGCCTGATCAATCTCTCCGGCCTTTTTGGCCTCGATGGCAGCCACCTTGAATTCCTTTTGACGCTCCAAAAGAAGTTTCATCTGCTGTTCGGCCAGATTGTTTTTCTGCTGGTTTCCCGAGGTGCGTGTTGTTAATTCCTTGGGCGGCGAAGGAGCCTTCCGAGGAGTCGTGGGCGTGGCTGCACTTGAGCTGGATGGAGTGCCCCCTGCTGAAGTGCTGGCTGTTGCTGGCGGAGACGCAGGAGTGTTGGGCAGTGAAGGTGTTGGAGCAGGCGGAGCAGCATCCCCGGTGGGCAGTGGGCCAAAACCGGGAGGCACGGGTAATTCGTCGTAAGGCACGGGTTTGCCAGCCTTGTACAGCTTAATGGCATCCTCATATTGCTTCACAATCCTTCCAAAGCGTCTGGCCTTACCGGTGTTATTTTCTGCCTTTGCCGCAGCCTCCACAGACTGATATTTCTCCAGGCGTTGCTGTAGAGCCTCCAGCACGTTTGTGGCGGCTGCCGGAGCGGGAGCAGGAGTGGGATCAACTGGAGCCGATGCTGGTGATGGTTCTGCTACTGCTTCTGGCGCAGCGTCCTCCTTCATTTTAGCCAGGAATGCAAGAAACTCAGCTGGCGGTGGCGGCATGTCGCTGAGATCCACTTCCTGGCCATCCTCGCACATTTTTACAACCACATCGAACTGCTTTACCACCTTGAGGAACTGGAGGGCAGTGGCCGTGTCCCCGCTACGCTTGGACTGCAAGGCAGCAGCTTTATACTCGTTTTGGCGACTGCGCATTTGGGCCACTAAGGGATTTGGAGGCGCGGAGGGAGCCACAGAGGTCGTTGGCGCTATGGGCGAAGTTGGAGTGGGAGGAGCCGGAGCCGCGCGACTAGGTATGGGCGGAGGTGAAACAGGAGTAGAGGGAGCTGGTGATTCCTCTTCAGCTGTTGCAGGAGCCGTCCCACCTGCAGGCTTTACACTGACCGCTGGCGGTATATCGTCCACATTAATGGACTTGCCGGCTGCTGCTTGCTTGTGTAGATCTTGCAGGGTCTTGAGACCTCTACCAAAGCGTCTCGCCTTGCCCGAATCCCCGGCAGCCTTGGCATTCGCCTCGGCCACCTTGTACATCTCCAGCCGCTGTTTGATAATGCTCAGCGTGTCCACAGTGGTAGTGGGCAGGAAGGTCTGCACGGGCTCTTCACTGGCTGCTGCTGGTTCCTCCGCTGGCTGCTCCTCGTCCTCCTCCACATCCACGCCTCCAATGCCGTTCAATTCACCCAGCAGATCGGAGTCATTTTCCAGATTTTCATCGTCGTCATCGTCGCTGACATCACGCAAGCTGTCGGCAATCATTTTGTCCAAGTCGGACGGTGGCACGAGCTTTGCCTTGGGCTTCGGCTTAGGCCTGCCGCCCCCTCCACTGGCAATGGCCGCCAGCTCAGCTTCCAAATCACTGTCGCCGCCATCGTCATCTCCGTAGCCAGCGCTGGGATCGAAGTCGTCCGGGATTTCCGTAAGGCCAAACTAAACGCAAGAAGCACGAGTGAGAGCGTTGGCGATGACTCATAATTAATAAATAGACGGATCTAGTTGTTTGTTTTCCTCTTACCTGGGATAAATCGTGCTGCCTTCGCTTCGCTGGCTCCGGCTTCTTTTTGGAGAACATCCTTGACTAGCCTTGAACAATATCCTACCTAAATTACAGCTCTGAAGTGGTTAAAACTTTTAATTAATTGCGTCGAAACAGATCAGACGCAGACAACAATAACAGAATGTTTGTGGGGAGCAAGGCGAAAAAAGTTAAGGTGACGCAGGAAAACGCTTGCGAAACAGTAAATTCACAACAGGGCTACGCAAAATATCGCGGAATTCGAATTTATTTTATGAAAGGATAATACTTTAGATGAATCATATTTCTTAAGACTTTTGCAAGTTCAATGCCCTGTAGAAATAATAATAACTAGGTTTAATTGTATAAATATTAATATTTAATAATTATACCACCTTCTGAAAGTATGAGCATGCTACAGTAAACTTTTTTCGAAAACCAGGGCTGCAAGCAACCTAACAGGTACAGGGCTGCTCTGCCAGCTGACTAATCGATGGGCGGACATCGCCATCTATCGATAACGAGAGCCAGCGCACACATAGTGCAAAAGAGTTTGCGAAAAAGAAAACTGGACAAAAAGGGAATTTACTTCGAACCGAGTAGCTTTTGGAAGCTGGCGTAGTCCGTTGACCCGTGCCAAGGCATGCTGTAACCCCTGTCGGCGCAAATCCGGCTGTGGCTCACCGAGAAGCTAGAAAAACCAGAGCGATTCCAGCTCCCTTATTATTTGCCTTCTCCCGTTTTCCACCTCCTTCAACTCCGTGCGGGGGCCAAGAGCGGCAAGAGAGACTTCGAGACGAGTCGCTCGGGAGCGAGGGGGCAGCGTAAACTGGGAACTGCACTGGCACTGACTTGTTGTTTGGTTTAGCGTGGAAATTCACAAACGGGTCGGATCCGGGCCCGGTCGCAGGAACGGGGCGTGGCGCGCTTTGTGACATTGACTGGCGGCTTGGCAACAACACCACCGGAGAAGCTGCAACAAGTAGGCCGCAGGCATGGACGTGTCGCTAACGGAGCCGGAGACGCGGTTCTACAGTGAGCTCTTCCAATGCTGCGACGTGGAGAAGACTGGCAAGGTGCCCATGCTGAAGGCCACAGAGCTTTTTCGATCGGCGGACATCGCCAACGAGGCGGTGATTGAGGTAGGTCCAATTTGCGCAACCGGCGCCGAGTGATCGTGAATGATTAATTACTTTGGCTTACGCTTGCAGATCACTGGCCTAGCAGGGATTCCCTCGACGGCGCTGCACATCTCGCGAACTCAGTTTTACTCATGCTTGAAGCTGATCGCCGCCCATCAGGCCGCCATGCCGCTGCGCCAGGAGCTGATATCTGCCACGGTGCCGCTGCCTCTGCCGCACTTCAGCTGGAAAGAGGCTGTGACTGCTCCGGTTTCTGTTGAAAATGGGCTGGCTGCCTTGCCGCCACCGCCGCCGACAGATCGAAGGAACTCCCTGCGCCGAAACTCGCAGCAGGAGCAACTGCAGGACACCTCTGACCTACCCAGCACCGACTCTGAGGTGGAGCAGAACGAGTCTGTGGACGAGGCGACGGGCCATGGGCGTGGGGGCGCAGATGGTAGCGGAGTCGTCAGCAGCAGCAGCCGGGAGAATGTCGGGGTTCGTAGTCTTCCTATCTTATCATGTGACACATGCAAATAGGCTTACCATTGACCATTCCTCATCCGTTTCTTATCTCTCTTTAGCGGCGTCGAGGTGGCGGCGGTGCTGGTGCTGCTGGTGGTTCTCCAGAAGCCTGGAGCACTAATAGTGACAGCCCCACGCCGACTAACAGTGTGGCCGAGCGGCCCTGGGCGCAGGACACCCTCTGGCAGGGCTTGCTGGGCGACGAGCACCGCCAGTTACTGGGCACCGAGGAGGAGTCCTCGGACCGCCACAGTAGCGATGACGAGGACAACGAGAGCGAGCTGGTGACACTCTACCAGATAACGCCGGAGCAGCGCGAGTACTACAATAAGCAGTTTAGGACAGTCCAACGAGATCCGCACGGCCTGCTCTCTGGTCAGGCAGCACGGTGAGTACTGGCAGAGGATGGAGGAGGAGCGTAACTAATGTAATGTATTTTTATTTGAAGAATCTTCTTCGAAAAGAGCCGAATTCCCGTGGAGGAGCTGCGCCACATCTGGCAGCTGTGTGACGTGACTCGCGATGGGGCACTGAGCCTGTCTGAGTTCACGGCCGCAATGCATCTTGTGGTTCTGCGGCGCAACAACATTCCGTTGCCCACCAGCCTGCCCAACTGTCTGCATCCCAATGTGCTGCTAGCGGCGGTCGGCGGTGGTCAAGGTGTCACATCATCGTCGTCGTCGGCGGCACTGCCCCAGGAACCTCCCGAGGCTGATCTCCTACACCTGAACGACGACGATGAAGACGACCACACGGACAATACAATTATTGCTGGCAATCTCAGCGGGGGCAGTTCCTCTACCAGCAAGCCGCGTCCCAACGTACCACCCGGCGACAAAAACATCATGAATCTGAGCACAATCTCCACGTCCTCACAGGCAAGCAATAGCTCCCGGCGCGAAGCCACGCCGCCGAAAAACCGTAGTATCTCAAACTCGCCGAGTGCCGAGAAGCCGATGACGGGCACTGTTTCCACTACGGGAAACGCCGTGGACGCAAGCACAAACGCTGCCAGCCAGTGGACAAAGTTCAGTGAATCTCCGACGACAAGTGCTGCCCCGGTGCAGTCCACCACTGGAGGAGGGGCGGCGGCAGCTGTTGTGGCAGCGGTAGCAGGCGCTCCTGCCGTCTCTAGTCCCGGGCTTAAGCCAGCCCTGTTCGACATGAAGCGCTCTGCTCAGGACGTGGTCTCCAATCCGCAGATTCTGCACCCAGTGCCGCTACGAGTGACCCCTATCGGTGAGTACTGTCTCGCAAAAGTGTCGGCACGTCCTTAACAAAACCCAACCCGCCAGGCACAGCCATTGCTTCCTCTGCTGAACCACCTAACGACAACGAAGGCGTTGTGGTTCTACGCGAGGAGAGTCCCAAGGCCATCACATCGACCACCACGGTCATCAATCAGTCATCTGGATCGGCTGGTTCAGCCGGAATATCATCATCGGGAGTCACTACTGGCTCCCATCGCGAGAGCAGTGATCTGCGTGCCATTCAAAGGCCTCAGGCCAAGAAACTGCCTGCTAAGAACAGTGCTTTGCCGCCGCCGCCGCAACGTGAATCAAGCATCGGATCGAGTGGTCCCAGTGAGCCGCCTGAGCAGCAAACCGTCTACGTGACGTCCAAAAAGGAGCCGCCGCCCCTGCCGCCACCAAGGCCGCATCGTCATGCGCGGAGTAGCAGCCTGGACTTGAATAAGTTCAAAATGGGCGCAACTGGCGGTCCCCAGCAAGCAGAGGTGAGTAAATGTTGATTAGTGGATGCCCTTCATTTGATTTGTGTCTGTGTCGTGATTTACCTTGATCCTTAAACAGCCTTCCCTTCTTAAACAGTTTTCCCTGCAAATCTGTATGAGCTGTCAAACAAGCAAAGCTTCTTCCTGCCCCCACAAACCTTCTGTTTCAAACCTTCAAACTATACTATTTGTACATATATGGAATTTACATCGTAGATATCTGAATACAAAAACTTGTTGGAAAGTTGTCCTCCCCTTATTTAATATTTAAGAGAATTTGCACGGATGTCTGAACTAGGGATGTACATTGATAAAATTCCTATTTGACATATTTAATATGCATATCAACCAATATATCGGCATCATTTATCACAAATACCGTAGTTTAATATATCCAAAAATTATGCTATTAAAGTTACAAAATCTATATCATTATTTAAAATTATCTACGAAATTCTATTTAACTAATTTATAAAAACCATTTTTATACATGGAAAAATATAGCTTATAAATATCTATATTGTTGAAAAAATAATATTTATACCAGTCATTTTTTTACTTTTTCACGGATTATATTTAAAACTTAATTTTTCAATTATTTTTATATTCAACATAGTTTAAACTAAGTCTTGTCTTGATTAATAAATTGATATATCTTCTTTGATATGTACATATATGCAGTACATATCAAAGAAGATATATCAATTTATTAATCTACCTTAGCGACAAATATCGTTGCAATGTCGATATAAGAATATTTCCTGCCACCCATAATCCAAAACTTCGGTGCGTCCGAAGTTCTTACTTTCTGTTTACCTTTTTTTTGCCCCCATAACTACTACCTGTACTACCTGTAACCTGTGCGACATGTATATAAATATGCCAAACCCACTCTTTGTCAAGATCACTGCGCAGGCCAGCTTCGATATGCAAACCTCAACTGGTTTTGCCGATTTCACGCACTTTGCCGACGAAGGCGCCGCGAACGTCGTAAGTCCAATCCTAAATGTATGCAACTCGTAATCGCATTCCACGCAAATTGGCCGTAGCTCCACTAGTGTCTTGTGTCCAAATTCAGTAGCTTAACATTCTAATGCCAAATCTTTCTTTGTTCAGTCTAAAACTAACCCGGTGATTACGATTCTAGATGGACGAACAGCAGCTGCACTCGTTGCCACCTGCGGCACCTCCCCCCCAGGCTGCAGTGGTGCCGCCCACAAGAATTACTCTGCAGCAGGCTCAGCAGCGTGTTTCTGCCTTCGAGGTCTATCGAAAGCCGCAAACGCCGCGCGGATCGCAATCGCCGCCCCAGCAGCCTCCACCCCCGGCTCCAGGGCTGGCAACGACTGCCCAAGTAGGCCTGCTTCCCAGTGCCGAGAGCTTTGAGAAGCGGGTGTCCGCCATCAGTGACTCGTTGCGGCATGTATCTTTTAAGCAGGGACAAGCGAACACCACAGAGGTCCTGCAGCGACTGCGCGAGCAAAACAACTCACTGCTCCATCTGTGCAATGACTTGAGCGACGAGCTACTGAGCGTCCAGACGCGAAAAGAAGAGATGCGTCTCAAGCTGGAGGGACTCACGGCCGGCGAAGCTCCCGGGCGAACCAGCTCCTCGATATCAGCCCCGGTGACGGCTAACGTGACTGGTGGCTCCTCCGGTTCGACAGGGACTACCGTCTATACCAATATTTGAGGAGCAGCGATAAAGGATCATGCCTATTAAAGCGGTGTGTTGATTTGTTCGGCCAGGAATATTGCTGAGATAATAATTTTGCTTAAATTACAGAGACACACAATTTTTGCTAATGAAAATATTTAACATTCCTTTTTGTCCAACTAAATTTGTTGTTTTTTTTTTGTTTGTTAAAAAATGCTTTTAATTTTTTGTGGATTTAAAATATAATTTCCGTTGCCAAAAAAGTTTTAAGTTTAATAGAGAATTACAAATGTTTTCGATATAACAGAGTATTTTTTGATAGATGTACTTTTTTCTGAACAAATCAATCCACCGCTAAATATTAGTCACTTATTTTCTGCCGTTTTTGTATGTTGCAAGCACAATTCACTCTAAATCATGGTTTTGTTTGCACAGCGATAAAGCAGAACAAACATACAGACTTCTGTTTCCACTCATTTTACAAACAAAAAAAATCATATGATTTCACAAAATCAAATTTCGTTTGCTCGAATGTTTGTTTTGTTTTGTAGCCAGGCAAAAAACCTCCGGTAGGAGTTGATAAAGTTGCTAATTTAATTTGTAGGCTAGTTAAATCTCAACACAAACAAATCATGCGAGAACTACAACAATAATGCCGCCTCTATATAGATATTTATGCAGATCGATTTATATATATATACCTATGTACGTGTGTTTATATTTAGAGACATGTGTATGTATGTACGAAGCGCTTCTCTGTTAAACGAGTAAATGACAAGTGGACCCTTCGTTAGACAGCCAACCGTCACCCGTATCTCACCCTCACGCCCTAGTGTATAATGAAGCTGCCACAAAGTGGTCCAAATCCAAATCCTCCTTGGCTTTAATATTTCCTGCTGTGCGAACTCGCATTTCACTTTCCAATTTTGCTATTTATTAATTAATGTTTTGTGTATGCCTCGAAATTCACCCTTCTATTCATTCCGGCAATGAAACTAACAAACAAAATCGATCGTAAAAACAAGAACACAAGCCAGGCTTAAATGTTTAAGTATTAGAAAACTAAAAACGAAATCAACAAAAAATCGACAAGAAAATTCATTTCCTTGAAAGCTAAGCTTAGGTTTTTCCAAAACAAAAAAAAACGTATATACATATTAATATATTTTCTATCTGTATAGTGTACACAAAAAAGAAAAAACGAAAAACAAAAAAAAAAAAAAACCTTGATATTATGTACATTTACCCAAAAATTTCTTTGTACGTCTAAAACGAAAAAGGAAATATGTAAGATCGAAAACAGGAGACAAATTTAATTTAACCGGACCACTAAATATGTACGTATATGCTAACTTCGAATTTATCAGGTATACCGGCATACATATATACTTCTTTTGCATACTTATACCCCTGAAATGTATGAGTTTCTCTTCGACTTGTTGAACATTTTCAAAGATCTATCCAATCACACAGAATCGAAATGAAAAACAAAAAACACAAAGAAATCAAATCATACATACATTTAATGAAAGGAAAGAAAAGTGATATTGAAACACTATGTAAACATATTATTACGTGGCTGCGTAATCAATGTGTATTGTTTTGATGGGTATACATCTCTATGAATAAAGATAAATGTAATAAGTTGAATGTTAAAATGCAATAAAGAAAACGAAGAAAAAAAAAAGGAAAATCAGCACGAACAACTGAATTTTTTCGATTTCGAAAAAAGCGCAGCGAGTCTGCAGCCCTGGTCGACGAACCGATAACAGACGCCCGCCGTTATCGATGACACTTGCACACGCCGCTACACATCTCTAGGGCTTTGCGGCATTGGGCAAAAAAATTTTGCGAAAATCAGTAAGTTTACGGGAAAGGCTACGCCGATGGTTCAGTTTGGCAAGGTATTACAGTAATTGCTGCAGGCAGAGCCACGAGACAAGTGCGCAGCATCCAGGACATCCCGGCTGGGCGAATTCGACGATCCAGCAACTGCTGCTGCAACTGTGCATATTGATACGGCAGGTTAGTGTGAGAGTCTCTCGTTGATGGGCATTAACTGATGAAATTAATGTGTACACCCTGCCTGCAGTCAGCCGATGTGTCAATGTTAATCGCGCTCTTTGCGCTCGCACACTTGCCAATCTTTCGTAAGACGCCGCCGCCCCCGGCATTTCCGTCGCCGTCTGAGCCCCCGTCGCCAAGGTGTGGCAGAGCAAAGAAACCACAGCCAGCAGTAGTCCGTATTCGCGCACCGGCAATCGACGCAGCAGCATCTGTCAGGATGAACACCAGCACCACCGACCAGGACGCCGGCAGCAAGCTGCCCATAGCTTCTAATGGCAAATTGGCGGAGCCCAAGGAAGTGGAAATAATGTGAGTTTGGGGTCTCTCTCTTAATTGTAGTATCCGCCTCTCAAAGCCATGCTTTTATATTGCAACAGAAACTTCTTGCCGCACGAGAAGCAGTGCTGCCGGGTCATTAAGACCAACCGTACAACGGTTCTGGCCTCCGGCGGTGTTCACAACCGTGGCTCCTCAAAAGTCAAGCTAAAGAACGTTGTCGACTACAAGTGGGAGCGCAAGTACTACTACCCCGGACACCTGGTGGCCGTCCACCGCGATGGCAAGCACCTGGCATATGCCATTAATGGTGAGTTTACTTTTATTAATATAAATTATAATGATACATTTTTTTAAGTGGTAAATAAAGGGAAAGCCACTTTCCTACTTTTTAAGTTTACCTTAACCGACTGTAACTGCTCTTGCTTTCGCAGTCAACAACAAAGCCACTGGCATGGAGGGAATGGTGCGCGTTTGCAACATCAGCACCAGCATGCGGGCCCTGATCAAGGGAATGAGCGGCGAGGTGTTGGATCTGCAGTTTGCCCACAGTGACCGCGAGCGTATTCTGGCCGTGATCGATGTCAGCTCGCTCTTTGTCTACAAAGTCGATCTAATCGAAGGCAATCTGGTTTGTAATCTCGTGCTGAAAGTGGAGGATCCCATCGCCAACTATGTGCCGGAGTACGATATGGTCTCCTGGTGTCCATATGTCTGTCCCGGTAGCACTACTGTCTCGCCGATCAGCGAGGAGGATGATGAGAACCAGCTTCTCATTTGGTCACGCAGCTCTCAGTTTCAGTGTTTCCACGTCAAGATGATCGTCTCTGAACACGGGGTGAGTTTCTGTTTTTCATCATAGAATCAATTACATAGAATGTAAATATTCTCCCCTCGTAGCGTGGCAAGATCCAACCGGCTGCTCTGGAAACGGGCTATCTGAAAATAAAAGAAGATGCCCTGATCACCTGCGCTGCTCTTTCGCCCGATGGCACAACAGTGGCCGCCGCCTGCGCCGATGGCTTCGTTCGATTCTATCAAATTTATTTGTTCGACGTCCGCAATCATCGTTGCCTGCACCAGTGGAAGCCGCATGATGGCAAAAAGGTCTGCTCGCTGTTTTTCCTGGACAACATCAACAAGCCGGTGGAGGAGTAAGTTTAATTTAATATTTATAAAACTTTTATTAACGCTTCCCAACAGCTCCTACTGGCAGCACGTGATAACCACCAGCGATGCCAATACTGAGATCAAGCTGTGGAACTGTTCTCTGTGGGAATGCCTGCAGACCATCAACGTTGTGGCCACCGTACCACCGCAGCCCTCAAACTTCATCGCAGGAATCGATCGCAGTGCCAACTATTTGGTGCTGTCCAGCTTAGACTCGCTGGCCGTCTATGTAATGCAAATCGGCAGCGTCGGATCCGAAGCTGAAGCTAGCGATAGCGATGGCGAAGAAAGTGGCATACGCATTCAGAATATTGCTGAATTCAAGCTGAGTTCCGGCATCCTCTCGTTCTCTATTGTGAACGCCACGGTTCGGCAGCTGAAAAGCTCCATCGAGAGCTACTATCCCTTCGAGGAGTCCGATGACTTTGATGACGATAGCAACCACACCAGCGCCCTGGTGCTCCATATGTTCGTCGTGCAGGCAAAGAGCCTTCAGGAGTGCCAGATTATTTACCAGCCGTGCGTGTCAGTGACCGAGAAGTCGGAGCGCCGCAGTCTGAACGCCAGCAAGCGGTCCCAGAGCCCAGAGAATAACTTGCGTATCAAACAGGAGCCGGAATCCCCCAATAGCGCATCGGCGGGCACTGTCCAGCTAGAGGCTTTGTTTGCCAAATCTGCCAAAAGATCCTCGACGGGCAGCTCTTCCGCGATTGTGGCTGTGGCAGCGGCAGCGGCAGCTGCCCCGTCGGCCATCTTGCAGGACGTCGGCAAGGATGCCATCAAGTCCGATTCTCCGAAATTCGGTAGCACCTACCCGCAGGTTAATCTTATGACCCCAGATGCATTTAGTGCCAGCGGGACTTCGACATCAACGGCTGTGGTGGTGGCCACCAGCACCACAACCACCACAGGCACTGATAGCTCGGCAGTCGGCGGCGGCGGCAGTGGGGCATCTGAATCCATTGATTCCGCTGTTCTCAACACGTTACGCATGCTGGCCACTGTTACGGCGAAGACCGGAGCCGACAACTCCAATACGAATCTACTCAACCTAATGAACAACACCCTGATCGAGGATCGCGAGCAGCAGAAGCTCAAGGAGAAGCTGGATGCTCGCAAGAAGTTCGTGGCCATTGATCGCAATCCGGAACGAAATGTGGCCGAAAACCTGGCTAGCGGCGGTTCCAGTCCAAGCCGCGAAGTTCAGGAGATCATGGCCACCCAGGAGGATGCGGATGCTTACGAAGCGGAGCTGGAGAATCTAGTCGATGACGACGACGATGATGACGAGGAGGAGCTAGCCAATTCATCGCCCCTGCTAGAGGGACCCGAACCAGGATCCTGGCCCATTGTCAAGCTGCAATCTCTTACCAATTCTGCTGAGCTCCAGAATGCTGCTCAGATCATGTCCCAGGCGGTGCAAAACACGAACAATGGCAATGTGCCGCCCACGCTGGGTGGAGGTAGCAACAACAACAACACTAGTGTGGGAAGCAACAGCAACAACAACACGGCATCCACTCTGAACACGAGCAACAGCAGCAGCAACAATACCACAAATGCTGCCGGAGCAGGCGAAGGCTCAAATGGCAATGCAGAGCTGAACGCCAAGATAGATCTATTGCTGGGTGAGTTTTTTCGAAGTTTATAACCCCCGATATTTAAAGCATAATAATCATTTAACGTAAATATCTATCTCGTGTAGATCTCGTTAAGACCCAGTCAAAGCAACTGAACAAACTGGAGCACGAAGTAACCAAGCTACAAAAACAGCAGCAGGTGGCACCGGTGGTGCCAGCCGCCAGTAACAAGCCGGATGCATCCCTGGACCCCAAGAATGTCAACCAGTTGGCCTACAAAATCGAAATGCAACTGTCCAAGCTAATGGAGCAGTATCTGAAGCGCTACGAAAACGAACACAAAAAGAAGTTAACCGAATTTCTTGCGGCGCGGTAAGTCCACCTTCGACCTTTTAATTTTGAAATATAAAAATCTAAGGTTAATTCCTTTCCCAGTGAAAATCAGAATCGCGAACTCCGCGACTCAGTGCTCCAGGTGCTGAATCAGTATGTGATGAACCACTTCACGGACATCATTGGCAATGTTCTCAACATGGAACTGCAGCGACAACTGCTGCCGCGTGTCAATGCCAAAATGGATCAGCTGCAGGCCCAGATGCAGGTGGAGATCGTGCAGAAGTTGAATGTATTCGATAAGACGGTGAAAGAGAATATTGGCCAAGTTTGCAAGAGCAAGGTGAGCACAGATAGCAATAGAAAATCGAACAGAATTTACAAAATAAGTCTTTCCAGCAATTCCTTGATGCCTTTGGCAAGTCGGTCTTGATTGGTGTCCAAGCAAGCCTCCAGACCGCGTTTATTGAATCCATGAGCAGCACCCTTATTCCAGCCTATGAGAAGTCCTCACAGAATATGTTCAAGCAGCTTCATGACGCCTTCAGCGTGGGCATTAAGGATTGTGAGTATTATTAATCTATACTTAAAATATGTGTGCAGCAAATGGCATACTGTTCTATAAAATGGTAACTAGAGTGTGGAGATATTTAATATATATCAAAAATGTCCTTTAATTTCCTTTCAGTCATGGTTCAGTTCAATACCTACCTGCAACACATGCCTCAGCCGCAAGTGATGGGCGCCAGTTCCGAGGAGCTGAACAACAAGCTCACCATGCTTAAGCAGCTGGTCGAGGGCAGCCTGCACAAGCACCGCACCGAACTTACGGACGCCATGCTGGAGACTCAGCGCGAGGTGAAGAGCCTTGAGATTCTGCTAGCACGCCAAGTGCAGGAAACGATTCGTGCGGAGCTGCGCAAGCACATGGAGACCCAAAATATGGCCATGCGTTCGCAGGCAGCAACGCCAGCACCCACCTATGACCTCAGGGACAGCATCAAGCAGCTGCTGCAGTCGGGCCAGATCAACAAGGCGTTCCACCAAGCCCTGTTGGCCAACGACCTAGGTCTGGTTGAGTTCACACTCCGAAACACGGACAGCAACCTGGCCTTTGCCCCTGAAGGCTGCAGGCTGGAACAAAAGGTTTTGTTGTCCCTCATCCAGCAGATATCCGCCGACATGAGCAACCACAACGAGCTTAAGCAAAGGTAAGCGCATCAAATAGGATGACATTTCGGTTCTATAACAGTAACTCTTTGCAGATACCTCAATGAGGCGTTGCTGGCCATAAACATGGCGGATCCCATTACCCGCGAGCATGCACCCAAAGTGCTTTCCGAGCTGTACCGCAGTTGCCAGCAGTTTATCAAGAACTGTCCCAAGAACTCGCAGTTCAGCAACGTCCGGCTACTGATGAAGGCCATCATCACGTACCGCGATCAGCTCAAATGATATCAAGAGAACTACAACCTGGCCAGCGGTTGGTTCTAACAGTTTTCATTCATCTGATACCATACACGCCGGCGGCTTGCAAGCTCTCGCCCTCAAAACAATACAGAAATTCAATCTTCTCTTACACTTTTGTTGTTTATTTGTTTTGTGCGTGTTTTTGTAAGGCTTTATATCTTTATAACTTATGTTTATGTCGCGATCTTCAAAATGTATTAACCGTAGAACGATTTTCCTCTTAATTTACAATTATTAAACCTTTTTCGCGCCGATCTGCAAGCAGGTTAGGCTAGCTGCCTTTTAATTTGCGTTCCTTTTTTATTTTCATTTTATAATTATGACGCTTACTAAAAAAAAAGATATAAACACTATGGAAGACGAAGCTGTAGAAATTAATTTACAAAATTATTTCCAACACACATGACGATTTACCACAACACAACAGAGAAACTACAAGTAAATCGTAAATGTTAAGCTATAAACGAATTAAGAAAAAATAAACTAAAACTAAATTTATAAAAGTAAAAATAAATGTATGATTTGAAAGGAATCTAAAAATAGAGTGTTTACATCAAGAATGGTAAAAACTTTCATACTCTTTTGATATTTGACGCAAAGGTTTGTATAAGGCGACTATAATATAATAATATATCGAAAATGACAGTGGTTGCAATATGTCATATAAAGATTTTGATTCGCTATTAAAATCTCTTGCTAATAAAATATTGAGAAAACATTTTACAGAATTTTATTTCAGGCTGCAGATTTATCAACCGCATCAAAACTAACACAAAAGAGCTTGAAATTAATAAATTTTTTACTTCGTTTTGGTTTAGTTAAACTTTGGTTTTTGTAAAAAATAATTTTTTTTATATAAAAATAACGAACAATATCAGAAATCTTTTTGAGGCATTATATTAATAACATTTTGAAAGACTTTAATCTTACCAATTTTGTTTTTATTTTAAAGAGGTATTAGTACTGCAGATTCAGTTGAGCTTGTAATTTTAATGTCACCTTTTTAACGTTAAGCGCGACTATTAAAATTTTTTACCTATATTAAATTTCGATATAACAAACTTACCGAATTTTTCGAATTAATATTAAGCTTGACATCATCAACTCGGAATGTTTCTCTTGATATTCATCCCTAGTTCTCGATCCTTAGCAGATGAATAGCCATGTATATTTCCTAAAGTTATGCAAATCGTACAAAAATGTTTTCCTTAGAGACTAAAAAACACCTATTCATGTATCCCCAAAGATAAATGAAAGCAGCATGGGCCCAACAACAATGAGAAAACTGGTCAGTTGAGCAAGGCCAACAGCTCCGATGTGCGCTCAAGGCACTTGCATCCACAGGTGGCACACACGGTGTGTTTCTGAAAGGCAGGGATATGCTTAGATAAACTCTTAAATTTGTGGATAGAACTCACCTCAAACCACTGCATCATGTGATCTATATGCCCACCATGGCCACAAGCCAGACAGGCGTTGGCGGCTCCTCGCACAGGGAGACGACAAAGCACACAAAAGAGGACCGGTCGTTTGCAGGGCTCGCACTTGAACGTCCGCTTCGGCTTGGCGCACGTCCCGCACTCGGTGACAAATTCCACTCCCTGAACCGGTGGCGGCGTGTTCTGTGTGTGCTTGAGGATAAGGGCACGTTTCGATAGCAACTGCCAACCGAAGAGAATCTCGGCGTAGGCGCGCTTGAATTGATCAAATAGCGGCACCTTGGCGCGCCTGATTAGGGAGCACGGGGAATAGCCATCGGACTGCAGTTGCTTTACCTCCAGATCCAAGGAGTCTGACCAGGAATTGCTACGCAGCTGCTTTAGTTGTTGCCAGGTGTTCGGTGAGGATGAAGACGATTTCACATCCAGCGGCAGGACAGTGTGATACGGTGAAATCTGGGAGTTCAACTGCGGCGGCAGCCGACTGGCAATGTCCATTAGAGCTCCTCCACCCGTGGGACACTTGTCAAACAAGCAGGCTAGCAGCACGGCTGTCTGAATATCCCCCGAGCTGGCGTAGTGCATAATCAGTGACTCCAGCAGGGATTTCTTGAAGGGATCTTTATAGAACAGCAACTCGTTGAGGGTCTCGTGTGGGACTTGGGGTGTGGCTATCAGCTCCGCCAGCAGCCACACTGGGACCAGGTCCAAGCGCCCATGCTGGCGACATATCTCGCCATTCCTCCGACACGTCTCCGCTATGTTAAGCTTGTCCAACGAGAATTCCCTGGCCATGTTGCGACTGATGTGCAGCAGGCTACTCGCATCGTAGACATGGACCACTGGACTGCCGTTCATCTGACGGATAGCTCGCTGCTTGCCAGGTTTCCCCGATATCATTCTCTCCTGCAGGTAAAACGAAGCATTCGCATCCCTCTGCGCTGTGGCCATAACATTGCCCAGGAGACCACTTCCATTAATGGCCGACAGGGTTCGTGGGGTCAGGGCCGAGTGCTGTCGAAGGGTCAAGCGCTTGTTGTTCACCGGCTGGGCAAACGTAGTCAACATGCCAATGGCATTGAAGTGGACTCCCGATGTCCGCGGGTATGGAATGCAGGCATCGTGGAGGGCACTGGACAGAGCACCCTCAAGTCGGGGTGACTGCAGCAGGAGTTGGCTGCGATCTGCTCCAACTCCTCCGCCTACAGCAGCAACCTTTTTCTTCATGGCCGCAACCAGAGCGCGCAGACATTGCTCCAGACATGTGCGCGACTTCTTCACCCGCTGGAGGGCGTTGCAACGGAGCACCTTGAGCAGAATGCCACTCACCTCGCTGGACAGAGTGGTGCCCTGGCACAGCTGGAACTCCGGGGGTGCACTGGGACTCGGGTAGGATGTTGCAAAGTTTACCTGTAGGATTACCGTGTGCCCGCCCGCGCAGATTCTGAAGCAGGCGTACCGCTTAATGGCATCCAACATATCCACCTCCACATGCGGCATGTTCGTGTTCAGCAGCGAGAATTCGTGGTGCAGCGAACACGTGGGCTGATCTGTCAAGGATCTGGCTATGTGTGGCTCCTCCCGGCGACAGTAGCCGCCGAAGCTGGGCGAGCGGGCCATGGGCAGCGTGTTACATTTTCCGTCACCCGTGGAAATGGGCAAGGAGCCGGCCACCATTAAGGAACGCGGATGCAGGAATTCCGGAGGCGTGGGAACCCTCAGCTCACTGAGATCCGGTTCAAAACGGTGCTCCTCTTCCTCCGCCGCGGGTTCACATAGTTTCAGCATATTGTCGTCGATCTTCCACACTCTCAAAGTGCGATCCCTGGACCAGGTGACCAGTTCCTAAGTGAAATTAAGATAAGATTTGAGTGGAAATTGATATACAGCTTGAAAACTCACAATCTCCGTGGAACTCTCGCGATTGGGACGCCAGGCAAAGTCCAAAATGACATCAGTGTGACCCACAAACGAGCAAATAGGATCCGTCTGCTTGCTGTTGCTCCAGAGAAGCAAACTGTTCTCGCCGCGACCCAAATGGGGCACCACAATGCTGACCAGGCCGTTGCCAATGGGCTGGAAATATAAAAAGTGGCAAATATTCGTTACCTCAGCTGTGAAGATCCAAAAGATCTTTTATTACTGTGTATCGGGCTCTCCACACAGGCGACATGGTGGTGATAATCTTCTCGGCCCTGCGGGGATTGCACACATCAAAGTACTTGACCGTGCCATCCTGACTGGCCGTGGCCAGGCAGGTCTCTCGCTTGTGGCTCCAGTTAATGCCATGCACTCTGTTCAAGTGAGCCGTAATATAGTGCGTGGGACAGCTGCCTTTGCGTATATCCCAGATCCGTAGGTCTCCGTCGTGGGCTGCAGCCAGAAGGTTACCCGAAACGCGATTAAAGCCCACTTGGGTAGCCCCAGCTAAGAAACACAAATAAAATAAGACGGATTCCGTGCAACACTCCACTGATAATTACACATGCAGACCGCATTCAGGGACAAGGCTGGCTTCCTGGGTTCCCTCAAGTCCCAGATGTGCGAAAAGGTGTCGATGGAGCAACTGACCAGCAGGTTGGGATCCTTGCCGTGCCAGTCGATGTCGGTCACAGTGCGAGTATGTCCCCGCAGGGAGTTCTCATAGATGGGCTCCGCCGTGCCCCAGCGAACGATGTCGATATTCTGACTGGTCTGTAATAAACAAGAAAATTAAAGTATATCAATTTTAACCAAGCTGCGTCATTGCTTTGGATCCTCACCGCTATTGCGCAGTACTCTTTGCGACTGGGACATATGGCAAACTCTGCCACGGACACCTCGTATTTCGACTGCCTCTCGTGGCGTCTGAGGGAACCATCGTCCTGGCCCAAGCGCTGCAGGGCCAGATAGCCACGACCCGCGAGCAGCACCCACTGCCCCGAGTAGTCCACGGACATGGCCGTGGCCTGCGAGTCGCGGTGCTCATAACATTTGTTGCTCTGCCTGATAATGTATGTTTGTTCAGGGCCGCCGCCGCCTGCAGTTCCAGCTCCTCCACGCTCTCCCAGACGCAGTGTCTCCGTGGGTGGCATTCTCTACACTACTGATGGTCTTGAATAACATAAAATCAACTAATTTAATCCATTTTTGCAACAACAGAAAGACAACGAAACGAAACTGATAAGAGAGATGGACAATAACAAAACTGCATCTGCGTCTCGCATATCGATACTCGATATATATTTCTGAAATATTCGATATATTTGTTTCGATAAGATTTTGAAAAGCAAAGGATATTTAAGCGGCAGCTTCTTGCTTTTAAATATATGTAAAGGAGTGAAATTGGTGGATAAAAACTTAAAATATATGTTTTTTATCACTTATTTCATAATTATTTTAAAAAAATCAAAAAACTAATATCGAAATACATTAAACTAAATAAAAATAAAAGGAAAGCAAAACGAAAAATATTATATGAAATTTCTTGTACCAATGACGAAAATCTTATACATGTTAAAAAATTTATTTTTATTTGATTTTTTTTATTATTTATTTAATGTTTGAAATCAAGAAACTCCATTGCTTCGGTTCATACGATTTTTATTTATTTTAAATTGACACTTGCATTGCTTTAAAATATACATTTAAAATCAATTTAAAAGGCAACTTCTGCAATTTAAAATATGTTTGAAATTTATTTTATTATATTTGTTTCCTTTTGAAACTATTTTTAAGATAATTGTTTATTTTTTCTATTATAAATAAATATTTGACAAATAAGTTTCGGTTCCAAATCTTCTTCAGGCTATAGTAAAAACCCAATCCCTTATAGTTCACACATTTACCACAATTAACGTATACCGATTATTGTTGACTTATAAATTTTATAGATTCCCTTGGCTTTTATTTATTTTACACACTCATACAAGGGTATACATATGTACTAAATTACTTAAATCGGCTTATTGTCCTCTAATTTAATGAAAAATTAACCATTTTGGCTAAGCTAATACGATGACTAAATAGGTGTACCCAAGACTGGGCAGTCGTAAGGACGACAAAGGCTAAGATTGGATTAACATTTTTACAAACGGTAGCTATTTCATAGAAATAAATTTCTTGTTGGTGGCTAAGGCTACGTTCATGGGTATTAAGTAGTATCAAGTCTTTTGTGGAAGAGTCCAAGGCCCACAACACCCGAAGAGGATGGCCTCCTTTTGCTCCCACTTTATCTGTGACAATAGCAAAACATCTTCAGGGAAGTATCGTTGAGGCAGTAGCTTTGACTTCCATACAGGTTCAAGCGGCTGATGGTTCCCGTGAGCACACTCTTGTAGCCCGACATTCGTATCGTGGACTCGAAGACGCCCAGGCCGGGCTTTGTTTGCAGGCGCAGGGTTATGTCCACCGCATAGTCGGTGGAGATTTCCTTCACGATCTTCGAGTGCGGTGCGGCGATGAAGGCCTGCAGGATAGAGTTCAGGAAGAGGGTACGGCACTGCGGGTTGCCCTTCAGTCGGTGGTTGATCAGACGCACAAGGTAGCGTGCCGCTTTTTGTACCCTAGCATCGTTCGTCGGCAGCTCCTGGCGATGATGGCAGGTGCACCAGTGGGAGGCAATACCCGCCAACTCGCACGTCCTCGTTGCCGGCACCGGCAGGAACAAACTAATGCCCCTGGGCATGGTGCTATCTGGCTCGTCCAGCTCTGCTGCTCGGCGCTGCACCTGATCCGCCTCCAGATTCTCCAGATTCAACAGACTCAACATGGTCGAGTGGACATCGAAGGGAGTGGTCAGCCGGCGAGCGTTAAGCCTCAGATTAGCTATCGCCTTTGGATAACGATCGTTCATCCACGGCGGATATAGGACTATCATCAGGGGCTGGCGCTCTTCCATCATTCCCTGGTATGTCCTCCGAAAGGAGCCCCACCTCAGGCCGTGGTCGGACATCAGCATCACCACCGTGCGATTGAGCAGCCCGGACTCCTGCAGCTGCTTTAACTGGGCCAGCATGGCCTCGTCCAGCAGGGCCGGATAGTTGAAATGGTCATGCGTGAGCGCCACCGTCCAGAAGAACGAGAAGGATAGGTCCTGGCTAAGTCGCGGCAGCAGCTTTCGAATGTACTCGGGCAGTACATCCGCCGTTCGTCGGCAGCCCATGCACAGGAACATGTTGAGTTTTTTATTTAGGGCCAGCTTCCGCTCCATCTCTAGCATAATGGTTTGGAAATAGTACTCCGTGGGCTGTTTTTTGAAGCCGTAATTATTTAATGTCGATAGAGATGCCACATCCTCGCCGTAGGCGGTGCGGTAGCCCAGCTGCTGAAAGCGCTTCCATATGAAGGAGCAGTTGTCAAAGGCCATTGTGCTCGGTGAGCAGGCGAGAGCCAGCTCCTGGTCATCCAGTCCGGTCAGCAGGGGTACTATGTTCGGGTAGGTGTTGTCGCCCACCTTGTTGTAGCCCCACATTTCCACATGTGAGAGGTTCTTTTTTATGAAATTTGCCGAACTTTTCATCTGGCGCAAAAAGTTGAGGTGGGATATGCTGTCTATGCCCAGGATCATCACAGAAATTCGCTTTTGATCCTCCTCTTTGCTGCTATTAAAGCTCCCATGGTTGGCGCTCCCCTTGGACACTGGCTTAATCCGGGGCTTTTCCACCGCAAAGAAGTGGCAGTCCTTGAAGATGCACTTGCCAAAGGCGTCGTAGCACCACAGGCACAGAAACTCCGCATCCGGTGACAGCTGTATCACCTTCTCCAGCGAGAAATTTCCGGTCGGACCGTAGCCGTTCCTGTTGGTCGACCTTCGCCTCACTTCCGTGTAGTTGCACTTCACGGCAGACAGGTCGGTAATGTTGTAATGAGCCAGCAGTTCCTTGGCGTCCATATCCAGGTGCAGCCGCCCGGGCACTGTGTCGCTGCTTCGGAGCAGCGCCTTGCCGCAGTTAAACTGGCGGGGCTTGAACACGAACTGGGCGATGGTGTCGTCGCTGACCTCGAAGTGGGGCATCCGGCAGCCCGGTGTGTCCACAAAGTAAGCGGTGGTCATATTTGCGTGGTGGTCCTCCATGCGAGCCATAAAATCAAAGCCATCGCGAAATCGCAGCAGCTTCGTCCTTAAATTGTAGTCCACGCACAAGTAGGAGAAGACACACAGGCAGAATATGAAAATTACAACTTTTTTGAAGTGGCTACGTCCCTTCTTCATATTGTAATAGCGATAGTACTGCTGTAGATCCCTCTTGGTCATAAACTTTGGATCCAGTAGGTACTTGCTTCTGTTGGTTAAAAAAAAAAATAACGAAAATGAACTTTTCATGTAACAAAAATCTAAATGATTGGAAAACCTAAGGTTTCAAATACACACATATTGTAACGAGAGAAGCCGGCAAATAAAAGCTAGTAATAAGTAGGCCTAGCTTCTCGGTTGGAGGAGCGTCAGTATGAGTTTTAGTTTAGTTTTGGAAAAACATCTCCGTCTACATTCGCGTCAACTGGCTAACAAAAATAATAAAAAGTGGCTGGAAGATTCTTGGCTTATTTTTCTCCTCATTAAAGAAAAGTTCCGCTCGGCTTTTATAACGAGTTTCGGCCGCTCTACAAGTAGAGCGTCCAATAAATTCGTTACAATATATTTTGAAGCATATCAAATGAATAGGTTACAGTCCTTACAACGATTTTAGAGAGTTTCTTTAATATGCTTCTATAAGAAGATTCTAATCTGGCCATATGAGCCAAGTAGGCTCTAGTTATAATGTAAATATCTTATAATAATAATAATCGAATAGATCTATATCATAATGGGGCTATTAAGGTAATTAATTCCGTCCTCGAATGCAGATTGATCAACAGAATTCATTAACTTCTAGCCATCACTCCTTCATCCTTTAATTTTCTGTGGTTCATTGCCTTCGCAATTTACTAGACCACCTTTCCCAGCCACCACCTCCGGCTGACCTTCCTTCTCCGGGTAGAGCCCAGTTCTATTAAGGTTCATTGTATTCTGCCTGGAGCTTAACAGTTTTTTATGCTGACAGCTATTAATTAAGGCAACAAACAATATAATGAATGCCCACAACAAGAGAAGCGCTCTGAGTGGCCACTCAGCCGAAAGTCCTTAGACCGCTGCCCACCTAGACCATCCCCTCAACCCACTACAATCACTACCACCGCTTACACCCTTTCCCCACGGCAGGATTCCTGTGTCAGAAATTACACGAGAACGTGATGCTGTCAATGTATTCCTAAGTCCTAAATGCATATTCATGAAGAGGAGTGCCTAGTAAAGTGGGCAACCAAAGACTAGGAACAAAAATTAAATTTTGTTTTGCAGTGTAAGAATGTGGTGATATACTAGATATAAATATATTGAAAATATTTTAAGGTTTAAAAAAAATGTATATTTGGGCCTTTTAAGGAGTTGATTGTTTGGTTAAATCTCAAAAAGCTAATCAAAAGTTTGGGTTTTGGGCATAAAACTCTGTTAAGACCTCTGCTTTTTCTAAAATTTCTTCAAGTGTGACCTATTTTTCTGGGGTCATGTGAAATCCATTCAAAAGAATTTCTTCTCCAATCCAATCCATCCGATTGTGTACCAAAACAAATTTCCAATTGACACTTTCAATTGCATTTTGCTCAGGCAAACACGCCAGAAAAGGGAGGATGGGAGCAGATAGGATTCGACTCGTGCAAGGAGGAGGAGAAGAAGAATAAAAAAGCATTGAAATGGCATTCGGCTTGGGTGCTGCGAGTAAACAAGCGTTGACACACACAAGGCACAATCACATTCACACACACACACACACACCTGCGCTCCTCTCCCCTGCTATCCTTTTCATGCTAGATAAAGTGGGGGATTCCCCCCGTTTTGCTCACTTACTCATAGCTCAAGTCGCCGTATTTTCGCATATCCTTCGCAGTGTAGTAGGCACGCATCTTGGCGACACTTGGCCACGCGCCCAATGCGCTCTAAGTCCCGTCTAAGTCACAGCACGCTGCCACGCCGCAGCCTCAAATCCTTGACATCCCGGTCGCCTCCTTCAAGTTGTTGTTAGCCCGCCTTTGTTTTGGTCTATGCGCTTTCAGCTTATTTTGCTAATTGTTTTGTGGGCCACATTTTCATACACATTTCGATACAACAATTTTCACACGACTGCACTCGCGCTTTCACTCGTCTTTCTGCATGTCCTTTCTGCGTCCTGTCCGCTCGCCACTCTCCTTCTGTTTGGTTGTAGTTGTTTTTTGTTTGAGTTTTCAATTGCTTCGGCTTTGTGGTGTTCGCGAATTACTGCAGAATTGTTTCCGACTAAGTTGACTCCTGTTCGCACACTGAGTCCTGCTGGGCTCGGAGGCTGTGCAGGCTCCAGGTTGACAGGATTACTTGCCCTCTCTCACTCTCACTTAAACTCTCTCTTTCTAGGTGTTTTGACAGCTCCGTTACTGGGAATGGCGGCGGCGCGGGGGAGTTGGGCGCATGCGCTTGGCAGTGACAGCAGCACCAGGGATGCTGTGACATGTCACATACACTTGGAAAAATTTCTGAATAAGCAACTCGAAAGATGCTCATTTTTCAATTAAAAACAATAAAAATAATACTAATTTTACTGCTATTATTTTTAGAATTATAATAAGTGTTTACTTTATTCAATGTTACCTATTTTGTGGTTCTAGTTGAATATAAAATACCCTCAGGGCTACCCTAAAATATTTCTTTAATGTTTTTTAATATAACAGTAATTTTATATTTATTTTATTGAATTATATTAAGGACAATTGGAATTTAGTGTTTTAATTAGCCGAATGACTTACAAATTATTATTAATTTATAGTTACAAATTAATTAGAAGATCCAAAATATTTTATTGCCTACTTTTAAGGACATGTGGAATTTTTTTAAAACTGTTTCTTGATTTTTATTCTTCAAACAAAATTTTAATATTCCAATAAGAATTGTTTCAATAAGTGTTCCTCCCCTTTCCATAAACAGTGAAACTTTTAAGAAACTTTCAGTCGTACATTTTAACGGAATATAACTTATGTTACATATATGAATAACCAACCTTTTTATATTTTTGTGATATACACCTTCACACAACATGCTGAACCACGGGGCGCGTTGAATATGTATATGCAATGTGTTTTTATGAATATTTTTTTGTTTGTTTACTTGTTTTCGTCTAGTTTATAGCTCATTTGCGGGCTTTAATTACGATTTGCATGTTGCAAAAGCTTCACACTGGGAAATTAATCGATGGAATCCTTTGGCTTAGAAATGTTTTATGGCCAATGAACTCGCATTCACATACCACCCGCTGTTTCTGACGTGGAAACAAAGATTTCTATTACTACTAAGCAGTAACTTCATCTTACTGATGTAAATAGTAAGTCAATATCAACTTAGAAAAAATATATAAAGATATATCTCTCATAGTAATATTATTATTTAATGAGTGACCAAGTGCAATTTTTGTTTAAAATCTTTCTGGGAACACTGTGTAACCGAAAAATATTTTGCAAAAATTAATGAACCTTAATCTGAACAGATTCCGCCTTTGCGTCAGGATGCCCTGACATTCAAAGGGGACAAATGCATATACATGGACACTCCAGCTCCTCTTTTTTGCGGCTTAACGAGCAACAAGTAGGAGGGAAGTCAAGCCAAAAGGTCCTTCGCATTTGGCTCATTATAAGGACCTACCGAAAAAGCGCAACAGGCTGCAGTCACACAAAAACACACCCACGCCCCCCATCCCTGCCCACACAGAGCATGTGTGTGAGTTAATAACTTGGCTGCAGGCAGGACATGGCTTTCAATGTTCGATAATTACGGCAACGGCAGTTGAGTGGCAACAACCAGGACGCCGGGTGGCAGAGCCAGTCGTAAATCACGGGACGAAAAAAGCATTTCACTGTCGGACCAGCTCAGCTCCTTAACTGCGCTCCTTACCGATTAACAAGCATTTATAATGCTTCATTACTGTAAAAAAAGGAGCTGCACAAAAAAAAAAAAAAAGGCCAAAGGGAACGCCAAACGCCAGGATCTGGCTGCTATAAAAGCGTTGGACGCATAAAGCCAACGCTTCAGTTGAATCTTCAAAAGTGTCGAACGCAGGACAACTTGACAGTAATTAGTTTCACAGGAGCCACTCAGAATGCATCATCCATCTGGGCCGAGACCCGTGCACACTGCGACGACCAGGCGCCCTTGGAAGAGGAGATCCTGGCGGAACGAGGGCTCTTCGTCCGGCAGGACCTATCACTTGCCAGCCCTGTTGATTATCCTGCTCGTCCTCATCCAGAACTTTGAGCTGCATATGTGCCGGCAATTGATGAGGCAGCCGAGCGACAAACGATCCCAGGACCATCGGCTCACCACCATAGGCGGCAGTGCAGCCGGCGAGGTGTCACCGCCGGGGGGCAGCAGTTCCACTTCCCCGGAGGAGGATAAGCGGGGCAGGTCGGCTCCCAGTCAGCCGGAGGAGATATTCAGCGCCCCGGTCGACGACAGTGGCCTCAGCTACGATGAGTATCCGGTACGGAAACGTGTCCTTTAAACTCCCCTCCCTCCTAATTTGAAAAAAAGCCCCCAGAAAATCTGAAAATTACTAAATCTTTGCGTGGGTCGTGTTGGTCAACTGCCACGTCTGTTTTGAATCCCTATCACCTTACGCACAATTTGTAATTGTATATTTTTCATTTGATTGCTTTTCGGCTTTGACTTTGACCCTAAGCTACATTTCGAATCTCGCCCACCGAAAACTGAGCTGACGTCACAGCCAGCACCTTGATTATGGGAGGTTCAAGGTGCCATGCAGGTGCCAGTGGTGGGTCTAATGAAGGCTGGCTACAACCTGGGCTCCCCAAAAAACATTTTGAGGGGTCAAGTTCAGGTGTGGAGTGGGCTTCATGTCCCTAGGAAATCATTTAATTAGGAAAACTTTGAAATATGTTTTCTACTGTGAATGAAAATAGCAAACAAATTTTAAATATTAGTTTTCTGTACTTTTTTAGTACTTGAAAGCTTCGAAAAATTTATACATAACAGTTGTAGATACATTGTATCTTTAAGTTCAACTAGTTCACGGATGATATCTGCGACAGAACATAATTTACATTGATATTTTCTTAATCTTCCCATAGATGGTGGTTCCAAAGAGAGCTGCCCTGCTCCTGGATCGCTTGATGGTGGCTCTGCATCATGCTCTGGAACACGAGCGAGGTGGTCATCGAATTGGCGAATTTTACTCGGACAAAAACAGCCTGCATGGCAAACTAAGTGATCTCCACAACGGATTGGAATCTCATCAGGCGCGGGAGGATGGTGAGCTTATCAAAAAAAAAAAGATTTCAAGGTAATGATATTCTTATTCTAACTATCTATATCAGGCATGTATAGCGACGATGATCCTGGCATTATGTTGGATTATGATTTCAAAGATTTGAATCAGATCAATCGCGCCACTGGCGAAACAGTAAGTTGGAACATAAAACCTAAATTGCAATATAAGACATAAAATTAGCAGCGCGATGTGTAAGAAAATTTCAGTTAATGCCAAAGAGCTTTCAGAGAAGAGCCGGTGCGGAATTGGCGGGCGCAGATCGGGCGTCAGGAGGAGCCACCACGATACCCGGCTCCCCGGCTGGGTCCCGGCGTATCCATTCATCCGGATCCGGCGGTGGTCGTGCCTACTGGCGTTGCTATTTCAATGCCGTCAGCTGCTTCTGAACACAAATCAAATAAAATAGATCCGCCATAGAGCCACCTGCGGTGTGGAGTGCCAACAGAATATCATCTCTGTGGAGGTGTCTCAGAAACATCTGCGAGTTCCTTTTCGTTGCTGCTGTGAGAGTTGTTCGCGCCATTAACTGAAATCCCCCGAGTTCCGTAATTGTATCTAGTGGTATCTGTATCTAGTAACTGTATCTAGTATCTGTATCTAGTAACTATAACTGTATCTGTGCATTTGTAACTCACTGTGAATCTGCGTTATAAATAAACCACCATCGATAAGTCCAACGGCATTCATAAATAAATTAATTCATTCACCCATCCAATCGGAATACTATATATTTCGGGGCCAGACAGGAGCTGGCGTTAATCCCCCTCCAGCTTAATGCTGACTGACACCGGTCGTAAAACCTAATTCTCTGAACAAATCCATCTATCGCATGCCCTCATGCCGGAAGTGAGAAAAAAATATCGTTTGGTATCGGGATCTTTATCTTTTTTAGTGCTGAGGTAGATACACAGACACAGGTCGAAGAGTTTGGTTAAGTTATGTGCTTGTGTCCGGGAATAGTTTATGAAACTTAAATTTAAGCAGATCTTACAATTTTTTACAAATAGTTTACTTAAAATTTCAAGTCAGAATCTATTTTAATATATTAAAACACAATGTTTTGTAATTAAAAGCAACTAAGCAACTTAAACAATTTTTTTTAATAGTGTTAAACTGCAAAGATTGTGAAGATGAACTGTTTATAAAAGCACTTTCATTAGAATAGAATTTCACTAAAATGGAGTTCAGTAAAATTTTAAAAGAGTTTCTTTTCATGAATCCTTGACTTAATATTATCTCCATCTAATATTCCTTTCCATATTTTTTCTTGATATGCATGTAAAGCATTTCTAAACTTATAGGAAACTATTCACAAACTCAATGCATATTATTAGCCGTGGGTCAACTGCCTGGCCATAGTGAACTTTTAAACAAAACTGACGATCGATTTAAGTGTGCGATGCACGTTTATGACTTGGCCACCTTCGTGGCTGGGAAGTTGAATGGCAAAGTTTTATTGACCATTAATGAGATTGCTGAAGCAGACATTATTAGACTTTTATGTACATCTAATTGCCTACTTTAATTGATAGTCGGATTGCCTCCGACTTTAGCTACAAAAACTATGCAGTTTCTGATAAAAGATGTATATATTTTTTTCTGAATGTACAGAAATAAACACATTAATGTGTTATTGATATTAAATAAATACTGGAGTAGTTTGCTTGAAATAATTATCTCTTATTTATGATAGTGAGTATTAGATAAATTATAATAAATTTCCATATTTTAATACAAGAAGGTATACATATAAAAAAAGAAATCGTGTAATAGGTTTCATTTAATAGAATCTTTATTATTCGATTATTCTCTTAGGTGAAATATTTTAATATTTACATTTGCATTCGTTATTTATGAGCTTGCCTCACAGCTTACTTTATTTCAAACATTCTGGAATTAGCATTGCCTGGTCTGATTAATAGTAAACAATAAAATTATATTATAACATAATTATTATACAATTCAGTAAATAATATTTGTATACGAACCCTTTTATTTATTATTTATAAATTAAAATTCAACAATTCTTTATTAAAAAAATCCTCTGCTTTACTTTACCTGTCTTGATTTATATTAAACAATAAAATCCTATATTACTGTCTGGTTTTCATAGAAACTTTACCATTTCATAACCTCCTTATTATTTTACAAATAAGAAAATAACATATTGATATAATTTATTGTATATACTATTTATAAAATTAACAATTATTTAAAACATCCTGGACTTGGCTTTGCCTGTCCTGATTTATAGTAAACAGTAAAATGCTATATTTTCGAGGAATTTCTCTGAAACCCTGTCATATACGATTACCGCTTATAAATATCTATTTTTGTGTACGTTTATGTCATAATCCCACTCCGGCACATGGCGCAATTTTCGTTATCAATGGGCCCGTAAATCAATGACGGTGTGATGTAAAGCCATTCCGGCTCAGCCTACTGTCCAAGTGCACTTCGATTCGTTCGCTACGTCATACACGCAGTGCCGCTAAGTATGCAACAGGTTTCGCCTGCCTGGCCGCGGGTTAATCAGCAACAGGTGCTACTCACCACGCCTCCGAATTAGGGAGAAAGGTGGCTGGGGGCGGCACATGTCCATGTCGAGGTCCGTGTCGCTGTCCGTGTGGTGAATTAATAAGTCGCACATTGTTCATACGCCCCATTGTACGAGCAGAAACAACTTTGAGTGCTCTGGCAACGATTTGTGCAGAGTATTCGACGAAGGGATGCTTTGTTTTTTGTTTATTATTATTACATATTATTATAACGATAAATTATAAACTATACCTTGGGTATATGTAAATAAATATAGAATATAAATGATATTCCTAAATATTACGTAAAAAAAAATCTCAAAATAGTTCAAAAAAGAAGTATAATATAGTACTTATTTAAATAATTTACTATTTAAAAACTAGATTTATTACAATTTATATGCATTACAAAATTATAAGTAATTCTTAATCATTATCCCTAAGGGTATATTTCTGCTAATATAGTTCCTTATAGAGCATTTCCTTCTCCAGCAATGGTTCTAGGACTTTAAAAATTATAAACATGTAATATATTCCTTCGTGGTCTAATCCCTGTCCACCTCGTGTACCCTGTACGTGTGCCAGGTATCAAAAGCAAGTGTTACCCGTGCTTGTTGCAGTGTCGCTTGACATGGGGCATAAAGCTTTGCCTAAGCAGACGCCCCCTACAAATGCCCCCAAACCTTTCTTTTCCTACAGCCCCTCCTCCCCCTCCTCTTACACCTCCTCCAGCTGCTCCTCCTGATTTTCCGGCAGCTCGTGCTTCCTGCTGCTGCTCTGCCTCGGCCGCTGCCGACGTCGCTGCCGCTGAAGCTGTTTGCTATTTTGTATATAAAGCCCGGTAGCAGGCAACGCCAACATCGAGTTACCAATTTCCCTTCTTGGAGTTCACATCGAGAGCGACAAAGCAGCAGCAGCAGCAACAAGTGACCCCAGAGTCCAAGGATCAGATCACCCTTTAACCCCCAAAGAGTCATCAGATTTATTTGCTCGGCAAATAGTTCCCAAAAAAAATTGTTACTTAGAATCACCTTCAGGTTGACAAGCTTCCTGGCGCCACAGATTCACCTGTTTTACCGTCGCCAACTCAATTGCCGGCAATTTGCAGTTCCCCAAAACTAGACGGAAAGTATCGGTGAGTATCGAAGAATCGGCTTAGCCATTAATTGAAATGAGCGGTTGTGTGTCTACGAAAATTAATTTGTGGTCGCGGAAATTGTGCCACAGGTGAATTATTGCGGTGAAGGAGAGTTATGGCCAGTGATATCATATCACACGAGCGTGTGGCTTGGGGAACTTGGCTGGTTATAAAATAGTTTAATAGAGGATGAATATAAGTTGGTTTACAGTTTTTAGATTTCTCGCTGTTTTTTACATTTAAATAATGAGTCTGTCATTGATTATTTAATTTGTGATAAAAATAAAAGTACCCAGACCTCTAGTCAGCTACAACAATAGTTTAATTTCATCAAAAAATTCGTGCAACGCTGATTTATGATGCTAAAAAATTAAAATAGGCTACTCTTATGCAGAATGTGCTAATTTAAATATATAGACTTAAAAATATTGTTATTGTATTAAATTAAAAAATATTATCTGTGGTTTTGTGCTCGCTGAAATTTAATCCTTAATAATTTCCAAAACCAAGAAGTTCTTTCTAAGTATAAGATTGCTTTTGTACTTTTTATTAACTTATCTAAACTTAGCTCTTTGAGTGTTTTTAAATAATTGTTAGATAAAATTCTTCAAGAATTCATTTAATTCTTAGACTAAATCTTTATTAATTTGCTTAATTTTTGCCGCAAATATATAAACTAAATAATAAACAAAAAACACTTTCCCAAGAAAACTTAACTGCCATGTCACATGCATATTTAGGAATAATGTCTCTCCTTGTAAATAATTGAGGCCAATTTGTTGTTTTCCCATTTAAAGTGACTCAAAGCTGTTGTGCTCCCAAATTGAGTTTGCAAAGAGTTCCCAAAATTGATGGACATTTAACAACATTTTTTGTGTGGCCCAAGAGTAACTCCCACACGTTGACACACATATATATGCAATTCATAGGCCATACATTATGGGTATCCTACCCGTTTCTGCAATATATTTGTATTTTTTGTTGTTTTGAATACGCCAGGACACGCTACCCCTCAGGGACCTTTTCCAGAGCCTCACCTAATGACAGGCCCTGGCTTCCTCCGCCTCATTGAAAATTATGTGAATTATTTATGAAGCGTAGAAAAATCAGGCACAAGCACAGAAAATTCACTTCATTTGTTTTTTCGTAGCCAAAATAAATGGAAGAAACGATTTGATTTGGACTTCAATCTCGGATTCGAGTTGCTGATAATAAATAACTTCACTTCACTTCACTTGGCTATGGCTATGCTCGATTCTCCCCGAAACCGCAATCAAATTGCATTTAATATTTATTAGAGTTCGCCTTCGCTTTTCTGGCTTGGTTTATTTTTACATTTTGTTGTCTTGTGGTTTAGGGGCATCAATGGGGCGGATAATTTTCGGCAGAATTTCAGTGGGGTGGCTTTTATTAGCTTAGATTCAGTCAGAGACTATTGCAACAATGTTGGATACATGAAATGGAAATGATTTAAATATTTAATTAGTTTAAGAATGCCTCAGGCTTAAGTGGGCCTTCTATATTTATTGCTATTAATTGATGTCTGCAAAAGGCTAAGACAAATTGACAAATATTTTCATCGAAACATCTGCCCACCTAGTTAAGCCAAGAATTTTCCTTCCATAATTGAGCAAACAACTGGTTCGTTCGTTTCGGTAAAAGCCACTTTGAACCGAAGTTTCCACAAAAATCAGAACGTAACCACAACACAGATCCTGGCGGAAACTCGATACAACTTCAAGTGCTCCTCCCCCACTCCTGGGGAGGAAGGGAAGCATTTGAAGATGTCTGAAGTTTCAAGTTTTCGCTGACTGACTGACGTAATTTTAATTTGCTCCCTCAAAAATATCATATGACCAGATAAATCACACGGCCAAGGACACGACTATCGTCCTGGCCGTCTCCTGTCAGACACACATTAATGATGCCCACGCCAGGACCTGGTTTTCATCATGGCAAATATTTGCCCAGCGGAAAGACATTTGTCCTTAGCTAATTTTAAAGTTCCTTTTGCCGCAAGCAACCAAAAAAAAAACGCATGCTTTAAATGAAAAAGGGACTAAGCCGCTTTTGTGGGATGAAAATTTGATTTCTGGATTAGGCTGCGGGAAACCCACGTGAAAATTGCATTTCTCCTCTTCGCTCGCTGGTACTTTTCCAGTTCCACAGCCCTTGCAACTTTGGCGCGAGATTAAATTTCCAATTAACATCGGAGCATTATTTATCGGTGGCAATAAAAGTGTCCTGATTATGTGTGGCTTTGGGTTCTGCCTTAGGGCCGCGCTGCCAGTCTGCTTATGGCCTTTATGATTCCATTTGATCTAGCTTTTGTGGCCTGTGAAAGTTCGCCTCGCAGTCACTAGTTTTTATTATTTATCACCCACTAGCTGTTGTTTAATCTACCAAAAATATTTTATGGGCTCAAAGTTGAACAGGGCGAGCGGAGTGTGTGGGCATTATAATTATCTATGTTTGGCTGCATTAACTTGGCCAAGTGTTTAAAGGGTTTTTTTTTGCATGCACTTTGGGCCAATCAAAACACGGAAGTTGTTGGCCTCCATTACGATGTAAGTGCTTTGTTTATTGAGATAACGTGACGAATGGAAACAGATTGGCAATACATTTTCTGAAATAATAATATAACAAGTAAATAAATTAATAAACAGGATTGAGCAAATTTATATTTAAAAGTTTAATATTAAAATACTATTTTATATTTTCATATATATATTATATTTTCAAAATCTAGTTACAATTGCCTTTTTCCCACTAAAATACCAAACTAATTTTCTTCTGAAGCTAACCAAATATGTGTATACAATAATTAAAAGCCATAAAGTAAGATAATTTTCCGCAGCTGTTTGAAATTCAAGAAGGACTAGCTTCATCTTTTTTACCAGGATAACAACTAGGGCTAGGGGCAGCTACATTTTTATGAGGTGCAGCCACCAAATGAGACAAGTCATTAACATTTACGGCCCACATCGTTGAGGTCCTCGCCTGAGAGGAAAGGGATTTTTATGCTAGCCCCGACCATTTGATGCCGCTCGTGTACCTGTTGCATGCTGATGGCACTGAAAGTCACACTTGATGACCTCATTTCCCCCGCAGCTAAACGAATATATCCTGGGGATTTATGCTCCCGTTGGTTGTTGTTTATGTATTCATGTCCCGCGGGGGAAGGTGGTCCTTTGATTTCACACCCACTTCAATTACCAATGATGTCATAATTTATGTAATATGAGTAATTGACTGACTATAATTGCATCCAGAAATGTCTTCTTTATTTATTTATCCTTGATAATGAATCATAAGGTTATTTATATAATTTATGGGAAAGTAATGAATATAAACGAATAGAATAGAGAGAGAAATAATATACATATTTGAATTAATTATTATAATCATATAGGATGAAAAAGATTAGCTGTTTCCGAGTTTCGAATTTCGAGTTAATATTAATAAATTCATTATTTTGGTGGGTTCTAAGTTGTGGGAAATAACCATTAATAAGGGAATATATTATTATTGATCTAATATGCATTTAATTGGATAAAAATGATATTAAAAACGTTCAGAATAAGTAGTTAAGTCTTAAACAGAGCATCTTAATTCCTTTAACAACTTAATTAAAGAACTTTAAAGCGTTTTAAATGGATTTTCGATTATAAATACATTAATAATAGTTTCTATGAAAACTTGAATATTAATTTACAATGACAAAACATTTGTTTATCTAAAAAAACCATTTTCATTTTAGATTTTCGAATTAAATACTTATATATGAAATATATTTTAAGTTAAGTTCATAAAGACTTTCAACTTTTTATTCAAGAATTATAGTCCTAAAAATCTGACAACCTTCAAAAAGGACAGCCTAGGACAAGGTAACAAACAATAATTGACCCTTAAAAGGTCAGAAGCCATCCTTACATTCATTTCATTACGTTTACAAACAATTGAGCCTCCAAGTTATAGAATTATCCATAAAAGTTACTCAATAGAAGCTCACATGGTCGAACCGAACTCGAATCACGTTTTTGTCAGCTTCAGATGAAATCAATTAAAGTTTGGCCATCGTCGGAAGGCCATATGTTATGACCGGAGAATGCTTGTGTGGCTGCCACACGTTGCACCATCGTTGCATTGTATTATGAAAGCCATGATTGCCATGCCCTGTGGCATGGAAATCCTGAGGCAGCGGCGGGCGGCATCTGCTGTTCCATATCCGTTTTTAATTGCGGAAATACACTTAAGCCGCCCGAAGATGGTGAGTCCTTCCACTTCCAACGGAATGCCAGTCACGTTTGTGGCAACAAGTGGCCTGATATGCTGCAAGCTGCCTTGTTATGACTTCCGACGCAGTTGTTGTATACAAAAAAACAATGCAAAGGTAGTCTGACCTTTAATTAAAAATATGACCAGCGAGCTTTGAGCCCCTTTTTTTATTATTTCTCTTTGTTGGCCATTGCATTGGCCCCTTGACAGCGCTTTGAGCTTTGGGATTAGCTGGTTTTATTTGTGTTTTTTTTTTTAGTTGTGTAAACATACGCATTAAGTGGGGGCTTTGGAAAGTGAATAGCTGTGAATTGGTTATAAATAAACTGAGTTTTATCTGACATACATATATATATAAAATAAAAAAGCGTTATATATTCTTTTATATGAAAAAATTCCGCGGCTTTGAAATTTGAAATATTTAAAAGCCATTTGCTTAACTAGACAAAATGCTGAATAATAAAAGGGTTAATATTTAAAATGTTTATTTATATTTTTAATATATTTATAAAATATTTGTTAATTTCTTTCCACTTTCAGTAAAAAAAACACCCAGCAAAATGATGAAGTTCGTGCAGATATTATTGTGCTATGGCCTGTTCCTGGCTCTGCTCTTTGCCCTCACCGAGGCCCGGCCCTCGACAGGCGAATCAGGACCCGTGAGTAGTAGTAACCAGAAAAACACACATAAAGAACCCGGCTTATTGGCTTATCCGATTAAGGACTCCGATGGACTGGATGGCCAGGAGGCAGAGGATGTGCGCGGCGCCTATGGCGGTGGCTATGACATGCCGGCTCAGGCCATATATCCCAACATACCCATGGACCGACTGCAGATGCTCTTCGCCCAGTACAGACCATCGTAAGTGATTGGTTGATCTTCACTAGCGAAATATACTTTATATATTTTTGACTTGTTACAGAGCCTATTTGAGGAGCCCCACCTATGGCAATATGAACGAGCTGTACCGACTGCCGGAGACCAAGCGTCAGGTGCGGTACCGGCAGTGCTACTTCAATCCCATCTCCTGCTTTAGGAAGTAAATCCCAGCCATTCTGATGATGAGCATCCTTAGCCAACCAACCAACCAACCAGCCCTTGGATAAATTAACGTTTCAAGCATTTCAACCAAAAACCAAAGCAAGTTAAGCAAATCTAAATTGAATTTTAGCTAAATGGATCAGCAAAAGTGTAACGGAAATATGTAGTGCAATTAAACTAAAGCTAAGACTCAACCTATACCCATATGTATTAACGAACAAGTATTTACATATACATATATTACATATTTAAATGTTTCAAAGATGAGAGGGAAAAATGCTCCATTGTAGTTTCATAAAAAGATACACCGAACGAAGTGAAGTATTTATTTGAATATTAGCACAAGAACCTAAGGAGTATGTGTCCTCTTTATTTGAAATTCGTTTCTTGATTTACGCTTTGCATATGGTGTGGTAAAAGAAAATACTTACAACGCTTTCCAAGCTACTTAAATATATATATAAATATATGCATAACACTGAAATGTGCTTTTCTTAGTTTAAGTGTCCCAGCTCTTGTATAATACCACGAATGTAAAATGGAAAATACCAAATACATGTAATATAAATCTCTAAAATGAAATTATAAATGTATACGTATGAAATAAATGCGCCCAATGTTAAATAATGATTGTGTTATTTAAAACATTAGGCGGGAAAGCAAAAGGTTGCGTTTTTTTGTCATTTTTTTACTAATTTCATAATTAATAAACACTTTATCTGTGATTTCTGGAACGTCTATTGAAATGAATTTGTAATTTTTATAATTTATAAAGCTAATAATCTTTATATTGCACTATTAATTTACTTTTAATCTAATTAAATTTGTCTATCTATCATCTATCAATCTATCTATATTTCCATATATTTTTCTATCTATCTATGTATCTACCTATCTTTATATTTATCCGTCAGTTTATTTCTATCTTTCCGTATGAACACCAAAATTCAGGGACCAAAACTGTTAGAGCTACCGAAACTTAGTGACTTACTGCCCTTAAATTTTAACTGTTATAGTTTTTGTTTTAAAATACGGCCACGCTTGCAGGACATAACAAAATTTTAGTCTTGTATATTAGTAAAAGAAAAATGTTTAAACAATAATTAACTTTGTCGGAATATTTTTAAAATTTGAATATATTTGTATGACAAGATAGGAATTTATTAAATAACAACTTTTCTTCTATCTCGATCGCAAACGCTAAACTACAACCCTTTGACAAGAAAAATATTTTCCAAAACAAAAAGTTCTCTGATTTTTATTTGTAAAAAATTCATTTATTGGAGTCAGTTATTGCTTAACAATACTATTACAATTTTATGTAGAATAGATACATGTTTAAGTTGCTTTAGGAACAATTTTCGGTTTTTGCTTCGCAATAGTTACAATGAACAAAAGAATTGAAACATTACTTTAAAGTTTTAGGTTTACCTTTACAATATTTAAATATTTTCTTTGGCCTCTGAGGCGGTATCCTTTATTTTCCATCCTACGATCTCTGATTCCATTATCACTTTTTGGAAATATCCCTTCCGAGCATTCCTGCGTCCTTATCACATTGTCCTGTTTGAGCAACTCAGATTTGCAAACGCCGCCTCTCCAGTTGCCTGGACTGGCATTTTCCGCCGCGTTGCTCCATGTTGATGACCAGTCGATCCGGTGTGGATATCTTGTAGCCATGGCAGCGCCGAAGGCGCTCCTCGATCTTCAGCGAGGTGGCCACCATGAAAACGGAGAAGACCAAAGCGATTAGGTAGCGAACGATTAGCATATTGTGACAAATCGCGACTGCGTCGATGACGGGCTGCCGTGCGTGGTTTTATAGCTCCTGAAGAGCTGCGGAGACCACTACCTGAACCCATCGAGAGACTTCCACTATATTCTCTAAAAGATGGATTAGGATGCGAATTTTTATGGCCGCAACTCGCCGCCAATAAACCATTCAGCGCTAATCCATTCGGCAATTTCCACTTCCTCTAGAATCCTAGACGGATCTCCCAGATGAACCTCGATCCCGGACCAAAACTACACGAAGGGAAAACTAATTGCCGTGGCTGATGAGTGGAAGTTCCGAGAAGAGCAGACAGACACCACGTCGACCTACCTGATGGGGCAGCCGAGCGAGTGCGCCTTTATGATCCCAGGCCAGCATCTCCGCCATTAGACATTTTAATTGTTAATTTTTGCAAAAACCAAGTCCGCCGCCAGAGAAGGGGAAAATTTAAATAATGGCCGAGCTGCAGGCATCCAGGAATCCAATGGCTACCTGCATTTATTATCTCTGCCACGGCCACGGGACGGTTCCACTCCTCTCTCCTCTCCAGTGCCCGTTGATCTACTCGGGCCGAGTGCCATCAACGTGAAAACAAGTGGCAACAATTTTCTATAAATTGCATTTGTGCAAAATTAAGTTCAATCTTGGCCGAGTCGCGAACCAGTAGCTGTATCTCTCTGGCTTGCATCCGCTCGCCGGCAACAAATACTGCGCCCATCCCCATCCCCATCCCGATCCCGATGCCGATCCCGATTCCGCTTCCAATCCCCCGGCCGTCCCAGCTGGTTTTTCGCTGCTGGAGTAGCCAAACTCCATTAACTTTGCAATTGGCCACCATAACTCGTCCGTCGGTCGGCCCGCCATCCTCTCGCGTCACCTTGCCGCCCATTTGGCCGCCGCATCCACAGGCACATCCATCGCCACAAGCTCCCCCTTCGCCTCTGCACATCCCACTGGCCACATCCCACAGAGCAGCGGGCAGCGAGCACCAAGCGAGGTCCATTCCATTCCAGGCCACTCCACTTCACTCCAGTCCGGTGCCGGCCCCATCGCTTGTTAGTTTTTGCGCCAGATCGTTTATAATAATTCGTATGCGAGTCATGTCATGCCCCTAAAGTGTATCTGCAACCGCGCAGTCGCAGCAGCAGCCGCGCATATCTGTATCTAGTTGGTGCCTCCACCTGGAGATGGTGGCGTGACACGACCGACGGATAAAAAATATAATTAGTAGGGTTTAAGGTATTGTTACCCATGACTTTAATTATTTTTTTACAAGTTCTAAACTTGTGAACACGCTTTGAACTCTTGAGAAAATCTAAGAAAAAGACTGATGAGAGTTCCAAGGGAACCTCAGAAATATAGCTCTATATTAACATACATACTCAATCCAGAATATTTTTTATTTTATAGTTTTAGTTGTGACAATGAGTAAAAATATATATTATCCTGAGAGCTAATGTAGTAAAGTGTTTGTGACATGAAGAGATAGACTTTTGGCCACCACGTTTCAGATTTCTTTATATTTTAAGCTATGGCTATAACATATTTTTCCTCAAAGGATTTATGAAATCTTTAAATTAATTAAATAAGCATTGAACTGTTAAATCGATAAGCTATATAAAAATGTCTTGGCAAGGTCAATATATTCATTAGAAACTAGTTTTGATTGAAGTATTGAAATGTAAGGTACATTTTATTTTACGTTACCTCATATTGGTATTAATTTATTTTTGTGCTCAATAACTACTTGTTTATCTGTTATAAGATATTTTTTGAAGGTTATGCGATTATGTATTAATTTTTACTTAAAAATGTTCTTTAATAATGTTATAAACTTGTACTTATGATGGTATCATTTTTTCAATTATTTGCAGACTTATAGTTAAATTATAATTTATATATTTAACATAAACATATGGAAAGGTTTCCTTTTATGTTTTTAAGCATACCATTTAAATGTATATAAATCAGTGACAATAATAAATAAATAATAAATGAGTTTGTTTTGAAATTTAATAAAAATAAATTACAATCAGTTACTACCCCAATTCAAAGTTTAAGATATCATTTTATATGCAATTATTGGAGTTCACTAAAAGCTGAATGTTTAAGTAATAATTAATTTTGTGGGACTTTCATATAAAATTTAATATTTTTAAATTTTAAATCAATAAAAATATATATTCTAAGTCAAATAATTCAATGTAATTTCCACACAATTCTGCAGTTTTTCTTCTCACATCCTTAATCTCCCAATCACGAATCACGCCCATCTCTGGCCAATGGATTGGCAAGTCTTGGGATCGCTTGGCCTGGGCTGGCTCGGCCTGATCTGGTCAACTATGCAACCGGCAGCGCCTGGTGACTCGAACTTGACTTCACCTGGCTTGATCTTGCGCCCGTTTCTTGGCCGCATAGCTCTGGGTCGCCACCGGTTGGCTCTTTCTCCATCTCCATCTCCAGCTCGAATCTCTCCGGCAACCGGGCTGCCTCCTCCCGGATCTCCTTCTGCTCGTGCTCGTTGTCATACCACTTTATCCGCGGCGCTTTGTGCTGGTCTTGTTGTTCTATTGGCAGAAAGGAAGTTAGAAAAATGCTCTGGATTCATGGATTCAATGCCTCTCTTCGGTGGCCTTAAGTGAATTGTGCTGGATGCCAGCTGGGCCTGGACATTGGGCTACCGACCAGGGAGCATGCATGGATTTGTTCTGGTGTAATGTCAGGAGGCTTTACGGCAGTTTATATTCAATTATGTTGGCAACAGGGAAAGTTTAATAAAGAGGAAAGTTTACCGAGATCGGAGTCTGCTGCTATAGAATTTTTAAAAAATATTTGTAAAATTCAGAAGACAAAATATTTTCTATAAATGATATCAGCAAGAACAATTTTTTAAAGTGAAATAATAAAAATCGGGGACTTATGTTTATTACAATATGACGAAAACTTTGGAGAAAAATAATCTTTAGACTTCGTTAAGTATTTTTAAAATCTTTTTAACAATCAAACTTTCAAGTTTTCAAATTATTTAAAAAATATTAAGCTTTCTAGCATCGTATATAAATTTTTTAAAGTATTTAATAAATTCACTTGCATCCAATCTTTTATTATTTTAATGTATTCCATTTCACCAGACATCTTAATCCTTTTTTGAATGTTCATCAAACATATTTGGCCATCATAAAACACTTTAGAGAACCGATTTAATTTTTGGCTTTGAAAGGTTACCAGAGGCCTGAATTTGTGGCAGAAGATCGTGGATCTGAGTATATTCAATGCCCCAAACATTAGTTGCCACAAAAGGGCTGGGGAAACTACAGAATCAAAAGAAATATGAAATTCCTGTTGCACTGCAAGGAAATGTTAGCATTTATAAATAATTTATACTAAAATAAATGAGTTTACTACAAATCCAGTAGCCAAAATATTTAGTATGTCTTATAGTAATTACATATACCTGAATTTTATAGCCCATTTTTGAAAAATTCCTATACTTTCATGATAATAATTGTATGCTTGCTTTTGTAAATCATTATTAAATACAGTTTTCTTAGCGTGTGATCCAATTGCCTCTCGAACTCCCAACGTAACCGGTAGTCGGTGTCGTGGCTCTTTGGCTCGCATTCACATTCAGTGGCCACAGGCACTTCTCCACTTGGTCGTGGCCCAAACCGCCGCCTTGGCCAACGCCATGACCATCGCCGGCGTCGTCTTCGTCGTCGTCACCATGTCGTCGGACTCTTGGACAATGTTGCTATGTTGCTCTTATTCCAGAACATGACCAGCGTCCAATGGGAGGCCACGGTGGAATGCCTTAATTCAGGAATTTAATGAAAAATGCTCTATAAAGCGGTGCAGCAAATTAAAAACAAAAAAAAAAAAAAGTGGAAAGCCAACAGAACACTGGGCGCACAGAAGCCACCGTTGAGGAGTGCAGGGGAACGAGAACAAAAAGGTTAAAATTAAAATCTGCGCTCACTTGTTCTTCTCAGCTAAACACTTCTTTGGTATACCCTTTAAAGGATGGGGAATAAACAGGGCTTAAAGGGGTTGGTAAATATATAGTATATCCGAAATAGAGTCTTGAAAAGTAGTCATTTTTATACAAATTGTATATATTTAATTAAAACAATGCTAAAATGCAAAGATCCTTTTAAAAACAAGATAAAGCTGTCCTAGATGGAAGATATATCTTCCTCATCCGCTGGCTATAAAGATTTGACCAACTCTGACAAATTTGGTTCTAACTTAACTTTTTTTTAAAGTTCTTATTTTAAAATACTTTAAATGAAAATATATTGCAATATATATTTCTCTAAACTAAAGACTGGGTATTTAATGATGGAAGTCTACTTGTGTACAGTTTTCTATTACCACTTTATATTTTTTGAAACTTTTAAAGTTGAATTTTTCCAAGCCAAATTTGTATTCAAAACCGATCAGAGCCTCCTCCCCGAAAAAGGGTATATATCTAGAGCGATGCCTGGTGCAACGCCTCCTGGCTTGGATTTCAATCCCGGCGCGATTCGCTGGCTGTGAGCTTTGGAGCTGTGAGAGCGGTGTGAGATCGGTGGCAGGTGATGCCGATGCCAAAAGCCTCTGCCACCGCCACCGCCTCAGCCACTGCCAATGCCGTTCAACTTTGAGGTTGAGTGGCTCTTGATGCGACCGACCAAAGTTGACCACCAGTTCCAGTTGGTGTCCAAGTGTGTGTGTGTGTGTGCGAGTGAGTGTTCGCGGAGTGGTCGCTGCTCTCTGCGCCGAGCGTTGTAAATTACATTTTCCAAATGCTTTTGCCATGTCGGACCAAAAAGCCATGTACATATGTGGCATAAAGGAGCGGCCGTAGCCTCGGCTCCGCTTCCGTTTTGATTTGGAACACTTGTTGCACTCGCCCCGCACTCTGGCTCTCCGCCTTATGGATGTGTCCTCCGGCCAGAGGAACAAGCTCAAAACATTCGTTCCTTGGGGATATGTGCACTCACAGATACTCGCACAGCACCGATGTTCCTACATGGATTCCAACATGGCATTTGGGATGCTCCTGCTCCTGCTCATGCTCCTCTTCTCAATTCGATTCGTTGTTTGTTTCTTTTTTATTTATTTTTTTCTTTTTGTTATTGCGTATTTAAGCCTTTTGTTGTTGTCCTGGGACTGGGAGAAGGCCTCTGCCGTTGATTATGTTGTTGTAGTTTGTCCAGATTGTTGTTGATTCGAGTGTTGATTGTTGTTAGCGGAATGGGTGAAAATGTGGCGGTGGCTCGATTAGCCGAATGGCAGATCCACAGGGAGATATGGCCAAGAAAGGAGGTGGATATAAAGTAATAAATATATAAGTTTTATGTGTGATTGATGCTCTGGAAACAGCAAATCATAATTTATATACACGTTTATTTATATTAAAACAAAATCAAGGCTGTTTTTTAGGCATTACTTTTATTTCCAATCATAGAATTTGTTATTTAAAAATAGTTTAAAATTAAATTGTATTTAATTCACTCACAAATGGAATATTTGAAAAAAATCTGTAATGAAGCTTAACTAAATTTAGTCCTTTAATAAAATGACTCCGGCTCAAGTATCTCATAGGTCGACAGCGGCATCACATCGTTTCCAAAATAGTTAGCTCCTCCTGGAGCAATCTCTGGCTGTGGCATATTGTAGAAACGATCGAGGAAGGCACTCCGGGGCTTTGTCATCTTCCGCTTTTGAAAGTAGTGCCTCTTGAATGGCTTCCGCATGGGCGAGATTTGGTCCAGGATCTCGTTGCTTAACCGCCGCTCTGCCGGCAGGGATGTGACCTCGTTGTACATCGAGGATCGGGATCGGGGCCGAGCCCAAGCGATGAGAATCAAACAGGCCACGACCAAGATGAGGAGAGCGAGTTTCGAGCTGGTCATCTTGACTGCTTGGCAGCTGGGATCTGAGTATGACGAAGGAGTGAAGGACAAGACAATTTATAGGGCCTACAGGTAGCCATATGTCACTAGCTGCGATCTACCTGAAAACTGCTTTGGATTTATTGCCAAGAGATATCTTAGTTTGAAGAGCTGTCTTTTAGTATTTATAATGTTCAGTAAGTCGCTGAATAATTTAAAATAAACATAAATTAAGTAGCATTTGCTTATACAAATAAGTAAAGGTTAACCATTAAAAGATGGTAAAGGTTAACCATTAAAAGATGGAAGGTCAAAGGCGTGAAAAAATAATGTCCAATATTTATTCGTAGAGGTTTAAATGCACTTAAAATTAGCAGATAAATATGATTAATAAACCTTTAAATGATAATTAGTTTGCAAATGATTCTTCTTCCTTGACTTCTTCGATTTAAATGTGAAGAATGTGCGGTTTATAGGAGGAACCCGAATAAGTACCTTAAAATCCATCAAAAGCCAAGACTTTGCTCTGACCATTCCACTCGGGGCCATCACTTAACCCATCCACCTCATCAATCTCGGACATTTGGCTAACTATCCGCCAGGCAAAGCAATCCGGCCGGGACGGAGTCACTTAGACCCCTCGGTCTCGGCGGCTCCACTCCACTCGAGGCATCAAGATCGGCTGGGATTGCACTGCCATTGCGATGCCATTTCATGTTAATCAAACAACGAAATCCATCAACAGGTGACACACACCGCCGCTGGAGCGGGCCAGGTGGGCGGTGGCGCAGAGGAGGAGTGGCAGCAGCAGTACCGAAGCAGGAGCAGGCGGTGGGCAGCCGCGACATCCAGCCGACATGTCCGTGCGATAATGGTGCTACTTCTCCTCCCCAATCCCAGATCCCCGTGTGTGTGTGTGCGCGCGAGTATCTAAAACAACTTCATTCACAAAAATCAGAACAGCAAAAAATAAAAATAAGAAATAAGACAGAAGCAAAGTAGCAGAGCATCTGCGAAAAGGAAGCTGGGCCATTAAAAATATCTTGTGGATGCCAAAGCGAGGCAGATAGCAGCCGCCAAGAGATGCATCCACTTGGTAGCATCATCATCATCATCAGCATCTACTTTGGCCTTACCTTTAGCTGCGGCTTTAGCTCCAGCCTCAGATTCAGCCTCGGCTTCCAGCTTCAAGCTCCCGGGGCAACTGCAGCTGCGGGGGCGGTGCCGTGAGGGAAAGGGGCGGGACAGGTCGCCGGACGGTGGCTGATTTGGTCGTTGGAGGCTGCCAGGAGGTAGCCAGGGGGCAGGGGCCGGGGCAGCAGCCAGGGAATAGCCAAGAAACATACGCCTAATGCCACAGTCATCGACATCCGCCATTTAGTTAATTAACCCCTTGGCAGCCCAACGGGGCTTAGCTTAAATGCGAAAGAAATGGCAAGTCGACGAGTTGAAAGAAATGTGACAAGAAGGTAAAAGATATTCGGTTTAATAATTAATTGTTTTGTAAAATTAAAATGCAAATACTTTATGGGTAGAATAAATAAATGGGAACAATTTAAATCATAAAATATTAAATTACATAATTAAATTAAAGGTGTAACTTTATTAAAATTAATATTATATTTAAGACTGTGCACTTTTACAGTGACATCGATATTACAGGGTGATACTGGAATAAATATATAAATTTTATAACTTAAAACTCAAAAAGCAAAGCATTATTTTTAATATAAATATTTTAGGGAAGGACAGTATAAACTTATTTAGTATTGTTTCACATTAGCTTTAATAAATTTTAAGATGCACCGCTAGTTACAAAGAATTCCACCAACTATGATCTTTATATTTTTAATTGGAATCAAAATATTGATATATTTTCTAAAACTCATATTAAAATTACCTGATCATCTCTAAAAAACATATTATACTCAAATATTAAGTGCCAACAAGGTACCACTCATCCAACTCAGCCATTAATGGGTTAATCCATCTCCCGGCACATTTGCCTCTTTTTCGCTCACTTATTTCTCGGGCTTCTGACGCAGTTGCGCAGTCTCAACTGTCTACATTTGTCGGCCTGCCTCTTCGCTTTCCCACCTCCTATCCTCCGGCCAGCAATCTTCTCCAGCTGCTGCTGCTTCTTCGTCTTGTTCTTCTGCAGTCGATTGGATGTCCAGCTTTCAATTTGCAACATAAAGCATCTTCATCGTGGGCCGCATGAATGGGCAGAGCTGCCAGGCCGGGGATGGGGAGGAGTCGAGACGGAGGGGCCACCATCCATGGGTGTGGGCTGGGAGCTGGTTCTGCGCCGCCTCCTCCTCCTCCTGCTGCTGCTGCTGCTGCTGCTGCTGCTGCTGCTGCTGCTGCTGCACCTCCTCCTCCTCGGCTGCCACCAGATCCGGCATTGACGGTAGGCACTCAGGCGTGCCCTGGCGGTAGTCGCTGACCTTTATTGATTGCTGTTTGACCTCGCCAGCTCTTGCTGTTGCTGTTTTCGCTGTTACTGTTGCATCTCCTAACCATTTGTACTTGGCCGATCGCCGGCACAGATTGCACTTGGCCAGCACTCTAGGGAGAGGGAGAGGCGGGCGGTGGAGCTCTGGTGGGGTGCTCAGTGGGGGGAAAGTGGTTGGGGAGCGGTACACACGCCCACTGGCAGCTATGCTATGTCGTTTTGCTTTCTGGCCTTTTGTGCAGCCTTCATTGTTACCAATTCGCTGTTCGATGCACTCAAAGAACTTGTATATAAATGGCGAGTATTTTTAAACTGTCAAATAGTTTTTATTTGAACTGATTTCGGAGGGCACGGTTGGTAAAACTATTTGGAGTATATGATTTTCTGGATAAATAAACTATAATGCTTCTAAATTATATACCATTCCTCTTGATAATTTAAGTTAGATTATCTATTAAGTGATTGTTTAAAAAATAAAATGCAATTAACATTTATTGGTAGGGATATTGATGTAAAATTCATGTAAGGCTTAAAATAATTTTCCAATTGTTCAAAATCAGGGTTTTGCCCTCTTTTAATTTGTTGTGCATAAAATAAAATAGTCTTTTTAAGAAAACCACTCCAAATACTTACTATTTGAAAAATTGATGCTTTTCCTTCTGTGTTACATAAACATATTACTATTATTAAGAAAATCATGTACTTTAGGGTTCCAAATACACTCTTGTTGACCTAGGATCTCCTTAATATACTAGTTTTAGTATATTATTTTAGGGTGGTTTTAGATTTTTCTCTCTGCTGGCATGGGTTTTCTTCTTATTGTTGCTCCATTACCTTGTTCATGGCAGTTAATTTATATTCGATGCATCTCTCTATCCTTTATGTTGAGCTCAGCTTTTTTTACTACTATTTTTTTTTTTCAACTTCCTTTTTGACGTTGTTGCTGTTGCTACTGCTGGTGGCGTTGCCGAAGGTCGACGTCAGTTCTCGTCTTTTTCCACGTCTTCGTCTGTCGCTCCGTCGTCATTGTCCTCATCGTCGGTTGGTCGTCATTGACGCCTTTCTTTGTACTTAGTCTTCCATTTGCCATTTTGCCATGCAAAAACCAAAAGACAAAGGCAGGGCGAAAATAAACAAGTCAGCCAGTCATGGTGTTGGGTGTTACGACTATTAAATACCTGGTAATCAATATGATCATAAATAATCGTTGCTATATCAATATGTTTTAAATATATGTATCTAATATCATCAAAACTTCAATGTATGCCAGATATAAAGTAAAAAATATCGATACATTTACTTTTCTGTGCTCCAATTTTATTTTTAACCGTTATTTAGCTTATACAGAAAACGGATAACAGTTTAAAATATAACACAAAATGTTTATATTGTAAGTAATAAGAAAAAGAAGTATACGGCCGTTAATATTGGGTTTATTGTTTTAATAACTTTATGGTTCCATAAGTAAGTAAGTACAAATAGAAGTTAAATGTTTGATATGAATATGGAAAATTTCTAACAATTCTAATTCGGTATTTAAAAAAAAATGGATCTCGGAAGTCTTTTCTTAGTAATAAAATATTTAGTACTCGACGATTATACCCTGGCACCCTTTCAAGTACCCGGTACTAAAACGCAGCACACTTTGGAAGCCCCGCATTGTTTGGCTTCTATCGTGTAGTTTGTTTTGTTTGACAGTTTCTATCTGGAGGGGCTATCAAGAGTCAGAGTTGGAGCTTCAGCTGGAGCTGGAGTTGGACCCCGGGTTGGAGCTAGATCTGGAGACGGAGTAGGAGTCAGAGTAGCTGGAGTGGATGCAGCAGCCGCAGACTGTCGTTTTGTTTGCTTAATTGTTTGGTTTCCTCGTTTCGAACGGAGGTGGAGCCCCCTTTGGGCAGGGAAAATCGTTCGGTTCATTTTAGGTGGGGGCGATATTTTCCAGGGAAATAAATTAGCTGATTGAGGATAACCGAAGTTAGTAGAACGGGATGGCCATGGAGGTGGGGATCGGGGATCAAATGGCGAATGGAATGGCGAATGCAAATGCAATGTACAAGTGAATTATCACCTCATGCATTGTGTCTCTTCGGGGATATGAGATATATCTTCATCTTGTCGGCTTAATGGGGGGAACTGGACATAGCAGCATGGATCCCATCGGGAACACGATTCGCTCTTGTTCTAATCATATACCATATCATTATTTAAAGCGCATTTTAATCTTCTTCCGCTGGAATGAATCTTCTAAAAACTATAATTACACTAGGTAACAAAATTTGAGTGTATAAATTGTAGGGGAAATACAAAGGTAAGTAAAATAAAAACGGTAATTCTTTCAATTTTATTTAAGTAATTTTTATTAAAGATTAAAGATTTTGATTACCTGTTGATGTATAAAAAAAGCAATTAAACATCAACAGCTTAAACAGCTAAGAGCACTTAAGGCAATACAAAAAGGAGGAAATAATGCCTTTGGTATTTAAAGTTTATTACTCATACGTACTGTTGCCTAGTCTAAGACGCTCTGTTTTTGGAAAAGGAAAAATTGATATGATTTTTAACTTTTTAAGAAGACTTCCTATCGGACAAAAATAAATAAATAAAGGAAAGAGGAAAGTGAATTTAAGATGAATAACAGGTCGTATGAGTAATTTTTTAAATATTATAATTTTAGTTAAAATAAATTTTTTTAAATTAAGCAAATAACACAAATATCATACATATATTGTTAAGCTTTACAAACTTAACTATATTTACAAATTAGACCCAAAGTCTGCAAAGTTATTTGGCTGGCCAGTGTAATTATTAACCGGCCTGACTTTAATATCACCAGCAAATCAGATCACTTCATAATGATAATAATCACTCAGCAGAAATAACCTGCTACACGATAAAGAGGAACCGAAAGAGCAAACGGTGGAGCTCTTCGCTCTGGTGGATCTCTCTTTCGCCCTGGCTCCCGTGTCTTTCACTCTCTCTTAAAGCAGAGCGTGCCAAACGGAATTCATTCATACGCCCAGTTGTCCAACCAGTTGTTGTTGTTGTTGTTGCTGTAATCGCCACTTGTCGCGCTCCCCTCCAAATGCACTCTGCGCGAGAGCCCGGGAGATTGGAGTCCCCAAAAGAGAGCGCCGGAGAACGTAGGCCCCCAAAAGACGATTGATCGGTGGCTGCTGCTGCACAGTTATTTCTGCGTCGCTCGAGTGCGGTTCGCTGCGGCAGCTCGCTCTCCTCCCTTCGTCCGAACGAATAAACAGTCAAACAATCATAATAAACGTAATTTAAACAATTAATCAAAACGCGACGATCGACGACGAATTGTTATTGCGATTGAAAGACATATATACAAATACACACATCAGAAATGTTTATTTAATTGCATGCCAGGCCAGCCTTAGAAACGCGCCACAACAACAGCAACAAGTGCCAGTGAAATATTGTACTTAATTATTACGTTCGAAAAAAAGTACCAGTGTGAGCAGACGCGAGTGTTTCTGTGAGTAACAGCAGCGGCAGAGTGTCAGTGTGTGCGTGAGCGGCTTTATCAATTGCTCCACATAAAAGAAAAAAATATATATATTTGGAATTGAAGTGTTTGACAGCGGCAGCAACCAGAATTTTGAAAAGGAGGGGGAGACCATCGTCGGAGACCATCGCAGCTTAAAACGGTAATTAATACAAACACACACTCTTGATTCGGCCATAAACAAATGATTCAGCAAATGTCCACTCGCGAGCAACTGTAAATGCTGCGCAGCGAGACATTTGATTGAGCCGCCACAAATACAACGGCGGCGATTACGATTACAATTACACTTACAATTACTATCGCAATTACATCGACGACGGCGGGTGACAAAAAGCTGCGTCGACGCATGCTTGCAATTAGTATGTAACTGTTTCGGTCCGCCGCTGCCAACGTCGCTGTCGACGTCCGGCAAAGTAGCACGCGCAGGGCTCTTCTCTTTCTACGCCAATTGCCACCTACTCTATTGCCAACCGCTCTCCCCTTCTGCATTTGATTGACGTGTCGTCTCCCCCGCATACCTACAGTGACCTGTCCCGTGAGATAACGGCTATCACATAAATTAGAAGGAGTTTTATGAAAATTACACAGATGACAGTGTCTGTTTTTAAGATTTAAATCTTAAGAAATTGATTATTACAGGGCTGTTAACGCTTATTACAATTTAAATTACAAAAAAAATATATTTGTATTGAAGTTAAATACTAAAATCTTAAGGAATCGATGAAAAGTCATTGTAATTTTTCACTGTAGATATACTTTTGGTTAAATACATTTTTTTAACTTTGATTAAGATACATATGCTGTGAAGTTTAAAGATATATTTCAAATTTAGAAAGATAATTATTAAAACTACAGAATTTTTCATTATTATTTTTTCATTTATCGGTAAATAACAGACCCTAGAAACATATTTAAAAATGTTAAAAACTTAATAAATCTCCCTTAAATCTGCCATATGATAAGAAAATTGGGCTCTCTTAAACTCCAGCTTGTCCCATACGCTGCTTGGCCTTTATGACCATTAGCTTTGGACATTTTCCAAAGTATTATTTGCCATTTTGTCGCTTTCATAAATTGGCCGCCTGCCTGTGAAATGGCTACCTGGCTCTTCCGAGCTCTCTTCGCAACGGTAAGTGCTAACTTACTCGCTCGCTCTTTCTGTGTGCCTGCGACTGACCCCCCGTCCCCGCTGCGTTTATCTGTCTCTCTGTTCGTCGCCGTACACTTGTTGCTTGTTCATTGTTTTTACAGTTTTTAAGTGGCGCTCATATCCGGCGTTTGCTGTTTGTTGTTATTGCTGCTGATGTTATTTTATTTTTACTTTTTTTGCGTTTGCTTTTGGGCCTGATAAGCGCACTCACCTTCACTAGGCGCCCCGCCCCCCGTTGCTGCTTCAGTAGTTGTTGTTTTGGCCAAGTCTCCGCTTGCTTACAGTTATTGTTACAGTTGTCGTCGCCTCTGTCTATGTGTGTGTCCACACAGTACCTGCATTTTATTTGCATTTCGCATTTTTGATTACAGCACACATCTTCCTCTTCGCCAAATTCGCTGGCCTTGCCATTTTTTCGTTTATTTTTATTATTTCCCACTTAATTGCGAGTATTTGTCGCTAACTTCGTTCTAAACTGAACGCATGTGATTCAGCCGTGGCTTTGTGAGCGGTAATGTCCAACTGTTTCTTTGGATCATGGCTCATTGGGTTCTTCGGAAGAATTACCTAATTGGAATGTGTTTTCCATTCGGAACCTTTACTTTCTAGCAGCTGGCTTTTATTTCGATTATTTGAACCTTTGGGTTTCTTTGTTAATAAAATTAAAGTGTACTACGGTTGGGCCTTAAGCTAAGACTAATTTTTACAAATCACAATTACATTTAAAAAACAAAGGCTTTTAAGTCTTTAAAAAAAAGTGTTCCATTTAGAGTTATTAATTACTTTAATTATTTCATGGATTAGAACTCTTCTTTTTCAAAATAATTATTTAATAATTTTTGTTAACTTCAACTAAGACATAATGATAAATATTAGTTAGTTATCCGAATTTGTGTTGCCTTTTCAAAGCTAGATTTTCTTTTGCAACATAAAAATAAAGAAATAAATTTAAAATATTTAAAAATTATTTTTACTTATGTTATAAATAGAATAATTTACACTGAAACTTCATAATTTTTAAAATCATAAACATTTTAACTTATGCCAAAGATAATCAAAGCTCAAGCACCAGTTTTAAATATTTTTATTTAACTTACAAACTTTACGGAAGTAATAAACTAGTTACATGTTATAAGAAAATATATTTAGGGTATAAAATATAGATTTTTCAGCCCAAAATATATAAAAAACTGTATACATATGTATGTACATACTTGAAGTCATAATAAATAATCCCAGCTAAAATCACTTTCCATCTTAACCATGAGCGTTGCTGACTATATAGCCGTCGACCTATCACTTAACTGCACTTCAGTTTTATTCATTAATGTCAGTGAATTTCCGAAGGTTATTTAATGCGAATTTGCCAAGAGTTATGTGTGTGCCTTAACCCCCAAAAGAGAGACACGCGGCCGGGCCAAATGTTGATTAACCGATCTCTGGCCGAGATGCAGTGCATTTGCTGTTGCAGTTGACGTCTCAAAGTTCAGAATGTGGAAAAAAAACACATTTCGGTTGGCGTTTAATTAAAGTTCAGCACCTCACTCAACCCACTCGGCTAAAATCACGACATTTGCGATCATTAACACACAGTCAGGCACACTGGCACTCTCTGTGGCTGTAGGCACACACATGCGATCGAGTGTGGGCGCCCAGATCGGCACTCGATCATCTGGGGAAGCTGGGAGACAGACCCATACAGCATACTACGCCATATAGACTGGATGATGCTTTGCGGAGAAATATGATTTCATGCGGCGGCTCAAATCAAACAAACTACAGCAAAGCGTATTGTGGTGCTCTGCGGTCAGTGATTAACCTTAGGGTTCAGACAGCAGCGATCTTTGATCTGTCAAAAGATCAAATTATAAAAAGCAAACGAGCAAAAAAAAAAACAAAATCAGAGACCGTCGCAAAACGCGAACGATCGGCTCAATTATGAGCTGTGATCTCCGCGGCGAACAAAATAAACGCTGACAGAATATGTGTGGGGCGAGTACATAAAGTAAACTTCAAGTTACCCCTTTTGCTTGCTCGAGGATCGCTGTGATCGCAGCGGCAAGTTCATGTGACAAAAATGTCACAGTCAGCACAACGGAAAGCCAAAGACGAAACTTGGTCCCGATATCGGTTTACTCGACTCCCAAACTCATCTCAAAAAATGGAAACAACAAGAGGCAACCGCGAGGCGATCTTCGGCAAACAAAAACGCCCTCAATGCCCTCAAAGTGATCGTCACTTGCTTTTTATTATTATTATTATTATTTTTCCTCCTTATATCGGGGAGAACGGGTTATGGGATGATGATGAAGTTGCTGTGCGGCAGAGGTTCGTTTGTGTTCGTCAAATATTTACTTTGGAGTCCGCTAATGACATGAAACGGCGGAAAAAAAAATACATATATGGGAAGGGAAGGGAGATGCAGGGAGAGCCGCAGGAAACTGTTGAATTTGTTATTATTAGCATTTATTTTATTTATTATCTTTTTTTACGATGCCAGCCTGGGGATTTTCTTTTCATTTCTCGCTTTTCGGCGGGGCCTCTATCGAGTGACAAGTGCGTTTGTGAGGTAAGCAGTTATGTGCCTGATTATATGATGATATCCGAGCCGCTTCTCACCCTCTGCGTGATTTTTCAATGAGCTTTGCAAATTCCATTCACTAAACGGAAGTTGAGACGCGACTTCCCAAAAAAATAAAAAAGGTCAAAATCATAATTTTTCCAGAATTTCATCGGTTTCTGAGTTAACATTTTGTTTTGCCGCTTTGGATTCCACCTAAAATGGAGTGTCAGCACCGGGGGGAAGAACAAATAAGAAACAATATGGACATTTCATCGGGGCTGTGCGTGCTATTCCCTCAATCTGGTTTACCTTTGACTCTCGGGCTTGTTACCAATTTTAATTGGTTCGGTTCCAGACGCATAAATTTACTAATGGCTCGGCCGATCCGGACTGAGCTTTAGATTTAATGCCAATACTACTTTTACCTTAATTTTATTACATAGGCGTTGCTGTTTTAAGGGGCTCTGCTTTTGGTTTATAGCAGAAACGTGTTAATGCTTGCATATATATTTTTGTTAATTTCCTTACTTTGTTTTGATTTTTAATATAAATATTTATATGCAATGAATGAGACGTCGCTAGGCATTTTACCCATCTTTTTATGGCTTACACAGGTTTCGTTTGTTTGTATTTTGGGATTGGATTTGGTTAATCTGAGACCGTTTCTGGCTTTGGTAGGTCAAGAGTTGAGAGAAGCCTCCAGATACATAAGTGGGTGAGAGAGTGAGTGAGTGAGCAGCTGGTTGAGCTGGACTGGAATGCTAAAATATTCAGATGGCTGAGATGAGGGTCAATGGGGCTGTGGTTCAGCCATGGCTTGGATTATGCTTTGGGAAGAGGCAAAGCATAATAAACAAATATTATGTATGTAAAATAAGTTCCAAAGAATATAAAACTGTTGTTTGATTAGGGTTTTTTATTTTTTTACCATCATTAAAGGCTTTTCTGGCTTCCTTCTGTAAGCTTCTTGTCTTACTGTTAAAATAACTCGGACAGATAAATTCCCTGCTAAGAAAATTGAAGTTTTAACGATGATTTGAGAGTTTATATTAACAGGGACCAAGACTCTCGGTTAGATAATGGTGCAAAGCAGTCTTGTGCCTGATCTTGTTCAGGTATTGTTTTTTAATCATATTAATTTTAGTCACTGAGGATTTTCGTTTATGACAAGTTCATCTGGACTTTAACTACTGTCCATGACTTAAACAATGAGACGGCAAACCCTCTGAAAAATCAACGATGACGAAAACCTGTAAGGCAAAGACCTTTGTCAAAGAAATTATAATTTAGTTTATATGTACCTCAATTCTCGTTAATTTTGTATTTCTTGCCTGAATCTTCCTCACTTTAGTATTAATATTAATTTTATTTGTAACATTAATTATTTTTCAAAGTATAACATACCAAATTTAAAAAATTCACACTATATCACAATCCCCTAACAATTCATGTTTTATGGTCATGATGCCATTGGTTGCTTATAAGGATATTATTTCAGAGTCTTTGGCACACCACTTTGCTCCGATCTTGCAGCACGCAAACAACATTGTCAGTCATGACCATAAATACTCTGCTCGGTCCGCTTCCGCCTCGTTTATGTTTGACCTCCATTCCTCCGGGGGAACTGTGCCTGTGTGCTGGTGTCACTTTTCGAGTACAGTTGCCACACGACCGACCGGCCGACCCCTGACCCCGCGACCCCTTCGACAAACCCTTGCTCCGCTCCAAAACGATCTTTGTCGTCTTTGTCGCCTTTAGAGTTTTCGTTCGTCCGTTGATTTTGTAGCTGCCATGTTTTTGCCTCACATCCCCGGCGACAGGCTTCACCTAAACTGGTGCAAAAAACAAAACAAAAAAAAAAATTAAATAAAGAAAAACATGCAAAAAATAAAGCCCAACAAATAAACAGAAAATAAACTGTTAAAGAACTGAACCCAACACACTGGATGCTGCTGCCCACACGCCTCGACATCGACTTGACTTGGCCTGGCCCGTCTCAGATCTGGGATGCCAGGTCCAGGTCCGGGTCTCGGTCTCGGGTCCCTCTTCTGCTCTATGTCCAATGCTAAATAGTATCTGCAGTCAGTCTGTCGTCTGACACAGAGTTGAGTTGTAGTTTGGTTAGCAGAAAACTGAAAATTGCAAAAAGATAACTTGCATTTTTGTGGGTTTTTACAGTGCAACATAAAGCTATGTTTTGGAAATATAATCTGGGATAATTTATGTATTAACAATAGGTTTAGAATTATTCTGGGATATACTGGGTTTTCTTAGTTAACATTCAATTGAGCTTGAAATATCATAAAAAGTACGTGATTTTGTGTTTAAATAGTAATTAATGGTTCTTATGGTATTATTTAATTGATCGTATAAACTCTAACTAAAATTCACCGGAAAATAACTATACTAGGTCAAAAATAGCTGCCTTTAGCTAAAGAAATTAAAGAAGGTGGCCTTTAGTAATAACTTTGATTTTGATTTTAAAACTATACTCTTCGAATTTTTTATTTAATTTTCTGTGTTTTTATTTAACCATATTTTATATACTACAAAAAGCTTATTAATATCTTGTAAATAACTAATTTCTTGAACCCCATATATCAATAATTTCTATGAATTTGAAACTGATCCTTAATAAATCTACCTTCCTAAAACCTCAATGCCCATGTTTTCACGACCCTTTAAGAACTTGGCAAATGAACACTCTCCAGGTGATATATGGTGCTAGCACTCACTGTATGTCCTAGCTGTAGACACACTCTAAGATTCAATTCCAGGCAGCGTGTGCCGCGTAGCCAGTACAAAAGCTCTATATAGTCCACAAGTATCCGCATATATGTATCTACATATATCCACAGGCCTGCCAGATAGCCCCCACACACACTCTCCTCTCGCCGAAAAGTGACTATATTCAGATCGGTTCAAACTCGCGGATGAAGTGAACTCGAGGCGCGCAATATGTCGCTGTCATTTTGGGGACATGTTTGCTTGTGTGCGCCGCCCCAATAGTATCTGTGTGCTGGGGCTGCGTGTGCTGTGCCTCGGTGTGTGTGTGAGGGCAAACGGGCGTTCGTTTTTGAGGTCTGGTCGATGTCGGTGTCGGTGTCGATCGGTCGTTCAGTCATTCAGTCGGTCGGGTGCTTGGCATTAGCATTTTCAGTGTTGCTTTTATTTTTAGATGCGCGCAAAAAAAAAAAAACAACAACAAAAATTGCAAGTGTCTGCGTTTGCCAGTGTGTGAGGCTGCGCCAACGCTTCGATATTGCTTGGAGGTGACTGACTGACTGACTGAATGAATGACAGACTGACGGAGTGACTGACGAACCCACGACATTTTTGACATTGTGACAAACAGCGCCCAAAGGAAGTGGGGTCTGCATTAAGATCTGTCATAGAAAAGGTAAAGGTTTTCCAGAGTTGGTTTAACTATTATCTGAGCACAAGATAATAAACTATTCTTGTTTATAACGATCAAAACAATATAAATATAAAAAATATTTAAATAAAAAAAAATATATATTTAATATAATATAATATTATATAAATTTCAATAGTTTAAATACGAATTAAGCAAAAGGATCATTTAGTATCTCTAAAAAATTTAAGAAGTTACCGTAGGCCTCTCCTTATTCTTTCCTTAGGTCTTAAGAAATATTGTTGAGTCTGTAGGATTTATTACAAACTTTGTTTTGTTATAGAAAACATTGTTAAATGTCTACAATCAAGTTGGTTTATCTCAACAATAAACATATTTCAAGGCGATATTCTGCTCAGTATATTGACCTCAAGGCGGTATTACTTTACTCCTATCTAAATAAACTAAGTTCATGTTTTGAGAAATGGGATCAAATATTTCCTTTGATTGGTTAAAATGCCAAATAAATTACAGTATCTGATACATAATTCAAATGCAACATAAATCTCCTGGACTCAAACGCTATTTCATTTCGCTTTCACATCAAGACCTTATTAGTAATCCGCACACCCATCTCGCTCCAAAACCTAATGGAATATATGTATATGACCGAAAAAGAAAGATTACTATGCTCCAGTGGTTGACAGGTTAAGAACGTGTTATCCCCGATATTTGTCGCTGTCTAAAATGTGCATTGCAAGTTTTTCCCATTATATTTCGGATGTGAGGATGCTGACTTGCTGGAGACGCGTGTTGGCAAACGATTCAATTGGTATGAACTGTCGAACTGCCTTTTTTTTAGCATCTGTCGTTGGGTCTCTTTCTTTGGCCTGCGATTTGGCCAAAACTTCGGAGATCGTCCCACACACAAATGCGGCCGAGACACGGGCAATACTTCAACACACCTTGACTTGCCCCTCATCAGCCAAGCTGGCGGCGGCATTCTGTGGTATCTCTCTCTTCGCTCCAAGTTGTCAACCGTAGTGCTGTCATTTTTTTTTATTTTCTTTTACTTTATTTCTTGTGGAAGATACTGCGCCCTCTCACCTCTTCGATCCGCCTGTTATGTTTCCTCGAGCTCGTTTTTCTTTCTTCAGTCTTTTTTTTTTTTTGCTCACATATTTGATTCATTGATGTGCTGCGTGGATGTCGTTCGCTGTATGGGACTTAACTTATATGTTTGGCCCGAGAATATATGGCCTACACCCTGGTAAAAAGTTCATTTCGAAGTTGAGATGAATTACAGATGCTGGAGATAAGATTGTGATTTAAGGACATATATTGGGTCTTTGTTTTTTATACAGTTTTCTTGGGGAAAAAAATGTATTAAGAAATTAAAGAAGTAGTACATCATTGGAATTAATTCTTTCATAACATTCTTATAACATTATAGAAATCCAAATAGGAATATTACCAGTTGCAATTAATAGTAACTGCCATTTTGTGATAATTATTTATGCAAATAGTGCAATCGGAAATGTGTCAAAAACAACAAGGGGATAACACTTTGCGCCACCAAGCTATCAAAATATATCAAGAAGCGAAGGTATCAGCAAACTGTCTAATATATTTTAGTGCAAACTCGACCTGTAACTAAGCTTTTTAGTCAAATTAAAAGACGCTCTGATATTTGTTTGTAATCTTTTCTAAACCATCTTAAACACTCTCCATGCGAACGCTTTGCGCATATCTCTCAAATAAATAGATACATCTCTTATTATTTTTACCTATTTAACCGAAAGTTTGCTGTCATTTGACTTTTTGCCTGGCTAACAGCATATACACAGTGCTTATAGCGCATATAAGTATGGGGGTATCTATATACAACTGAGAAGCAGCAGAAATGTATCTCGGGCCAGGCCAGGGCAGGCCAGGCTGCCTTTTGTTCTTCTTGGCAGTTCGGGGAATTTTTTTTTTGCGCTCAAGCGAACTTGCAAAAGATCACAGACCTTCTGACCTCTCGCTCTCTCGCCGAGCGCCCTGCGAGCAAAAATATTGTATGTGCGCAAACTGAAAAAAAAGCAGAGACCTGAGTTGAATTGGGGCTGCCAGAGATACAGATACCGAAGTACCACAACACACAATATATGCATGTCCCCTTTGCCTTTGGCCCCCAATCCCCACCACCGGCCCCATCATCCTCATCCCGATCCGCCGATGTCGTCGCCGTCGCCGTTGCCGTTGCCGTCGGTCGGTCGCAGAGTTCTAAAAATATTTCGCCGCCAACTCAGGTCGCCGGTCGTCGCCGAGATCTCATCCCGTCATGGCCCGGTCGCCTCCGTTCGCCTTTTTGGTCTCGTTTTGGGTTAAGTGTGCGGATCTCGCATCTGCAGGCTGGCTATATATATATATGTATATGTATATATATGTATGCGACCGTACGCGTCCGCATATATAGAGTTATGTATATAAATTTCTTAATATACCCTGGCACACAGGGTAATACCAATAAGGCCCAAAATTGAAGAAAAGGTAATAACCCCATTGGAGGTAAAGGATAAAGGAGAGCACAAAAGATTTTGTTCCATTACAACTGATATATATCACAGGATCGAACTGTAATAGAACAATTAATAGAATATTAAAAATATATATACAAGTTGTGATCAAAAAATCACTTTTCCTGATCTTTAAACATATTTTTTACAGGATATCTGATTCTTCGAATTCCGAAATCTAACCCATTTGACGTCTGCGGATCTTGAGGTTGTTGTTCAGGTCGTCGTCCAGTTTTGATCGAAATCGATTTCGATTTACATTGAAATTTGTCGTCTCTCGATAACAAAAGTTCCGCCAGCCTTTGGTTGGGTGAAAAACAAAGGAAACAGCGATCTTTTCATTAGAATAATGCGATATGGGCAATTAATATGCATATGTTTCCTATTCGACCGTTTGTTGGCTTTGTTGCGAAGTTCAATCGAACAACAACTGGGCAAATACGAAAGTGCAATGCAACACCGCCCGGCGAACAACTGCAATATGTCTGTCCACCTCTCAGCGTACCCCCAGACCCACTCCCACTCCCAGTGCCACCCACTACCTCCCACTACCTCCCACCCCACCCTGGCTTTTTCGAGCTGATTGACGAGTGACGAGGCCAAAGTATCAAATGGCCAGCGACGACACAGATATGCCTCCGTTTACAAACACACACTGAGGCAAAAGCCACTATTGATATGAGTTTAAAAAAATTCAAAACCTAAATTAATTAATTCTTAAGAATTTGACTAAATTGTCTTTTTTGTTGATGCTGATTAATAATATTTTTGACTTATAGGGAGGGAAATGACTCATTTACTAAAATTTGAAAACCATAAAGACTATAAATATATGAAAATAATACCTTTCAAATTCTTAAAATATATAGTAATTTTTTCACTGTGCAGTTACAGAACACGCCCACACTTTTGTTATCCATCAGCTACAGCCCCGACCCTCGACCCCCAGCTACCCCCTCGCCCTTTGCTCCCCTCTTTTGAGGTCTTCTGAAGTTGTAGAATTACTGTTGTTGTTCTTTCCATGACTTTATCGCGTTCTCGTTCCATCGTCGCGCCAGCTCGTTTCCCCCGCCACTTGAACTCTGACCAGCTGACCTTCGTGAACCCTTGTCGATGTGTGTGGTTGTGTGTGCAGTTCAAAGGGGGGATCAGAACAAGAGGGTTACAAGGGGGCTGGAGAAGAGAGTCATTGCGCTGCAGAGCATGACACACAGTGGACCCTAATCAGTATTCTGTATTTGTATTCGGAGTGTTTCTACCTTCCTGATAAGGTCATGCGATACTTGCTCGTAATATGTTTCTCCCTTCTTCTCTTCATTAACAAACTATTGAAAAGATTTATACCAAAATCTCTTGGTTTATTTATGCACCTGTTTAATTGGCAAAAACTCATTGTACTGATAAAGCGATGGGAAAGCTCTCTTAAGCTTCGCTCTCTTCGTTCCGTTTGTTTTGCTACACAGCTGATTTTTCCGGCTCTTCGATATTCGTTCTCTCTTTTTCTCTGTCTCTTGAGCTTGCACGTGTGTGCCTTTTAGCGGCTTGGAGCTCTGTGGTTTCGTTGTTGTTTCTCCGATTCTTCGCTTCTCCTCTTCAACGTTTCTTTTTTGATACCCAGTACTCGTAGAGTGCGAGGGAGTTTTGTTTGTCGGTGTTTTTAAATCTTAACCCTTAAGGTTAAGGGGTTGTCAAGGGATTGTTTTTGACCAAACGACACTCGCTACTTTTCTTTAGTGTTCTTTGACTAAATAAATATAACTAAACAAAAATATTTGAAGAGACACCAGTTCCGATTCGGGAACTGGAACTATAACAGCTGGAACTAAAACAGATCGACTAAAGTCCCATCTCTAATTATTCTCAAGCAACTCGTTTGTATAGTCCTCTCTTTCTTCCTTACGACGCCACCAGAGACTGACTCGCGTATAATTTCGTCGGAAAAGGTTGTTTCACCGGAATTTTCTTAAACATTTGTTTTATTTTGTGTATGTACATATGTATTTAACTCTTGCCAGTAACTGAAGAATTATTAAATATTTCACTTAATAGGATATCCCTCAGTCTATCTACTCGTCGTTGCGTTCTTTCTCGTTTTTGTTTTCGTATTTCTATTTGTTGGGGCCGCTCTCGTGCTCTTTTGAATCGACGTTCAGTACGATTTCGTTCGTGCGGCGGTCAACTCGTGCAAAAGCGAAAAAAAGCTTGAAATCTGCGGCACTATCAGTGATCGACAGTTGCCTGAACGATCCACGATCCGCGATCAACGATCCCCAACCCAAAGCGCGCGTAAATAGAGTAAAAAATCGTACTACTCACATTGATAAATAGTACACACAAAAGCGAGTGACGAGATATTAAATTGTGTCTACATGTGTTTGTTTGGCCGTTGTGCAAAAAATGAAAGATTGAAAAAGTGTAAATCATATAAGCGTAACGGTAACGGCAGGAGAAAAAAAATGCACAGAAACGTCGCAACTAATCCCAACTAAAAATACACTGCACAGAGATAAAAGCACACTCTCGCGGCACTCGCGGATATTTATATTTAGTTTTTACAACGAACTCACGTGTCTAACGACAGTTTGACAGCCGAGATACAAATCTCTTCTTTCCTTTTTTTTTGGCGAGAAGCTGCGCACGTGACCAGCCATTAATGAATGAGAAACAAGAGATAGGGAAAAGCCAGGAGGGAGAGGTACGGGTAGAGTGAGAGAGCGGGACAAGTGATAACGCCGCGAAGAAAGAAATCCCGAAAACGTATGCAAATATCGAGAGCCACAAAAAGTGAAACGCAAAAAATCAAGTTTAAAAGTCAAGAGTCACAAACAAAATTCAATAAACAATGCTTTGAAAGTTCAAAGCTACAAAACAACAAATGTTAATTGTGCAAAAAATTCAAAAGTAGATTATCTTCCCCGAAACCAAAAGTGGGAGAACTAGTAAAAAAGCCAAAAATACTTGGTGCTAACAAGTGGCCAATACTAAATTGTTTACAAGAATATGTAATAACTTTATACCCAAGTTAAATAATTAATAACGGAACAAAAGGAAAGTCAAATAATAAAATTCTATTCCAACTAAAAGTGACGAATTAATACCTCGACTAGACTTAAACGCATGACAAATTGTCAACAATTCAATTAGTCAGTCTGTCACTGCATTTTGTTAGTCGAACGAACAACAATAGACACTTGTTGGGGCAATCAACGTCGAAACAATCAAAAAGGTAAATTCAATATTCCATTTGAGTTTTGAGAAAAAAATAGAAACAGAAACCGAAACGAGAAACAAATGCATAATATAAATGCAAAAGCTGTTTAAATATTTGATAGCCAACGGATAGCGACCTTAAACTTTTCCTTTGTTTCGTTCCAAACAGAAAAGGTTAAAGTTCCGATACAGTTTTAGCCAGGCATGTTGAAACAAGTTTGCTTTTGTCATTTTTCGATCGGTTTTTCAGATCAAGTTTTGACAAGACTTTTGATCTTGACGTTGTGGGGTTACCATTGCTTGTAAGTCTTAGGCTGATTTCTAATAAAATGTTTTTTAAATTTATACTTAATTTATCTTTAAATAAATACGGCACAGTGGGCCGTAGATGTATCTATCTTACCACAAAAATAAATTGCTACCTGAACCATTTATGAGCCTTCTTGATAACGTTATAGTTGGTTTTATCATATCAATGAAGAATTAAAAGAGCTTTGTTATGATTTATTATTTATAAGAAATTTTATAGTTTGTCAAAATCTATTAAGGCCGGTGTTAAAATTTATTGCATAATTTATTACAGCCAGCTTAGAAGCATTAAAATGTTATTAAATTACTGATTAGCTCTAAAATCACTTAAGAATTAATAAAGGATCTTTATTAATGTGCGTTTAAGGTTATCACAACTTACAAAACCGAAAATTAACCGTGACAGCAATTAATATAATTTAATTACTAAAATAACCAAAAGCCAAGCAAAAACTATTGGCAAACCTTAGAAAAAAAGTAGCAACAGCTAAAAGTCATTGCAGGTACAATTTGACAACCAGCAAATTAATTAAGCAAACACCCAAAGCCAAGCTAAATGAACACATACGCAACTGCCACATAAAGCCAACTACACAAACTACCAATGATTACCACCGGGGCTTGGTGGACAATGCGAACGGAGATAAATTAGCAGCATAAATGGTCAAGACAACTGAAACGGCTAACAAAACCTGGCAACTTAATTGAAGAAGTGGTCGAGCGTAAAGTGTTAAAATAACTCTATAAGCCCCATGATTTGTCTTGGCCGCAAGTCTCTCTCTCTCTCTCTCTCTGTCTCTTTTTCCCTATTCGTATTTTGCCCACTACAGTGTTTATTTATTTATTTTTTATTTCCTGCCTTCACTTGCAGCAGCCAGCAGCAGTGTGACAGGGACAGACGCGGATCGCCAGACAGAGAGGGCAAATCGAGTCGGTTTGACAATATGTTGAGCCCCCATAATGAAGGAAATTGATACGGAGACAACAGTAGTATGGCCAGCCTGGTGTTATTCCGGTAAGTCGCCTCCGAATATGCCTCCTCCTCCCCTCTAAACTTCACTACCTTTCCAACTTCACGGTTTTATGGCAACAAAAGCTGTTGAAAGTTCAACTATCGTTTTACGCTATTACTGCTGAGCGGTTTTTCAATACCCTATAGTTATGGTTTATGGGTGTTGAGTGTTGGATAACAGGTGATGAGTGTTAACCATCTGATATCGACGGAATTTAATCGAAATAAAATCAAAAGGATCATGTAACATAGAAAATCAAGTAGGTTTCTATATTTTAAAAAATATATTAAGAGGTATTCAATTGTAAACTAAATAGTATTTTTTAAATACAAAAACATTTAGAAGTTCCAGGAAATATACAAGCTTAATGAAACCAATAAAGGGGATTTGGAATATATTTTAAATTTTAAAAGTATAGATATGTGTCCAAAATGTTTAATATAAAATCTCTATTGTTGTGAAGATATAGAGCAGATATATATAAGCAAGATGGTGAGATTTTGAAATCTAATTCCAGATCCTTTTATTGATATTAAAGTGATAATTCTCATAATTCTACAAAATGTACCTTGTAATCTATCTTAGTTGATTGTTACCTTAACCAGTGCTAAAATCTTTGACAATATGATTCATTAGGAACTCCCCCTCAACTCCATTGCCTACTTTAGCATAGTTTAAGTCGCCTTAAAATCAATTTTTTCCGAACTTGTAATTAAACCTAATGACTAACAGGGTATTACAATAGTTGACCCAGACCCATAACTTTCCTCCGGCATTTTTATTTGTTTTCATTTATTTTATTTGTTATTGTGTATGCCTTACTTTTTTGGGTTTATATTTCCCAGTGGTCTGTGCGCTGAAAGGCCGTTGGCCATTGTGCCTTTTGTTGGCAGTGCGCTGTCAACGCCTGGAAATGAGTTACTGGTCAGTAGTGGTAGTGGAGTTTGTGGCCTACTGTTTCCACTGCCGCTGCAGTTTATGATCAAACGATTTTGTTTTGCCCCCCTTGTTGGGGTTTTGTATTTTTATTACTATTTTTTTTTGTTATCCGCGCCTGCCGTAAATTTGTCTCAGCCAGACCTTTGCCTTCGTTGTTTCTGTTTTCTTTGGTATTTAGACATTATTTATGGGCGTGGGACATTTTTCTGCTACTCTGTGATGGATTAATTAGATTGACTAATGTTTGTCCGTTTGGTTTTTTGATGTTTCACTTGCCGGAGTGAACGGAGTCAGGTACATATCTCAGCTGCCATGATGTCATGGCTCCCCGTATCTTGGCTCACCTTTGACTTTTGCTTTGGCTTTGGTCACTCGCAGTTAGCATGCAAAAACGAGAATTTCTGTTCCGACATGCACATTGTGAAACACAAAAAGTTATACATACATATATGTACAAAAAATTAGTAAAAAGTAAAAGGCAGAACTGAAATGATCGAACAGTCACCCAAAAACCGGAGAGAGAGAGAATTGGGGGTTTTTAATGACGTCAGTTAAAGTTGCACAAGCTGCTCACAATAATAATTATTCGCCTAACCTATTGCTGTGATTTCATTATTGATAAATTAACTGATTTTATCGGTTCTGACTATTAAGAAGTATCTATGTTTCACGATATTATTTCTCTTGATAGCTTCGTTTCTTCCGAATGAAAAACTCGTTTCGGGGAATGAAATTTTAACATAATAATGTTAATCACTAAGAGTGCATGCCTGTATTCATTTTTTAGATCGATTAGCCATATTTCGTTTTTATTAAACTGGAATAAACTGAATCATTTGGAATTCCTTTTAATTGGGAAATACGTTGTTTGAGTGAAATTAAAAAATTCTTTTTTAGAAATTAACCCTTTTTATTTTTTTCAAACTGTACCGCCTTTACATTCTCCACTGGCATTGTCAACCTTTTGACCATAAAAAATTCGTTTCGAAAACCGCTCCCAAAATCGGCGAGTTCATCGCATATCTCAGTGCGGCAAATTAAGCATTCAGCATGCAAATTTTTCATTAAATAAAAGTAAACTCCCCGTCCCAAAATAAGAGCCAGCCGCAATTTCAATGCGTTCCTCGATTTGACTTGACTTTGACCGGCTCCTCCAGCACAGCTCCAGCTCCCAATAAGGCCGAAAGGGACGGTGGAGGGACAAATGAACGCCCAAATGGCCGACAAGTGGCGATAAAAAATAAAACAAAAAAAATATATATATGTATATATAAGAAACGTATCGGACTGCAGCAGCTTTAAAATAAAAATAATCAAAAATACAACAACAAAAAATAAACAAGCAACTGATGCCGAACAGCGGCGAAGACGACGTCGCCGAAGATGATAATGATGAAAAAGATCGCTTGCCGGGCAAAATTAAAATGCAAAACGAGTCAGCACCGAGGTCCCAAAGCGTCGGGAAGTGGCAGAGAAAAGGGCAAGCCTCGTCGTCGTCCATCCAATACAGAAGCGACCCGTTCGCATCTCGGTTGCGGCCAGGCTAATGCGAAAGTCAGTGAAATCAACAGTGGCAGTTCGAGAAAGAGATTTTTAATTTGACAATATAAATTAAATATGTGTTGAGAACATCCACACCTATTTCAAATGTAAAATTGCAGGCTTTTAACTAACGATATTGATAGTTATCGATAGTTTTATCGATGCCTTGTCATCTCTAATTGCAGACTTATCCAAAGATGGCCTTACTTCGATTTAATTTATTTTATCTATGTTCTCCAAGTAATACCTAAAAAAAAGTACTTTCAAGCTGGGCACTCCATTGTGAAGCCCCACTGTACCCCCATAATATCAATATGAGCCGCCAGAGCTGCGCTGGCAAAGGTTATAATGCATCTCCATCGCCGCTGCCGTCTCGAGGCGTCGTTCTTGTTTGCCTTTTGCGCTTTTCACTGGTTGGCACTCCGCACTCGGCGGCTCTCGGTTCGCTGTTTATGCCTCTTTTCTTTTTGTTTTTGCCTGACTTGACTCCGAAACCTTTGACGCGAACTTATGCCCTGCGAATGGCCATGGAATGTTGACTTGCTGTCTGTCTGCGGCCGAGAACGGCGACTGGGAATGAGTCGCAGTCGCAGTCGCAGTCAGGCAGAAATCAGAGGGAGCGTAAGATGACGACGATGAGGTCGGGGTAATAAGAAGCTCCTAAACCTGAACTAAGACGATCATGGATACGCTATGTTTGAGTATTTATTAATCGGGGCTAGAAATAAATATGGAAATATTTTTTTTTTAATTTCAAAAGTCGAAGAATGTTTTCCATTATACGTTGTATGTTGTTTATGTTTGGGTACAAAAATGTTAAGAAAATCTATTTTTCCCTTTTTTTGGAAAGGGCATCCATAACTGGTGTGTGTGTGTCTGATGGATCACTTGGGTCCACTGTATGCTTTATATGCCGATGGCGTGCAGTGAGTCGCCAATGACTTCCCTTCCGCTTGCTCCTCCTTCGGCTGGGGCAGGGGCAAAAGGCATCCTCGTATTTTTTATGTGTGCTCAACTTTGCACTCGGAGCAAAGTCAAAACGACTTGGGACACGCACACTTGTTGCTCTTTGGCACTGCAATTGCCTTACGTGGCATGCTCGTTGCACGTTGCACGCTGTACGTTCCGAGGTTGCACATTGCGAGCTGCCGCTGCTGCTGGTGCACTTATTTATTGTTTGTTGTTGCCGTGGTTATGATTTGCGATTTTTTCCCCGCATATCGATGGCCACTTGGGCCGCGCCTTCCGCCTCTGCAGCCCCGGTCACCTCAATCCCAATCCCGATCCCAATTCCGATCCCGATCCCTCTTAGCACGGTAGCCGCCGCAGGGCGCAATTATGCCACTTGTCGGAATTTCACTCAGACTCAAGTCGGCGGAGAAGAAGAGCAGATAAAGCCATCGTTGCGCCGTCGCAGTAGCTCTCTCTATATATCTTTGGGTCTTGGTTTTAGTACAGTGGTCATTACTATTGAAAGAATCAAGCTTTAGTTGCGCTTATCATTTTATTTAAAACTAATTAATAAAATGCTACAAAACGTCTTCTTAAATCATGATATCATGATTTGATATAGTGGGGAGCTAGAAGTATTGTTAATACTCTTATATTTTTTATTAATATATGAACCATCACAATTTTAATAAAGCATTTAATTTTGTCCTTTACCAGAAGTCTTCCCTGTTTCCAGTACTGGGATATGTGCAGATTTAAATTCATTTGTTTTGTTTCTGTTTCGGTCGCAGCTTGCGAGCCTAGAATCGTAAATGAGCAAAACGTGTAAATTATACGCGTCGCGGTCACAGCCCAAAGCAAATAACAAATACACAAAAAATAAAACATATAGGAAAAATTCCGCCTGGCTCTGCGACCCAACGAAGGTAAGGACCGAAGGTACACACATACTCGCTGGTACAGCGACACTTGTGTACGATTATTGGCTGCCACTCGACTCGAGTTGGAGTCGAGTTCTGTCAAAGTCGAGCTCACAGCTCAGGTACTGTCACCCAATGTGCCTTATGGGCTTGGACTTTTAGGCGACACACCCGCACAGCCAGAGAGACGGTTATTCATCAAACAGCGAGTTAGAGATGAGAAAAGGTGTGTTTATCGAATCCTATTTATCGGTTGTCGATAAAAATGCAAAGTACTGTTTGTTGATAATATTCTGAATTTTATTCGGAATAAAGTTATTTAAATGAGTACCTAAAATGTTCACTGAACCAATATTCTAATATTTCTCTTCACATCACTAATTTTGCACCGACTTCTAGTTCAATTATGCATTAAAGCTTGACTTAATACGGTGTCTAAAAGTTATTGTATGAGCAAAATGCCGCTTACATTTCGACCTAGGTTTTATTTTTTTAAATACAGATATTACAGTGGGAGAAACTAAGCTCCATGAACAGCCAGTCCCCCTAGACATTAGGGTTAGACATTCAATTGTTGACGAGTCTTGTTCCGAGGCGCTTTAAGTGACAAGGAAAATTCTTTGAAATTAATTATTTATGTTTATTTAAAGCTCCGATTCTTTATAGTATAAATACTGCTTCATATAAACTTTTATTTAGTAAATAAGTGAGCAATGTAAACTTAGTTAAAGATTGCTATACATAACTTCTTTCCCACTAAAAGTCTAGGTCGTGTAAATATCTTAAGCGTGGGAGGTCTACAATGATTAAGCAAATATTTTTGTTTTAGGCATATGAATAGGTAAAAAATTAACGCAAAAAAAGACTTCAATTTTAAAGGTTATTGTGTTCTCCGCCCAATCAATGTTCTCCTCAATCTCCTCTCTGTTTCAGAAATTAAGTTGATTCTCAAGTGATCAAGCTTGATCCCATCGCACCTTGTGGGGTAAAAAGCCAAAAGTTCATCAATTCCGAGTGACCTTTTCTCTTATGCCGACTGGCTTAGCCTTAGCAATCTCTAATTGTATAGTAATTGATATTAATTAAGCGCTTTCAGTATATCAGAAAAGGTCTTCCCGGGTTTTCGGGGTCTGCTCCTCGCCATGGTTTCTTGTTTTCTTTTTTCATCGTTCATCGTGAAATACCTGCCTACACATTCCGGTCAAGCAAAATGGTAAAAAATTAAATAATAACAAATAAAAAACGAACAAGTTAATGGCATTTAAAGTTCGTTGTTGTTGTTATTGTTAAGTGTGTGTGTGCAGCTTTTTACATTAACAATTGAACTTGAACTGAGCTGCCGTATGGGCAAAAAAAAAAAACAAATACAAAACGAAAAACGAATAACACAAAGCCAACAAAAAATAAATCGTTAAAAAAAACGTTAGGCGCCCATAAATTTCAAGTGTATCCGACCCTCTCATCCTCTATCTCTTTCCCGCTCTGCCTGCGTGCCTGTGTGAGTGAGCGTCTGTCTGTGTTAACCATGACTGTAACAAATTTAACGAACGTCATTGAAATGCCATGAAAAAAGTCCATGTAATTGTCAAGTCCAAGAGCGCGCGAAAAAATTAAAAACAATACAAACAAACTAAAAAAAAAACACACAAATGCTCAATAAAATCAGCAACAACAATAACTACAACAACACATGCAAAGTTTGCGCCTTGTCCATTAAAAAAGTAGCGAGTCCAAGCCTCAAGTGGTTTTCAAAGTTTTTTTTTTTATTTTTAATAAAATACCAAACCAACTCACATACCGCAAGGTTGATTCTCTCTTCACATGAACCAATAAAGTCATACAGAGAAAGAAAAATGATGATTATATTTATTAGAATTAATGGAATGAAAGTTATAATTTTTATTTTAATAGAATATTAGCAAATTTTTGTATTTACAGTTCTGTAATAGTATTTTTTTTAAGTCAAACCCAAAATTACCTTATAGTTCTAAGTTAACTCGAAAGAAACCGTTCTTCACCCAATGCCCTTAAAATTCTCAAGTAGCTATTTTGGGGCTTTCAGCTTCCTCGGTTGGAGTTGGATACTTTATTTTATTTATTTAATATTTATGATGTGGTTAAATTTTTGATTTTTTTGTATACTTTTAAGGAGCCTTTCTGCACCGAATGCCCTAAAATTCCCAAGTTCAACAACTTGTTTGATTTTTTCTACTACCCCTTCTTTTTTCCGTGCACCATACACATAAAGATACCAAAGCGTAGCTCCCAAATAACAACAATAGCAACAAAGGACTGACAACGCTTTTAGAATTCAATTAAAAAATCATTGAACGACTCTCGCGCCCTGCTCAAACACACGAAGAAGCAGCACCGGCCTGTAATGATAGCGGGTGTACATCGGGTAAGAGGCGGAAAGAGACAGAGCATCCAAGATGGAGCGAGAGGGAGAGAGGTCAGACCAAAACGGCGACGATCATTGGCGCAGATATTGACAAAATGTCGCAACGTGAGCAAATTATTGATGAGTTAGCAAAAAACAAAAGAACAGTCAGTCGAGGGACGACCCTCTTCCATATAGCATATTATTATAAGATATGGGTTTGGATATCGGGGATCGGCAGGCAGAGAGTGTTGTGTGTGTTTGTGTGTATCCCAAAATGCCTGAGCTTATTAACATATTTAAGCAATTTGCTGCGGGGGAAGGGGGAATGGGAATTTACGCGGGACGTTGAGAGGAGGAAGATGGGGTGTAAGGCCTGTAAACGACCTCAAAACGCAGCACTTTCTGGGCTTGGGCTCGGGAGCAGTTGGTAACAGGTGCGGGCTATACCGTATAAGGAAACGAAATATTATAATATATTGGAAAATATATAAAGTTCTAACTATTCCATACGAACTTTACCCTACTATTTCCTAAACTTAACTCAATGGAGGTAAATATAACTTTCAGAAATAAAGATATCTGGGTTCTTTATTTTTGAAAGTTCTAACAAAGGACAAAGGAACTTTCAGAAATAAAGATACCTGGGCTCTTTATTTCTGAAAGTTCTATTTACCTTCTATTTACCCTTCTAATCCCTCAGATCTGTTAATTTCTCTGTAAGTATTACCCATAACACTAGGGTGAAATCGCTGATCCCAGATCTTGGCTCTATGGCCTGCTTTTTAAGAATTTTTCCATTTCATTTGTCCGAGTTTTGGTTCTGTTTGCCTCCTTTACGTTGCGCGTGACCCCAAGACAAGCAAACACTCTTGGCCATGTTTCCACACTGGCCTCGACTTGGCTTTATGACACCCAACGCACAGCACACACAACACACAAACGCTAACGCACACTCGCACTCGCGTTGAGATCTCGATGGGTCTCTGGGTCCGTGTGTGCGAGTCTGTTTGATTATTCAATTTGAAAGTTATTCATTATGCGATCACGTACTCGAACCAACTGCTCGGCTCGACTTGACTCGACTTGACTTGGCTCGGTTCAGTTTAGAGCCCCATCCCAGCAGAGGTCAACGCACGGAGTCAGAGTTGTCAATCAGTCAGTCAGTCGCCAGGCAGTTGGCTTGGCCAAAAATCTTTTACCCAAATTGAATTTCTGACACATTATTTATCTGCCAAGGTGTTGTTTTTTTTTCGTCGTTTTCTTCCGCCCGAATGTTTTTTATGTGGCCTCTAATGAAGTTTTCACCCGGTCGGTCCCCCTTCCCCCGTTTTTTTACGACCCCAAACAACGTCTGTAACCTCAAATTAGTTGACGGCCAAAGTTGCCACAGTGCCATCGTTAAATGCGGAGGTTGGACAAGACGGTTTCCTGTCACAGGACAGGATTTGCCACCGCAAATGACAAAAAATTAACAGTCTCGAGATCTGCGATCGCTTTGACTTTTGGTCCCTTCACTCGTACTCGTAGCTTCGCATCTAATTTCCATCATCGGACAGGAGTGGGGAGAGAGAGAGAGATGAATCGGGATGCAGCAGGGCTAGGCGAGGATAGAAGATGGCAAGCTGTAAAATTGCCATTAAATAGTTGCCGTTCCTGTTGATTTTTTAATGTTCTTGTGACTTACACTGAGGGAAGCAGAGGAAATATCGTAAATATAACGATAAGAAGGATTCAAATTAATATTATTTATATATATCTTAAGTTCTGTAACGTATACTTAATTTAATCCTTTAGTATAAATATTAGTTACTTACTTCAATTTATTTTCCCAATAATTTCGCTTTCTTCCAGTGTGATTGGCACATCTTTTCGACTTCCTCTGGCGCTTTCCAGAGCTATTTACACTTTTGCCTTCTGCCTTCTTTGGATGAGGTTGAAGCATTATTTTTATGTTTACTTAGCCTCCTCCCAGTCCTGGCAGCTCCTTCGTTTTTTTCTCCCCCCTCTCCCCGGTTTCTGCATCTGCTGATGATGTCTCAATTAGCTGGTCTCTTGTGGATTTTTGTGGCTTGCCAGGAGAGTTGGTAAAACTATTAAAAGCCATTCTCGTGTGGAACCTTACCATTTCACGGGGATCGTTATCTCCTAGCCGGATATTGCGAGCATAGTGATTTATCTGGGAGATAATAATGATACTCGTACACTCGTACTCGCTTAGTATCTGGCGAATCTTTGTGGTCGATCTTTGCCCGGCTGCCTAAGTTCACATTTCGCTTATCTGGCTGCTTGTAAATTACCTTTTGGATCCGTTATCTTCTAGCTGTTGGCCAAGTTTGCCTTTAGTTTTTTGGTTTACTTTAGTGTGATGGAAAGTTTGCTCGGATGTAAGATTTATTAAACTTCTTGCCAAAGGTCAATTGTCTTGTAGAGGATTGAAATATAATCCACAAAGGGATAGATGATGTGTATGATCTCATTTTGTGACTGTTTTCTTAATCATCATTGGGAGTAACTCTCTGTTCTAAGAAGACATTATTATTATCTGGATTTTATAAATAAATTTAGCTGGAATTTAGATATACTTATCTAATAAGCATGCAAAATAAACTAAATTAACTTGTATTGCCAGCATTTTTGAGTTGATTATGTAATAAACTTATACTAGAGGGACGGTATTTGAATTTTTTTTTAAAAGAATAAATTGGAGACATTAAATATTTATGAAATCGTTTTAGTGAAACTTCAAAAACTAGATCTTAAGTTCGTTCCCAAATGATCACAGTTTTGGATGTCTTTACTACCTTTTTAAGAACCCTCCAGTGGTCACTCCATTTGTGGACTTCCTCTAATAGTTCACACACGCTCGGCTGTCACCTGGAGGAGAGTCTGCCAGAGGAGTTGCACTCCCCAATACCAGGGCCAATTCTTGCAACTCCCAAGGGGGAAGAATTATGCAAACTCCCCGAGTAACTGTACATTTATGCATATGAGGCAAGACGGGGCTAAAACGTTTATTGTACGTAAGCCCGTTCTGAAGGCGATTTTGGGCCTGCAGCATAATAGTTCAATCACTTGTCGCCTCAAAAGCGCATTCATCTCCGTCCGTTTCAGCCCCGGCCTTTCTCTATTTGTCACAAACACCAATTCCGTGTGACAAATTTGTATGGCCTGCCGGCGAACGATTCGGGCAAACGATCTTTTCTTTCGCGTCTTTTTTGTGTGTGTTTTGGGCCTAGGCGATGCCAAATATGGGGACTCCATCTACGAGGACGGAAGGAGAGAGAGGGACCTGTGTACCGGGATGGGGAGTACTTTATGCCTAGATATGTGAGTTGACTGCGCGGGTATTCAAATGGGCGACTCAACCTCACTGGAGAGCTGGCGGGGGACTCTCAGCGGCAGTTTGTCGCGCATTTAAAATGCAAATTATCATCATTATGATGGCCCATCATCAACCCCATCATCATCATCGTTATGATCATCGCCGGACAGCCTCCTTCTTGCAGTCTGCCGTCTCTGACTGCCTTTGCCTTTGCCTTGGCAAAATTGTTGTTGGCAAATTATTACCTTGGCCAAAGTCATAAACATTTTGGCATGTCTTCACGTGCCACGATCATCATCATCATCACCGTCGTCATCATCATCATTATTATTGCGTTGATCGGGCAGAGAGTATAGAGCACAGGGAACTGGCGTAGGGGCACCCAAAGTCAGTCATAAATTTGTCACAAAAATATATATACTTACATAAAGTCTGCCCAGTCTTTTGGGGTCTCTCTCTCTGTGTCTCTGTGTGTGTGCTGGCTGCCTGGGTCTTGTGTGTGTGATTTGTCAATCCGTCATTGAAGCGCCGTTGTTTAGTCGGGAGATTTATGGGGGAGTCGCCCTCTTTACAGCGCTTCCTCGATGCGATCCATGGGTTTTAGTGACTTGAACATTGAGAGGGGTATATCCTTAGATAGGTCTTAGAGGGTTATTTTGTTATTAGTAAAATCAAGTTGTTATTAATATTTAATTATCCCTTTTAATAGGCATTCTCAATCATTATTGTATATATTTTAAGGTGTTTATTTCTGTTTTTTCACTGGATACAATTATATACGATCTTTTTGTACTTGCTTCTTTTATTCTCTTATTCACCCACTGTCTTTATACCCCCATCGTTGTTGTTGTCACGCGCTGCTATTATGCAAATATTGGGCTGTTAAATTGTATGGTGCACGCGTTATTTATTATTTTGGGTCTTTATTCTCGAAGCGGCGAGGAAAGGAAAAACGACAAAATAAATCGACGAAAATTAAAGTCACCATAATAAAGCTCTTCGATTGTTTATGTTCTTGGGTGTATCATTATCTGCCATTTATGTTGCATAAATTACGGCGCTTCGCTTCTTTGTCATTTGCGAAAATTGCAAATCAATTGATCGCCCATTTAGGGGCATAGAGAAGGAAGTCATCATAAGAACTGAGTGATAATGCTGTAATTATTAAAAGTATTAAGTGTTATTAAGCTCATTTAAAAACGAATTAAACGTGCAGCTATCGAGGAATGTTTGTAAATGGTTTTCATTTTTTATTTCAGAAGATTTACTAAGCTATACACATATTAGGAAAGAGAATTGATGTTCCATAAAATAATTTCAATGTAAAGCAAACTCAGAACTTCGTCAGATCTTTTTTTAAGCGTTTTTTATTTGTTGAATAATATTTAAATATATACATACCTTAAAAAATATAACACATTAATCATGGACTTGAAGGATTAATATAGTGAAACATATGAAGTATTATAAGTAATCAAAAATAACTAATATAATATAATTAAAAGGATGAACGTGCTGTCAAAATATGTTAATATATCTTGGGTGAATTCTTAATGACAAATTCAGTTCGTTATTTCTTTGTTTCACATTTATCTCTGACTCAACTTAAGCTCCCGATCCTTAGTAATTCGTTTATTATTAAAGGGTTTTACCCTTGGTCTTTTTCTCATTGTTATGTGTTTTAAAATGTTATGTTATATATATATGTTATATATGTTATGTTATATATATATGTTATATATGTATGTTATGTTATATATATATTATAAAATAAAAGATACAAATATTACAAACATTTATATTAAAGTTTGTTAACTATTGAAAAATTCTTTAAAAATATGTATATTTATGAACATATTTTTGCAAAGAATCAGAAAATAAATAATAAAATTTTAGTCACATTAAATTTCTTTTCTGAAGTAAAATATTCTAAAACAATAATTATTATCTATTAGTATTAGTATATTTATTTATTAATTTTTATTTGAGTCCCTGACTCATCTCGATCCTCTCTACGAATTTTTATCTGAGTCAGGTCCAGGGGTTTTTGCTGCTATGCCACCTCTCGACAAGTGTGTTGACCTATTTTGCGGTTAACCCTAAATGCAAACGATTCCTGTACCGCCCCACCTGCACCCCTCCTTGACCACGTAATGCTGCATTGCAGCACGTAGTTGTGTGTGCCCCTCTCTCTTTCGCCACCTACACACAATGCATATATACGTATATGTACAATTTGTATATATATGAACTCTGGTGAACCGCTGAAAGCAGAAATGAAATGGCGACAAAGGCGAAATGGCAATATCAATCAATTCGAGGAGCGTGAGGAGGGAGAGAATTGCAAGAAATCTAAAAAAGAGTGAGTACTTCACACACTCTCCTCCAATGAGAGAAATAGAGATGACAGGAGAAAGAGAGTGCCAATGACAGAGAGAGAGTCAGCGGTCGTGGACATCGTCGTCTATATTTACACTTGTGGCCTCTTATCAAATGGCAGCGGCGCAGTTGACTTTTTTGACTTGACGTTTGTGTGTGCGGCTCTCCGCCCGATGTTGTTTTTGTTGTTGCGGTTGCTGCCTGGCTGATCTGTGTACTATATGTACTATATGTTGTTGCTGCTGCTGCTGTTGAATTTTGTACGCGTCGACCGCTGCTTTGCTGCTTTGACTTTTTGCTCTGGCATTGTCGCTATTTTGTGCTGTTCTTGTTATTGTATTTTATTTTAAATATATACAGCACGACGAAGCAACAAAAACAACAACAAGAACCCGGGGGCAAAACGGGAACAGTCAACACGATACGAAAGAGCACAGGGTATTTTACACATACACAGTCAAAGGAGGAGATAAAGAGACTTTTATCGGATTGAGAAGAATTTTGAATTGGGATTCAATTTGGGTTTTTTGCAGATTTGTTTCCTATTATTTTTAAGGAAATAACTTTTAAATTATATTTGGGATTTGGAAGGGTTTTGATATTAATTATATGAAAAGATTCGAATAATGTAGATTTGAAAGATTTGGAATTTAGGGTTTTTTTTATTTATTTATTATTTTTATTTTATTTAATTATTCAATTGTAGATAAGTAACCCATCAAATTTTGAAAGAATTTAACTATTAAAATGGGGAAAAATTTTAGAAATGTTATTTCAATAGAATTTGAATTAATAATATAAAGGATATTTGATATTTTACCTATTTTTATGATCCTAAGATATTCATTTTTCTGTAAAGATGATGATCTTAACCTTTAACCTTCATAAAGATTTAAAATGTTAAGTAAGAATCAATTCTATGTTTTAAATACTTTAAAATTTCCTAGATATACTTTCGAAAATCGGTTATCAAGTCATATCAACTGTCTATCACAAATATCCGCTACTAAAACAACTTTTACAAAAATAACCCCAAAAATTCAAACTAAGAAATTGAAATTCAATGGATTTTTCCCCACCTTAAAGCCTATTTGGCTGAACTGCGTTGTTTTGCTTCGGTTTTTTTTTTTTATATTCCACTCTAACCAGACGGAGTCGCCTTGTGCGATAAGTTCGCGTGCAAAGGTTTTGAACTGCTTGAACTTGTTGGTACACACACCAGCCGCTTGGCAAAACGGCGGCAAATGTGTCTGATTCGCTATACATGTACATATATATGTACAATCACATACATACATATATGGGCAGAATAACCCATATATTGTACATGTGTACTTGGTAAGCAGGAAATTATACTATTGAATGCCTTCTGGGCGATCGTGTTTAAGATTTATAATTGCACATTAAGCATACGCCATGTCAGCCGATGCGGGTGTGTGAATTGTTATAATAAATGGCTAAGCCATTTAAACGTTACGATATAAATGCAACAAAGTATGGGGGATATGCGAATCTTAGTGAATTTTGATGAGAGCAACGTAATTTCCTATATAAAGTTAGTTGCCAAAATATTAAGTATACGCCGGGTAAGCCCTACGGGGGCAGAACTCTTTCAACCCTCTTAAGTATTGAAAATGCTTCAGATATATGGTTTATACATAAGTCACCGATCGCCTTAAAAATTAGACAAAGCACTCCACAGAGACCTTAATAAATGACAATACGTATACGCAACGTTATCAGTCTGACACTCAGAAAAGACCTGTTGAAATAGACTTGATATGAAATAGATTTTCCATGGAATCAAATCCTATTAGCGTCAAGTTTAAAGATCGCACTCTATGAAAGAAATGCAATTATTTGGATGACTTCAATTGAATCGCAGTTTTATGGGCGGCTCCAACCTTGCGTCATTAATCTGCGGCCTTAAGAGGCTCCCAAACAACCAAAAGTAAAAAATATGCCTCAAACAAGATACGGATGCGGCTGGGGCTGCGGTTGCTGCTGCAACACTCACAACTTGTTAACAGGACAGAGCAAAAGGAAACACGCCCCAAAAAGGCACCCCACAGCCCGAAATTGCCACAACTTTGGACCAAGATCAAGTCCAAGACCAAGTCCGAGTCGCAAGTCCGAGTTGCAAGTCCAAGTCGTCTCCTCATTCGCTCTGGCCATAAATTTGGGGCGAACTGAGCTTGAACTCGTATGAAATTTATGTGCAACATGCACCGATTTTGCCAGCTATACATTACAACTGCTACACATGTTATATGGAGATAGAGGAACATATGGACGGATACTGACTGAGACGGAGAGTCCTCTTAGCGGTTTTCTTTATCGCCGAATATCAATCAAGCCCGTTGAAATTCGTTGCACATTTGAGACCTCTCCGAGTCCGTCGTCTACTATATAAAGTTCAAGAGTTTGTGGCTTTTATCGGCTCAAAATCCATAAAAGAGTGCATTGGAATGGTCACTTGTCTGTCTGCCGGAAGTCGACATGGATCTTTAATACGGATTTTTGTATACCCTTTGTGGGGGCTGATAGATTACTTAAAAAAATGAAAACTTTTTATACTGAATGCTAAAAAAAGAGTGCTACCTTTACAAGGTAAATAACTTTGATCTTTATATTCATAACTTTCTTATAAATCAAAGGGTAAGCCTATGATAGCTTCGCTCTTTGCCAAAACTTTTCACCTGATATATTGGCCAAAGTTGGGCATAGAGTTTTAGTGGCTTAGACGGGCGACTGGCTCGTTTAATTGCTGACAAATTTATAGAGCGCTGCACATTAATTCGCTGCGCCTAAAATCACAGAAATGCATTAGCCGGGGAAGAAGTCGCTGCTGGTCGCGCGGCTGCTCCTCCGGCCTGCTCTGCTCTGGTCGTTGCCGTCGTAGTCATCACCCGTCGCGCGGGACTCAACCTCAATCCCAAATGTGCAGCCAATGTGCAAATGTTTCTTTTCGTTTATTTTCCGTCTTGTTGTTTTTTTTTTTTTTTTTATTATTTTACCACGGCTGCTGCGGTGGCTGCCGAAGCTGGCTGCAGCTTTCATCTAAAACCAACAGCGGCTCCGATTCGATGCTGCCGGCAGACACGATCTGCTAGCCGCGCAGAGGCCCGTTCATTTAATTATCGAATTTAATTAATCTGCACTTGATTTCCTCGCCTTAGCCCCAGACAGAGGCAGAGGTAGAGGGGGGGTTTTCCAAGCCGGCGAACCCCTCCTTGGATCCCTCTCTCTCTCTTTGACTCGGCAGGTGCCTTTGAGGCATGCGCAGCACATCTGGTTTTTGGTCTCCCTTTCTCCCCCCTGGCTGGGTCTCGGTCTAACTATCATATCGGCATCAATTGGCAAATTGTTTTAAAGTTTTTTTTTTCTTATTTAATTACTTAAAAGTTTAATTCGTTTTGGCAAATGTTTCATTTATCTTACTTTAAAAGAAAAGGAGGTTTGCTTAGATATAAAAAAGATTCTGTTTTTGGTTAGGGTTAAGGTTTTATTAAGAAGTAAATGAAGGAGAGTTGGTTTATTCCAAATATTTTATAAAAAGTAACACAAACTAATTTCTTTATTAAACCTAGTTGAAACCCCTCAAAATCAAAAACTAATCCCGACTTGATAACCCATAGATTATTGTCATTTCAACTCTAGGTTTCAGCCTGATATAACCTGCACTAATTAGTAGAGTTGCCAGAGCAAGTGGAAAGAAATAACTGGCGATCCTGAGAGCCACCATAAATCCAGGAAGGCAAGGCACTTGGCAAAAAGGGAGGCAGCAATGGGTTCAGTAGGGTGGCACCACCGGATTGGCGTCGTTTTGGGGCTGCGAGTGCAACCCACAGAGGCATGGCGCACACGCGAATATGCAACGGAGCAGCAACATTAAACATGCAACGCAGAGCCAAGAAATCGGGGCGAGCATCTAGTAAATTTATGAACCTGAACCTGGGCCACCAGATGTAGACGGAGACGGAGCTGGAGACGGAGGTGGAGGCAGGCAGGCGCTGGAGAAGGTTGCGGCTGCTGGCTGCTGGCTAGCGATGGTGGCGAGTGGCGGGGAAATCAAGTAAAAATCAAATTAAAACCAGAGCAGGCAAGCACGAAATTTCTAAGGAAATTTCACCCCGTATGTGGCATGCAACAAGATGTTTTTTGTTTTTGTTTTTGCTCCTCTCAGTTTTTGTCGGTTTTGCGGTGCCCGAGCGCTTGGTGAATGACCAAAGCCGAAACCAAAACCAAAACCAAAACTAAAACCAAAACCAAAAGCGCAGCAAGGCGAGGCGAACAAGAAGAGGCAGAAGTGAGATAGCGAAAAAACCTGTGCTAATTATTATTTAGAGCTGGCCTGCCAGCAATCTGCACCAATTTAACCAAATAAGGCGCTTTTAGCGGCCAAATGCACTGCTCTGCGCCGCCTGCCTTGCTGCCTGACCGGCATGCAACCAAGTGGACGGCACGGCGGGAATGGGTTGGAATCGAATCGGATTGGATCGGATGGTGGTGTGGCTTGGCACAGAGGTGGAGAAATCTCCTAGCTAAAAGTTGAAAGGCCTCTTCTGATGATGGCCTCACTGTGCAGCCAAGTGTGTGTGTGTTTGTGAGTGCGCTGCTGCTGCTGCTGCTGCTGCTGAGGTGCACCTGTTTTACAGGAATTCAGAACCTGCGTCGTTGTCGATAATAAACTTTAATGCTAATAGTGGTTGTACATCATCTGCAATGGACCAAAAAACGACAGGGTGGGGTCTAGTGAGGCGACCGTGACACGAATGTCTTTAAATAATTAATTTTTGTCGAAATTTTAAGATGATTTAGAGGGAATCAGTATTATTAAATTTCCCATCCTACAGTACACTTGGTATCTTAAGAATTCATAACATAAAATCATTTAATGATGCTCAATTAAATGTCAGACTTTTATGGCCTCAACTTTATTATCACGTTCAGTCTCAAAGGATATTAGTCTAGGCGAAAATTTCTATATGATTACCTTTCCTTATATGGTTAAATGGATCGTGAGTCACGGACTTAATTCTCCTTTGAGCCTAAGCCTTCCGTTGCGGCCGCTAGTTCTGACACTTGTCTCTAGCCGAGCGTGTTGAGAGGTTGGCTAAAATCAAATTCCATTAAAGCAATTATGCAGACCGAAGACATGGCCCAAGGCATCACCAGCTAGCTAAGCTCAATGAGAATTGCAAAGAGAGGCGCGACGCGCACAGACACGCACATACACACACACACACTCACATAGAATCGGGTACCAGTTTGTCCAGTTCAAATGGCAGAGGTGTTAATAATTTATGAAATTTTTCCTTCGCTTGCCCGTTATGGAGTTTGCAGAATGTTGGAAAAAGAAGAAAATCATTTGCCATTTCCGTCTGTGCTCTGCTCTGATTTGATTTGAAATTTCAATTTGCCGTGGACCTGTGGGGAGCAGTGACGCGAACCGTTAGATCGCTTTGCTCTTTGCGGTTGTCCAATGGTTTTATGTTGGCGTCCATACCAGTTCCAGTTTGCTAGATCAGTATTAGTCTCAGTATTTTATTATTTGATTTTCCTAAGGCCATCACAGGAAAATCATAAGAAGAGGATTTCCTAAGAGCAATTAAATTTAAAAAAATATTAAGTAGCTACTTTCAGCTTGCTCAAGTTCTTTGCTTTCAGTTCATGAACCCTTCTTTTGGTGATATGACACTAAACCAGCATTTTGTTTTCATTTATATTTCGGCTAATTTCCACACACTTTTGTTGAGGCAAATTGCAAGCCCCTCCGAGATTGCTATCCCATAAAGATAAGGAATTTGTCCGGCAGATATGACAAATCAAAAAAGAAATACAAACATGTATAGTATATATGAACCCAGGTAATGAAAAATCAACAGTTAGATGAGAGATCTCTAATGAACTCTGGTTTACTTTCACCCAAATCAACAATTGAACTGGTGCTCCAGAAAGCCAAAACACAAAAGGCCAGGCCAAATATTATCAGTGAAACGCGCCCCACAATCTTTAACACCTTTTGATGATCTAATAAATGCGACATGATTTTCAAAAACCACAAAACGTCCCAAGGAATTGAGAACAACCAAAGAGGTGGTCATAAGGGGGGGCAAGCACACACGCTGACGAAAACATCGTGAACCATGAGAAGGCCATATACGACGAGTACTAAGCCCCCTATATAGGAACACATACATCATCATTGCCATCATCATCATCGTCATCATCATCATCATCAGAAACAGTAACATACATATATAGTTCAACTGGCACTTGGACAAACAAGGCGATAAGACCCCGCGACCAGAGAGCACAACACTTGAGATACAAGAAATCACGTAAAAAGGAAACTGAAACTGCCTGAACTCGAACTGAAACTGAACCAGAGCAGAGCGATGCAGATACAGATACTACTGATAGGCCACCGTAAATGTTTATCTATAAAAAGTATAATGTGACGAAAAAAGAGTGAAAAAGGAACGGTCAAGCAAAGGTTAAGTTTAAAGGGTTTGTAATGAACACAATTTGGGGGTTTTTTGACAAAGAAGGCATAGCTAAGGATAAGTTTGATAATAAAATATATCATAATAGAGATATCAGTGGAATATCTATCTTTTACTTGCTTATAAACGGTATAACTAAAATTCTATCTTGTGATGAAATAGTCCAAAGTTTCTAGAAGCTCTCCCCTCTACAGTTCAAAGTGCACTTGCACTTGAGTTACAAAGAATTTAAGAATATATTCTATTATATAGAATATACTTTATATAATCGTAAAATATAATAAAACTAACTAGCTAGATTCGTCGAATCGAACTCGTTTCACGAAATCGCTTCAGTTCAGTTCGGTTCAGGGCCCTGTGCCATAGATAGGCCAAATCGCGTCCAGTCCCGCGCGCGGTGCCCTGATACGGGAATCCGGACGGGAACGGAGACCCTATTTATCAGCTTCGTGCGTCGGTATTACCTTCTTGACTTTCTGATACTCGCACTCGCACACACATATTTGTTTTTGTTTACTTACTCCTCTTACGGAACAAGCGCGTTGTGGGGGGAACAAAGGTTGAACCCTGTGTGGCTCTTTCGGGGCAGTGGCAAGGCGATAACAACAAAGCACAGGGTTTGCATAAAGGGCAAGCGAGTGGAAGAGAGCGAGCTTATTTGGTTTTCAAATGAGGTCAAAAGAAATAATAAAATTCAGCTGATAAGACCAACTCCCCATTGGAGTAGTACGCTCCTCCACATCGCAGCCATTCATGCAAGTCAAATTGTGGGGGACGAAATCAACTATCGATGATTGCTTGCGTCAGGGGTTAAGCCCCCTCTCTCTATATATATTCTCTGTTTTTTTTTTGGGGAACTTTTTCCAAGGTCTAGACGGTCTAGTGTGTGACCCTTCAATGGCAGCTGTGCGGGTCGTCGCAGTTTCCATCGCAATTTGTCGCAATTGTAATTATAGCATGGCACATTTCTAGTGTATGAAAAATGGTCACATGACAGGTCGGCGGCGGCAGCTGTGTTTGCCACTGTCTCGGGTACGTATACGTATCGCTCGCCGAATGGCAATGAACTTTACCGCCTTCAGAATCACCAGCAGCACCTCTCTCTCGCTGCTCCGCCCCCGATTTCTATGGACGTGCTTGGGTTCGGTCCCAAGTCTCAATGGCGGCGTCGTCTATTAGTACTATTGACACTTGTCGACCCGACCGAAATGCGGCCTGTCACTGTGCGGATCACTCACAGATACCGATACCCAATCTCACGCTCAGGTATATATGGGGACTCGGACTCGGATTCGGTGGGGAGAAACATAGAACGTCCAACTGGAAAAAGTCAACACAGTGTCGCGCATGGCACATGTTGGGTCGAGGTTCCGCTCTCTCTCCCTCTCGCTTCCTCTGCCCTATCGGCTGCTACTTCCAGCGTCATTATCATCGTCATCATCATCGCCATCGGCTTTCGACATTCGGCATTCGGCACTTAGCACCATTGGCACCAAGCGATGCCAATCAGAGGGGTCTCTATGGGGAGCGCGCTGACCGCGCAAGGCGGCCAAACGATCGGGCTGCGAACGAAAAAAAATAAGCAACCAAGCACAGTGGTACTAAAACATAAAGAAATTAGGGAGAAAAACATATCTGAGATTTTTGCTGATTTAGTTAACATAAATCGCAAGGAAACTAATTTTGTAAAAGCCACAAAAACACAAAAAAAAAGTTGTTGCATCTCCTACACAAGGTGCTTCATCTGTGCTTATTTTGCTGACTTTAAAAATATATTTATTTAAATTAGACGTATATTTGTTAAAGCTAAAAAAATTATACCAAACTATAAGTACTGAAATATCCGTAAATTAGTTTAATAAATATAAAAATCTTTGTAAATTTAATCCAATTAATTTGTCATTGTTTGAAGAGTAGCAGATGTTTTTAGGTCCTAGCCAAGGTGTTTCATTTGTGCCCATTTTACGGACTTCAAAAATATATTAAATTTATTAAAATTAATATATTATTAAAGCTAGGAACGCCAAAAATATATGTAATAAAATATCCAGAAATTAGTTTAAAAAATATTTAAATCTTTTCTGATTTAATTTCCATAAATCTTTAGACGACTAATTTGTCATCATTTTTCGAAGAAAAGCAGCAGTTCTTAATGATTATCATTGAATTTTTCAGACTGTAAAAAGATAATATTTTAAATTAAAGAAATATTTATATAAGCTAGGAAAGTCATATTTAATATTATTTATCAAATCCCATCAAAGGGCAAAGAAGTTTATTCCTGACAAAGCTAAACTTCCTTCTCCTTAAATAAATAAATAAATAAATCAAGTTATTTTCCCCATGAAATTCGTGCTTATCAAATTAAAATAGCATTGCTAATTTAAGGCTTAAATTTGTAAATTTTTGTAAATACTGCAAACAGAACTTTAGTCTGGACAAATCCCAAGTTAGTCTAACAAATAATAACAAGTCTCATCCACTGTCCAACCACTTTAGGGCGGTTGATTTCGGTTTTCTCTCCTCTGTCATGGTATGCCCACAACTTAATTTCTATGCTAACCAATGATAAACTTAATTTTATGATAACGCTCGGCCAACTTATTAAACAGCCGCCTATATACCTATATATATATATATCAATACGAATATTCCGAGTTCTTCCAATCGAATCCGAATCCAGAAGGGTGAAATTTGATATGAAACAAAGCGGCAGGGGATCTGCCGTTCAATGCAATCCCAAACTACGATTCTGGTTCTGTTTTGATTCCGGCCCCGATTGTGGGGATCGTAACGAGCTTAAAACTACAAATTGTTGTTAATTTCGCTTGTAAATATTTCATTTAATTATTTATGCTGTGTGCTTTGGCTGCTAAACATGCGAGCAGCCGTCGGTCGGGGATCTGGCACCAGGCTGGGGGACTCGTCTGGTCTGGGTTTGGGCCTCGACTCGATCCGAGTCTGGAGCTGGTGGTGTGGTGGCTTCCGTCAATTTACACCTATCGTCCACAGGTTTCGATTCGCCTATAATGATGCCCCTCGTCTCTGCCCTGCCCGCGGGCAGGGAGAGGTCAATGCTTGTGCACGCACCGATACACGTATTTGCTTTTTAATTTTTGCCAGTTAAAGTACAATTACAATTAAATTATTTACATATATTCCAGGCGAAAATAAATAGACTGATGATGAGTGTAGCCGAGGAGAATTGGGCAAAAAAAATTCCTAGGAAAATAATATTTGTAAACAATTTTGGTGCGAAAAGGGAGAAGCTTAAACCGCATCATAAAGGTTTATTGTATGTGATATTGGGATTTGTTATTTGTGTATTTTTTATGTATTTTCTTACTCCATTATAAACCAAAAAGTTTCGAGTTGAGAGGTTTAATTTATGTGAAATAATATTAAGTAATCTTGAAACCCTCCAAATAAATGCTTAGTTTATATCTTTTTTACCCTGAGATGATTTTCAGCCCACCATTAAATTTCCAAAAATCCTTAAATTTTATAAAACTGTGATATTTTTGTTTCCTATTTTGTCGCTTTTCCGGTCTCTGTAACCGCACAAATCGCACTCTGCCTCGTCGTACGTAGTGTGATGTGCACTTGGTGGCCCCTGGCTCACCCCGGTAATTAGCTTAAGGGTTCAACGCTGCAGGTCATTGGTTTTGTTAACATATTATAAGTTATCTTAACCTTTGCCCGATTTGCATGCGACAAAGCGAGCCGGCGAGCGTTTTACACCACGAAGTGTGTGTCTCAGTCGATGGGTGCGTGTCATTCTGAGTGTGTTCCTGTTCCTGCGCTGCTGTACTTAGTGTTGTTTTAAACAAGTTTACTTAAATGTACACAAACAAAACATATTTTTAGATATAACTAAATAGATTTTAAACTAAAAAATTACATTAAGCTAAGAAGTTTTAATGGTTTTTAAGGCTTTTCTGAGTGATTTTTTCAGCTTAAACTAACACCAACCTTCCCATTAATTCGCTTTTCAGGTAACGCACCCACTGACATTCTGCAGCAGAAGCCCGCCAAGGCCACCACCGCCATTGTGGGCGGTCGCAGCGCAGCCCAACCCACGGCCACCCACGAGGACCAGCAAGCGGCCATTGTGACCAGTGCCACGGCGAGCAGTGCCACCAAGCGGAAGCACCTCGAACGGCTCGCCAGCGATCTCCGGCAGCTGGGACAGGGACAGGGTCAGGCCAGGAGCCACCACCAGGAACTGCAAGCTAAAATGCTCAGCGAGCGATCGCTGCTGCTCAGCGGATATGGTGGAGCCATCGAGAGCAGTGCCAAGAAGCTGAGCGAGGCGGCCACTGGCGGAGCGGGTGGAGCGGTCAGTCAGGCCGCCACGCCCACCACCACCCACCTGGGCCCGGGTATGTCCACCACCTCATCTTCCTCCTCGTCTGTGTCTGCATCGAATGCAAACACCGCCTCGGTGGCTGCCGCCTATGCTGCCCTGTATTTGGAGAAGGTCAAGCACGAGAAGTTGTCGCCGCAGCTGGATAGTCACAAGGATGCGCTGATGGAGGCCAAGCCTATGGTGACCATACACAACAACAACAATAACAATACCATCAACAACAACAACAGCAGTGGAAGCAGCAGTGGCAGTGGCAGCAGCAACAGTCACCAGCAATCGAGTCAGCAAACGCATCTGGGGCTCAGCGTGAAGAGAGAGCGCCTGAGTCCAGGAAGCAACAGCAGCAGCCACAACGGAGAAGTTACCGTCAGCTCATTTGCCAGGTGAGTGTGGTACTAAGTCATGGTGAATATTAGAGATATATAGAGCAGGCCAAAGCCTGGCAAGTGGCTCGAGGTCCTTGCTCTTCCCACAAGGCTACAAGTAACAGACATGGCATATTTTCTTCTAGTTTATTAGGATTTAGTATGGGATAGATCTCACTATACAGATACGAGTAGATGTGTGGCGTACAAAATATGATCAGTTCCTATTTCGGCTCATTCGTATCCTCCGTTTCCGGTCGACTTGTTCTGGGCACCTCCTGCTCCTCGCCCTCAGACATGGTGCACTGTTCGGTGTGCTGATGCATTTGACTGTAGTGCTCTCGTCGCATCTCCAGGAAACGGAGCCTTCGCCGATGCCGCTGCTCCGGGCTCGACTTTTCCCTATCCTCGTCCGGCAGCGAGATGACCACGGAGGCTGCCTCCGAGAGGGGCGGTCTTGAGGCACCCACGTTTCGCAGGATGGAAGATGTGGCGCTGACCACATGGGTATCGTCTACGGAGGTATTACTGTCCGACAGCCTTCGTTGACCCGACAGCCTGCGTTGCCCCGACATATTAGAGCCAGGAAATACAATTGGAATTTGTAGTAAATGTACACATACATTGTTTCCCCAGCCAGGCTGTTTTGTAGATTTGTGTAGATTTCCCATTTGAAACTCTGTTTGGGACAATTTATCAAGCGATTCTCCGATGGCTGTCAGCGCCTGACAAATTAATTAACATTTTAATAAATTAATACCTCGAAAAGAAACCAAATCGATGCGGCTTCTGTTCGCGGCCAACAGCAAATTAATCAAAACCAAACAAAAAGCACAGCCGACACGCCGCACAAGAGCACGCTTCTGCTGTCAAAAAAACGAAGGCAATAACAAAGAACCCGGCCAAGAAAAGGTAAAGAAAAACAAGCTGAAAAACTTGAAATGTAAATGCACGAATAAGACAAAAAACAAAAATTAACAAGGCTCCTCCAGAGAGATAGAGACAGAACAGAAAATCATTTGACAGATCAGCAGCAATTAATACGCGCAACTAAATTAATGGCGTTAAAGATTATATATTAACTAATATAAATAAAGGCAATTTATCTCGCCAACTCGAACCAAAATCCAAACAAGCCTAAGGCCTCAGCAGCCTCAGATGGCCAGAGAGATACAGCAACAAAAAACTGAAACTGAAAAAGATACAAGTTCGGAGATACGTTTTGGCCATATTAATATTAATGAGACATGCTAACGCTGGTCTATCGCCACCTGAGGTGTGGACGTTGACTGGCCCGCTCACGATAGATTCCGACTTGGGCCTGGTCTTAACATATTCGAACCGCACCTGGCCGCTCTGGGTTCCCAGATCTCGCCCGGGGTGGTCGTCAGCAGATATTGGATTAGCCGCATAATTTTCATAATTTATAATTGTTTGGCCACAAATTAGGAGCGCTTATTAAGGCAGTCAAGCAGAGATGCTCGGAGATGCCTTAATACGATATGACAAATGGATGTCTCCTCGGAGGGCGAGCCGAAGATTCTTGATTTTAGTCTCTACTTCAGACTCTGTTTATATCATAAATAAATTTGGCCGGCCATCGGTAAAGCCATGCAAATTTTATGCAAATTCTTACATGACGCACAAATATTTATCTGTGTGAAAACCATGGTTCTTAACATAACTCGATCTGGCGCGGAGAGAGATCCATTCACAGAAACACCAACACTTGATCTTCATTCAGTTTATATTTTGACCTCTATGCTTATTTATTTATTTTGTTTTCTGGCTTATTTTGCATATTTACTGCACCACAGTTGTAAAAGCCTTAAGGGCAAATTTCTCCGATTGGTATTTAAAAGGCTTTTGTTATGAACAAATTCTAAATTTAAACAAATGGGTGCAGTATTATATCATATGTCAGACAGCGCGACATTGGAAGAAAACTAAACTAATTTCTGGTTTGTCTCTATTGTCTCTTTGATTTTTGTTTTGAGACACTTTTCGTCACCAAAGCTCATTGACAGACATTCTTTTTTGGACCTAGACAGATCTAGATGGATTCGTACAGTGCGTTTCACAACTTTAAGTGGGCTTGATAATTTATAATTTAATTTGGGATTAAAAGAGTATAGTATTTAGTATTTAGAGAAACAAAGCATAGGAAATAAAGATTAACATAGTATCTTAGAAGTAAATAATGTTTACGTAGACAAGTTTTTTTATAGTTTATTAAATAATTATTTGTTTCTTTTATATTTATCATAAATATAATATAAGTAATTTTAATTTATTGTTAAGGTCATTTTCTTAGGTTCCCCGTTTCTTATTGTTTGCTGACTTTAATCAGCTGACTTACACCCTAAAATTCTCAAGTGCGAATTCAGCAACAAATTGCTATATAAAAACATAAAATTTTGAATTAAAATCCGTACAGAAATTGAATATTAATAAAGTTTCTTTGCTTGGAACTAAAACATGTACTTAAAATTATTGGATTCTAAACAAAATACAATATTTAGAAATTAGAGAGGCTTTATTGTAACATTTTGGACACATTTAATTTAATAATAGTATTTTCCCTTAATTTTCCCAAATTTTATTAACTTTGTTACCAAATCCCTTTTTAATTTTTTTCCCCCTTAATATCTCCCAAATCAACACCAAAAATGCACTTAATTTTCGTACCGCACTGTACTCACTCACACATTTACTCTTATTAAAGACCTATCGAATCTTGTGTAGGCGTAACAAAAGACACCATTTGCATACCGAGGCGGGCACATGTTGCCGGTATTTGGATCGGCTGTTGGTTGTATAATAAAAACCAATTAGGCATGCCACCGATCCCAAGATCTCGGCAGAACCGTTAGACACCAATCGAGATTAGGTGGTGGAGCAGTAGGAGGAGGGGGGCTCAATCGGTAGCAGGAGCCAACATAATCGCCACCATAAACCATTTTTTACCTGGCCATTTTTGTGTGTTCGTGTTTGGTTGATCTGGTTGCTGTTGTTCAAACAATTGCCAAGAACAAGCAACAAAACACAACTAAGTAGCTGCTACCAATCGCCAAAGCAATTTGCAATAATCAACATTTTTAACAAAACCAAAAAAAATTACTTGCTAAAAAAGATACAGCAAAAAAGGAGCTAAAAAAAAACACAAATAGGAAAAACAAAGTTGTAAGCAACGAACGGCGAACAGCGACCGAAAAAAATCGACAACCAACAGATCACGATAAATCAATGGCAACAACAACAACAGCAGGAACACACTGAGTGGGCAGAGGAGCGGCGGTCTAGCAAGGGGGCGTGGCAGTGGCAGTGGCAGGAGAGAAGCTGCTATATGTATATATAAATTTGTGCCGCAGCCTCCGAAAGAGCGACACGACATGACCAACGACGACGACGACGTGCAGCACGAGTTACTCTCTTTTGGCCAAGGAAGGCCGTTCCACAACCACCTAGCCAGGAGCAGCGGCCAAGCCATGTGGCATGCAACACCAGTGATGAGACAAAAAATGTTTAGGGTTCAAAAATATAAGTAATTTACGAATAATATAAATTCAACCAAGATTTCAGCAGTAAAATCAAGGTGTGGTAGAAAATCCTTAAAAATGTATAAGAATGTATATTAATATTCAAGAAAAATCCAGAATTTTAGCAAGTTGCAAGCTCCTCGCATTCCCTTTGACCCCTTAGCCCTCAAGCCAAAAAAGCCATTTCGGCAACTCTGTTTAGCAGGCAACCCGATGCCAATGGTGGAACCGAAAATAGAGGCTGGCACTTGCAGCTGCCACTGGCTGCGGCACCGCACAGTTTAGGAGGTGACCGCCGCTGCCACCGCCGATCTGGCCAGGAATCTATGCTGATTATTTTCCATTCGGCTTGCCTTGGCTCGTGTGCCGGCTGCTGCTCCTCCTGTATAGGAGTGGAAATGGTGGTGGTGATGGTGGTGGCCAATGGGTGGGTTTCGCAGGGAACTGAAGGGGGCACGGCGGTGCGCCATGTTGGTGGCATGTCTCCGGCGGTAGTTGCAGCCGAGTATGAGTTATGGCCATGCCAGCCAGATTGTTGCCCACAATTGCTCGACATTGGTTAACATGGATTGTTTCGTTTTGTTTCGCTGCGATCGGAGAGCATCCGAAATGAAATTGTTTCGCCAAAATGTTCTGCGATCGGATGGATAAGATTTTAAATTAAAGAAAAGAATTATGGGTAGTTGAGCTGAGAACAAGAATTTCAGATAAATTTATAGATGGTTTAGTATTTTATAATGTGTTTGTTAGGAATTAAAAGCAGTTAGCAAAAGGTTTTAAGGAGATAATAATGGCAACCAATCTTTTGTTTAAATTCCTATTTAAAACCTATTTATTAATTATATACTTGTAATACAAAGTTGTTTCTTGAATTCATACTTGAAAAGGAAAGAAGTTACTTTGAATTTTATTATTAAGTAATTTGTTTTCTCCACTTACAAACGTTTTAAGCTTCAATATAACAATTTAATAGCTCAATAAATGATTTAAACACAATTATATATATTATGGCAGTATTATCCTCTCTCCTCTTATCCGGTTATCCAACTGTAATGCAATTAAAATTATTCTAACACGAAACTCACTCCCATAAAGTGAACTCTCCCAGGCTTCTCACCTGACTCTGTCAGTTATCGGGACTTGGCCTTCCTCGCCAAAGCAGTTCCCATGTCAAATCGTATTCCTAATCGCATTATGTCCAATGCCCGGCCACTTCCAGAAAGAATTTAACTAAATATCAGGCGTCAAGCGAGGCTCTGCAGCTGCTCGAAGCTCTTGGGAGAGCCTGCTGGCCGAGAAGATCCCACGGAAGCCACTCATTAGCATGTCAAATAAGCCAACTTGGCTCGGATGCTGTGGCTAGACCACTCGGGGCACCGAAGTGACAAATAAGCCAATTGTATGCGACACCTTTTCAGTGGGGGGTTAACTCTAGATAATTAAATATTAATGCAAATTTATGAGCAATCTATGCGTAGATCATTTAGTAAATATACCAGGCTGATGTCACACTCTGCCACTTATGCAAAACCCGCTAAATGTTCGCTTCAACACAACTAATCCTTGCTTTTCTTTCTCGAAATTTATGGAATAGATCTCGCAGCGCCACGCCCTCCTCGTCATCGTTTCGCGGCGGCGGCGGTGGTGGTGTCTCACCCAACCAGCAGCAACATAACCAGCGCCTGAGTCCGCCCAATGCTCCAACTGTTGGAGCACCGGCACCGACATCGGGAGGAGCCACCGCCACGCACATGCCGGTGCACAATTTGTCAACGAATTTGCTGAATAGCATCCAACAGGCCGCCGCCGCCAGTCAGCAGCAGCGCAACAGCAGCAGCGGCAGCAGCAGCAACAGCGGCAGCAAGGCGGAAAGTGGAGCGGCATCGAGTGGCGGCGCCTCGGATTTCTCCACGCGCAACTACTCGGACATAATGCGGTGTCTGGCGGCCAAGTACAATAACACCAATCCCAATGAGTAAGAAAACTAAGAGATTAGTAAAGGAAAACTAGAAGAAATTGAGTTTTAATATAGCTTACTTTCAAATATTATATTTCTAATCAAATCTTAAAAACAAATAAACAAAATACTCATTAAATATTGTCTCATAAACACCTTAAAACTAAACATTTCCCGCTTTGGTTTCTCCCCGTGCAGCAACAATGCAATTCGACGCAATTCCTACTACGATGGCAACAGCACTTTGTCGCCAGCGGGAACTGGAGGTGGACCCGGATCCGGAGCAGGAGCCACCACCTCTGCCCCTAGCTCTGGTCTCAAATCGTCCAACAACAACAACAGCAGCAGCAGCAGCAGCCACACCAACACCAGCAACAGTTGCCCTAATCCCGCCAAGAAGCACTCGCCATCGGCAGCTGCGAATTCCTCGGCCGTCAGTTTGCCGAAGGAGACCAAAGTGAGCGTGTCCAGTGGTGGTGGAGGTGGTAGCCTGGGCGTGGGCGGTGGTACGGCTGGCAGTGGTGGTGCCTCGTCCCTGGCCCAGCTGGTGCCGCCGCCCGCCGCACCATCGCCCACAGAGCAGGCCAAGAGCCAAATGGCCGCCGTGGTGGCTGCGGCTAGTGTCTCGCCGTTCATGACCAACTTTCTGCCCTTCTCGTCCGGCATTTTCCCGCCGCTGATAGACATGAGCAGCACTCAGGCGCTGCTGACGCTGGTGAGTATCAAGGAGGGGCAGTAGAAGTTATATCCTAAATTTGGGGCCTTAATCAAAGAAAGAACTTATCACCAAAGGCAACCGATTCCATTTTATATCTAATCCCTTCTCTTTCTCCATTTATTTCCTTTTTCCCCCGCACACTGCACACCTCCTCAGGCGCGTGCTGTCAAAGATGCCGAAATCCAAGAGATTCTGCGCAGCAAGCAGCAGCGATCCGGCTCCAATGCCTCCTCGCCGAGCGCGAGTGCGGCCGGAACGCCGCGTTCCAACTCCACTCTGAATGCGGCACTGCAGCAGGCAGCCCAATTTGTAACCCCCGCCCTCATCTACTCGGCACAACTGCAGCAGCAACAGCAGCAGCATCAACGGCAGCAACAGCAGCAACAATCGCATCACGCTTCGCGGCAGTCTAGTCCCCGCTCCACCAACGATGCCTCCACAGTGGCGCCCATGGGAGGCGGTGGCGGTGGCGGCGGCGGCGGTGGCCCCTCGATTGCGTCGGCGGCGCCACTGGACTTGAGCTCCCAGCCGCCGGCTGCCAAGCGCTTTAAGGCCGAGCGTCGTGCCAGTTCCACGGCGACAACGGCTACCACAGCCTCGGCCACATCCACACCATCCCCGCCACCGTTGGATCATCAGCAGCACCAGCAGCAGCAGCAGCACGATGAGATCCATTCTGGCAACGCCAACGCAGGCACTGCAACAGGAGCCGGAGCCGGAGCGGGATCGGGAGCTGGCAGAGCCCGCAGACGGTGCCAGGCGCAGAGTGAGGAGGTGAACTCCTGGTCCGTGGACGATGTGTGCGGCTTTGTGGGTGGAATTGATATATGCGCCGAATATGTTCAGGTAAGCACCGAAAATCCAACATAACATTCTCCCTTTCAGCCCATTTGTTTGTTGGTTGATTAAGCCAAGTGACTTGCAGGAGTGAAAGGAGGAGTCTCCATGGCACCAGGGTGCTCCCTGGTGCAACTAATTGAGTTTTATGGACCCTGTGGCAGGGGTAAATAAATCGCACCTTAGAAAGTAAACTGAACTTGTAGGGAGGGAACTATGTGTAGCGTAAATATAAGGAAGGAATAAATAAATCCGAAACTATATCTGAGTTAACATTATAAAAAAGGGATGATTATAGGTTCAATTACAGGAACCCAACTCAAACCCACTGAAGAAGTTCTTTCAAGATCAACAAAACCCCAACTATTCCGACTCTTTCCAAGGCATTCCTTAACCCCACTCAAAAGTCAAAGTTCATTTACCCAAAGGCTATTCGCAGATCGTTTATTCTCGCTGATTTGCTGCCTTTGTTGGGGTTTCCTGCCCCAGCAAACCGAACGCAAAGATTTGAACCATGTTTCGGGACTTGAACCCGTCGGTGGCCGGTGCTGAACTCTCTGGCGGCCATTAATATTGTGTGCCACGCGAGCCTCAGCCTCATCGGCATCGCTGCTGCTGCGTTGGCCAGGTCCGAGAGGAAAATGCTCCACATAGAGGCAATGGTGGCCAGGTGATCTTTACGACCAGTTCCGGCAAGTTGAACGACTTTTGATCGCTCGGTTCAGCCTGGGCCGTCTCTTGCTCTGGATCTGGATCTGGCTGTGGCACTAACTTGGGCTCTGGCTTTGGCTCTGACTCTGGCTCTGTCTCTGGCCCCGGCTTTTGCGGTCGACGATCGGTCAACGTCAGGCATCATTACCAGGCCCCGTTCAGGATCTGCGCACCCCGATCACCGCGCGTCGCAACGCGTTAATGGAGTGAAAACATGGCCTAGGCTCGGTTCGATAGCGGTGAGCCATGTACGCGGAGAGTTAACAATTAAGCCGAGCCGGACGGGGCGGCAGGATACGGAGAAGGAGGAGGGGGAGTAGCTGCTCCAGGTGTTGACACATTTTGATGCATATTAGCCCGCGGAGATGGGGCCTTGAAAGTCGTCTAATTAGCGCGCCGAAAGCGGCTTAGCGTGCATTCAAAGATGAACTAAATCTGCTTAAAAAGAGCGCATATCTCAACGGACCCCGTACCGTACTGAGCTGAGGATGATGATGATGATGGAACCAGTTTCGAGGCCGCTGACGTTGACTCCTCCCCGAGGTTCGCGATAGACAAAAAGGCAATTGGCGTAATATTCAATTGAATTTATGGCCACAACGACACTTGGCCAGCTTTGGCCGTCGGTCGTTGGTCGTTGGCTGTTTGGCTCTTTGGCTCTTGCCCGTTGGTAGTTGGTAGTTGGTAGTTGGATCTTGCTCTTGGGCTCGGTCTTGGTCGCCTGAACACCTTTTGTGGTGCAGAGCTGCCGCCGCAGTTGCATGAACTTGTTCCGCCAGGCCAGGCGATAGAAAAGACCAGCCTCGCTCCAGTCCGTCTTTTTTTCTTCGGTTTTTTTGTCGTCGTTGTCGGTCGTTGAGATATTGTGGAGGTTGTAAATATTTAGTGCAGAGGTTGACTCTCTCGCGGGCCGTGGAAATCTATATGAAGACATTGAGAACTGGTTCAGTGACATTGTCCGACGTTGTCGTTGTCGTTGTCGCATCATGTTGCATTCGGACAGAGTTGCAAGTGTTATTGATATTGCCTCCTCGGCCGAGGCGGCCCTCGCCCGACTCGGGGCTCTAGACTCTCCACTGTCGGCGAGCTCTCCGCGTCTAGGAGCACACGCATGGGTGGCTCGATCTCGATCTCGGCCTCGATGCCAGGGTTTATTATCGCCAGGGCGCATTCTCCATAAAAATGCAGATGAAGTCATAAGTTGGTCCAGGCCGGGGACCAGTCTCATCCCAGCAGGATGCGATATTTTCTGCATTTTAAATGTTCAGATTTATGGCTATATTAAAGCACAATAATAATTTCTATGCGTGATCAGCGACACGAGCTACGGGAGGGACAGAGAGCCAGAACCAGAGCCAAAGCCAAAGCCAAAGCCACTCCCCTTTGCCCAGGCAGGGCCGAGATCGGAGAACGGAGGAGGGTTTTGTCATGAATTATTCGCTGATTAAGTGCAGCACAAGGTAGCAGGTGGGTTGGAATGTGAGTTAACAGAAGGGGAGCTTAGAAACTTGATCGATAGAAGATGGTATCCGCCAGATAGGAAGTTTTGTGGGATTGTAATCGGTTGTAAGCATTTTTAATAAGCAAGATCTATAAATTAAATTTGTTTACTCTCCTTAAACTATTTAAATATACTTTTTTTCTATGATTTGATTTAATCTAAATCTCACAAGATTCCATCTAGTTTAGAGTTTTAACCCCGTTGAGCTTATCTCAAGTTCAAAATCAAGCCATTACCCACATCTCCATCTCGCTTCCACCGATACTCGAGTTGACTAATTCGCAAATTGTGGCAGAACATGAGCAAACATCTCCGAACCCATTCGCTTTGTCAATCTATCAGCATTCCGCCTTGAACTTATTTGGAGCGAATTAGTTTCTGTCGGTTAATGACAGGCCAGGAATGTTCTGTTCGCCAGAGGAGACCCAGAGACCAGAAAACGAGTTCGCCTGTCAGCTGTGAAGAGAGTCTTGAACCCGAAGAGCCAACGCGGGCAGGCTCCGCTTTTGGGCCTCCGTCTCCAACTCCAACTTGGGCTCTGGGGCTCTCCCCCCGTGTACTTATTGTATTTGACATGCCAAATGCCAAAAGTACACGTAGGCGTCATGAGATTCATGACTCGCTTGCCCACGATCACCTGGGATCGCTTGGATCTCTTGAATCTCTTGAATCTCCGGCTCCAGCTCCGGGTCTAGCTCCAACTTGGTTTGGTTTCGTGTCGTTCTGTCGTGTTTCTGTTGTTGCTGCTGCCGCCGCCGCCTGGGTTCACATAAATGTCAAGCATCGGCTACATGGAGATCAACTCCGGAGCTCTACATTTTGCACCGTGGCTAACGCCCCCGTCAAAAGCGAGGCGAACTGTGTGTCTCCAGGTCTTCCTTTGCCACTCCACCAGTCACCAGTCCCCCAACTCCCCGAACGTATGCATTTCAAAGTCGACCCTATTATTAGGCATAAGGTTTCATCGTTCGGGTAAACATAAACAACGACTGCGAATCCACGTAGTCATCATCATCATCATCATCATCATGATCATCGTCGGAGTCGCAGTCGCAGTCTCATATTCAGCAAATGTCAAAAGCAAAAGCTTGGCTCGCACTTGTCACTTGAGCTTGGGCCCGGAGGTCTCCATTGCCGTCCGCACAAACATTCGATTAGATACCCGGCCACGTCCCCAGACAACCCGCTCTCCCTAGCTCATTATTTGTTTATCTTAATTCGTATTAAAGTTAGATTTTTTATCGCGCCGGCAACTCGTTACTTTGGCTTAGCTCCGGCCTCGAGTGCGGATCGGGGATCGGTTCGAGTTGGAGCCGGGACCGAAGCTGGGGCTGGAGTGCTGCAGCCTTCTCATCCATAACTGTCACATGGCTGACTCGGGCATTATTTATTTTTATATTGGCCTTTTGCCCAGGCACTCTTGTGGCTAACTCCGACCTGGCCAGCTCTCCCCTCCCATTTCTCCCTCGACTTGTTAAAGGGAAATGCAGACAGAGAGACGATGTTTGGGTTTTCGGAAAATTGATTTGGAAAGTTGCATTAAAATGCAATTTGTTGGTTTCTCGTTGTGACTGAGACTCCGCTCGTGTGTGTGTGTACTGCTTGGGGAAAAGTGTTATGTGGTAAGTGAGTTGGGGTTTTTCTTCTTTCTACAGGAAGTGTGACGCAGCGTTAAGCGCCAAATACAAAAATTGAAATTAATTTTTCGGTTAAGCCGATGGAGTGACAGAGATGTGAAAGAAAGCCTCAATTGAGGCTGTGATGCAATACTCGGGGACTTGATTGGAGCTCAAGTGAGTAGGGAAATGTTGCATCTTTCTTAAAATAAGTTAATAAAAGAGATTAGCTTGGTCAACAAATACCACCCAAGGACACTCAATGCTCCACTTAATCCTGCTTCTCTGAGTAGTGATAGAGCTCAGGCAAAATGTATGCAAACATCCAATTAAAATCGGTGAACTTACCGAAAAACTAGCCTCGAGTTTCCTTGCCACCAAACTAACCTCATATTAACGGTGCTTTTTGTGGCAAACCAACAACGGCTGCAACTTTCATAGCCCCAAAGAATGGATGCAGGATGCAGTAGAGAAAGAGTGTGCCTGGGCAAAAGGAAAACAAATCACCGACTTGCCTAATGATTATAAACGTAACAATCTAGTTTGCGGCGTTGGCGGTCAACGCATTATCAGCAGTGCAGCAACGGCAACTGCCGCACTCTCTGCACGGCAGCAGCAACATTCGAGTCTGCCACAAAAGAGGAACTGGAGGCACGTGCTAAACATGCAACTCCTACTCTTGCCACGGCCAAGGCCCCGCAGACAGACAGACAGACAGGCTCTTGGTCTCCGGTCTCGGCCTCAGACACGACCATTCACTCACGGGACGGCGGCCACTTCCACTTGCAGCATGTCCTCCTGCTGACTCTCCTCCCCTGCCACAAGACCAATATGCTACCATTAATCCATGAATTACTTAAAACCACATTCCGGGCAGCAGCGCGGGGAGCGGCAAGTGTTGCGGGGGCCACATTTAAATTGCCCGCTTACCGCCATATTTCAATATATTTCGGTCCGCTGGCGGAGCCTTTTTTTCGCTGCTTCCACCTTTCGACCGCCTACGAAACTAAGTAAAACGGGAAAGCTCTAAGGATCGACAAGGGAATACCTGGTACTCAATGCATCAGTAATATCTTTCTTTATATTTATTTACATTTGATATAAGAAACTGTATAAACATATCTTGATTAGTCTCTGAGTTATATAAATAGACTCGGCGGTTGATGCTCATTAAGTTTAGGGTTATTCTGTGTACTTCCTTTATCGTTTAACCCTCCATTTAAGGGGTATCAAAATTGACCAACGACAACCAATTTCTTGCCTCGCGTTTGGCGTCCTCTCTTTATTTTTTTTTTTTCTTTCGGTTTTTGATAATGTTGCACGATAATGATGTCGTCTGTTTGATGATGTTGCTGCTGGGCCTTTTGGAGCCGGCAAACCGACCTGCTGTGGCAGTTAAGAGAAGCAGAACCGAACCGCGGCGAACAGGATCCTAACAATCACCTACATTGAAGGAAAAGTTCTGTTCTTGTGAGGGTTTGGGGCCAGAAATCACAGCACGAAGGCAAGTGATTGCAATCGAGGCGGGGACCTGCAGGGCTCACTATATATTTCTCTCTCTAATTTTCTGAAATACTGTGGGTCTAATGGAGAATCGTGGTTTTCATGTTATGTAAATCAATTAAATTCAGTTGCAAAAGGAAACCCTAAAATGGATTTTATAAAAGTTATACCAAACAAAGTGCTTAATACTCCCAAAATGCTTTATCATAAACATTTGGGAATATTTATTTTAAGTTGCAAATATAAAACGGAATTTTCCTACCCTTTTTGTCCATCACTTGCCCCACTGTGCCAGCCGGACGGCGGCAGAGGTTAGATGAAATGTGCGCCGGGCGGAGGTTATAAGGTGGCCACGGCAACAAAGCTGCCATTTAACTGACAGTCGGCAGGCAGCAGGGAGCAGGCAACAACTCCAGCAGCAACTGCATCCGCAGCAAAGTCAGGCAGCAGCAGCAGCAGCACCAGCAGCCCCATTGAGACCCCAGAGACCTCGGAACCAAAGTCAAGACTCGGACCCGCAGTCGAAGCCGGCGCATGACTGGAAGCACACACAAACCGAAAGCCAAAAGAGCGAGAAAAGCAGAGAAGAGTCGGCCCCAAAGTCAAATGCCAAGCAGCAGATCATGCCGGGCTTGGGGTCTGGGGTTTGGGGTCCCGGGGTCCCGGGTCTCGGGTCTTGAAAACCTCGGATTCGGACCGAAGACCAGGCAGGTCGTTGCAGCCAACGTCGCTCGTGGTGTGTTATCAAAGCTGATGATGATTATACCCACTTGCACGCCTTTTTTGTGCCCCTACAGGAAGCCAGAAGACGACCCTGGGTCTGGGCCTGGGCCTGGGCCCCGGGAGGAGCAGAGTTGGCGGGGAGCCTTGCCTGCAATTGGCTACTCGTCGCCGTCGTCGTCGTCGTCTTCGTCTTGTTGCATGCATTATTATTATGCGCATGCGCGCAGTTGGCCATATAATCTAAAATTGTATCTTTGGCGTGTAACCCGGGGCACTACTTCTTCTTCTTTGAGAGCTTCGGCTCCTGCTCCTGCTCCTACTGCCTCCTCGCCTCCTCTGAAGAAACCAAAGCAACGAAATAAACTGATTATGTGCCCCCATAACTTTCTGCAGCGAAATTAACAGCCGCAGCTCCTTGGCTGATACCCCGACTTGCCCCCCAAATCCTTTCCTGGTTTGGTTTGGCTGGCTGGCCTTCTCTATGTGTTTTTTCTGCTGTTTCCCTGGCGGCTGTGTTCGGTGAACGGGTCACAAAAAATTTGCTAATATTTTGACCTTAAGATGTAATATCTGCGCTGGCCCCATTGCGGACAGTGGTCAATAAATAAAATAAATAAATATATATATAAATAAACTGAAGGAAGACAAGATTAAAGCATAGAAAACCCCTTAAATAATAATTAATTCATACCGGAATGGGTACTTCAATAAGTTTAATATTTTTTGGCAATAGAAAAAATTCCCAATTGATCTTTGAAACATTACTACTTAAATATTGCTCTAGTGAAATGTTAATAAATTATGCATCATTACAAGCTCTCTTTATTTTTTATTGTTTGCTTAAAACATACCCACTGTAAGCCTCTTTCTATCCCTGCATTTATCTGCAATTTACACAACTCGCCCACTGTCCCAGTCGCGCGACTTAACTTCGCCGGCGGCAGTAGCTGTGAAATAAACATAAAACTTATTTATTACATCTGTCTAAGTCAAGAGCCGCTGCTAGAGAGCTTCATTTACCCCCACAGGCCTCCAGGGTGGGTATTCAATAATTTATTAAATTATTTAAATAAAAAGCGGGCAATTTTTTATATACTCTCTGTACTGCTGTTAAAACAGTTGAGTGATTGATATAGAATACAGCTTTTTGTGGGTCGTCAGAGCTGGTAAGCGAATCAATCAAAGGGAGATAAGCCGCCGACAATTTGCCACACTTTTGGGGGAAAGTGCAGCAGCAGCAGCAGCAGCAGCCATGGACTAGGCGAGCCAGCCGCCTTCCCTTCACCAAGTAACCAACTTCCCAGTCGAAGCTCGGCTCTAACTGCCAATCAAATGCTACCTCAGATCGCAGATCCAGATTCCAGAGTACGGACTCCGAACTACTACGGCACACAGATTCCAGAGCGCAATCTAGAGGCCACCTAGTAGTCGTTGCCCCGAATGCGTAACAAGATCAAACCGCAGCCACCGCACTCGGATGGGATGCTGGAAGCTGGGTGCTGGGATCTGAGAGCTTCAAGCCGGGACAGCTGGACGGCAGAGGATGTTTGGCATTAAGCGTAATTGTTGGGTTGCTATGCTGAATAAAAGAGAGAAATATCATTAAATACTCGCTACCAAAATCAAAGCCAAAGACACAAGTGAAGTGTAGAGCTGCGATGGAGAAGGCAGCAAGTCAACTTTTTTGATACCTCTTACGGGGAGAGCTTGGGGAGTATATGTAGCTATATGAATAAGGGGATATAGTTTACATTTTGCAAAGAAAATGGAAGTTTTAGGTAACATGTTTTTCTGAATATATAAAAGACTTTATTTGTTTAAGGAGCTTTCTTTGTAGTACCTATCTTAAATGTTCTCGGTTTGATTTAATTTCGATTTCCTTTAAATAAAGTAATCAAATGTTACTAGAAATTTCCCTGAGAGGTAATTTCTAGACCAGCTGCTTACCTTTGTGCAGTGTCACTTTTTTCTTTTAGGTGGGCAGCCACCGCCGATACAAGCTTGCCGAGCCAAAGGTTGCTGATGGGCAACTGGAACTTGGTACTTGCCACTGCCGGCAATCAGGTCGCAGTCCCTCCTCCTCCTTCTCCTCCTCCTCCTCTTGCTTCTCCAAGACCTGGGCTCTTTCGGTTGGCTTTTGCTTTTGGCCCGGCCGAGCGGCCGGCCGGGACGTGGCCAGACATGAAGAATTACAATGAGTAGGTAGTTGGGCGCAATTGACGGTGGTGGTGGCTCAGTCTCGGATTCGGGCGAAGCCAAAGAAAACAACAACAGCAACAAGGCGGCGGCAGCGGCGGCCTGAACCTCTGCGAGAGTTGGCAGCAGGTCGGCCCACGTTCCGCGATCAGAGCTCAACTCCACTCAACTGGCGGCTGGGCGAGCTCCCGGGCATAGGTAGCACAAAAAGCTGTTCAATTTAGAATTCAAATTGTTGTCTTCGCTTCTTGTGTTCCCCTCTCCGGCCGGCACTCCCTGGATCTCCCTCTCTGGCTTTAGGGTTAAGCAGGTCAAAATCCGTACAACTAAATTGAGCCCAGAAAGTACAATTGGGCAGAGAGCGGTGAGGTCCGGTCCGGTCCAGTCCGGTTCGGTCCGAGGCCCCTTTCGACCCTGTAGAATTCATTTTTTCGCTGCACAGCCGGCTCTTCAAATTAAAATGTATTTGGCGGGGCTAAGGGGAAGGAGGGGGACTGCATCCACCGGGTGACCAGAAGCAGCCAGAAGCACTTTTGTAGCTGCTTATTAGTGTGATGTGTCTTTTGGGCAAAAGACTCGGACTCGGACATTTGGGCATCGGGGTTTCGGGGCTTTTGGACGATTTTGGACGAGGACCTGGAACGTTTCACGTTTGACGCGCCATAAGCTGACCCTGCTATTAATTTATTTCGCACAAAAAAAAAAAAAAGAGAAACATTCCGGGCCAACGAGATTATCCCCACAGATGCTGGCTCTTTCAATTTGGAACCATTTATATGGCTAATAGGGATGGGTGCCAGACTGAAATATCGTTTTGAGATTCTTAATTATAAAAGAGGATATAGTTTTTGTCATTTTATTCCCCTCTAAATTCCATAAAAAATATATTTTTTCAATAATCATTCCTAGTCTTACGATAGCTTATCTCCAATTTCGATATATCCACCTCTTTGCCGTATATTTTAACCCAAACTAGAACCGATTTTTATGTGTTTATTTTATGATTGAAACCCACTTGAATTCTATGTAAATATTGCGCAACAAAATAACTTTATTGGGCTTAAACTTTATAGCTCTATTAAAGAAAGAAAAGGCTTAGCCCAAAGTTAAAGTCGTATAAACCGAGACAACAAATATTTACGAGTTCTTTGGCTTGGCCCCGGGTTCGGCAGCGAACTTTTGACGAATCTTTTGGCTGCGTATGCAAATTGTGATCGCGGACATTCATTGATATTTAACCATCTGTCCATGGTCAAGTCAGGTCACCGTCGTCGTCGTCGTCGGTCCAAAAAAAACCCCTGCCGGGCTACGGACCAAACTTGAACTATAAAGTTTAATTTGGAAGATTGAAGACGCGCTGAAGACTTGGGATTTGGATAGGGATTTGTGTTTGTGTTCGGATTTTTATCTTGGGCGGAGCTCCGAGATCCGTATCTCACGTGTCTGCGACTGAAGCACTTTGCTTTCACGGCGAATTTATGTTTAATTCGCTTGCAGATTCCTGGTTCACATATGCTAATATTCAATCACGAGTCGTGGTTCTTTTGTGTCCCCCAAAATCGATATGAGCTGCGAAAGCCATCATCAAACCGAAATTCCTTCATTAAAATTATTATTAAACCAGCTGGTGATGGTGTGTTTCGCTCCTCAAACGCCGGCCAAGTCTTTTGTTTGATGCAGCCAAATGATTTGCATATTTCCATATTTTTTTTTTTCAACCCATTTCCTTGTCTCAAATTGCCTTCATCGTCGAGGAACTTGGAACCTGGAACCTGGCGTCCAATTACATTGCGTGCCTGGATCTGTAGATGGTCGAGGTCTCGGCGTTTTCCTGTATATACATATCTATTTTTTTGTATTATTTTAGCAAAAGGAGTTCAAAGTCAAGAGCCGGGCCTAAGAGACCCACAATTCAAATCTGTTTTTGGCCCCGTATTGTTATAGCCAAGTTGTGCTCTTTTTCTTTCAGCTTTCTGGCCATTTCCTGGGCTCTAGTTAATGCAAAGTTGTTGCTGTTGTTGTTGCTGCTGCTATTGTTGGCTCTGTCAATTATTGGCACAGAATTTAGAATGCACTTGGCTGACCATAACCATAACCACAGAGCCACCCAAATCAAAGTCTCTGCCCCTCGCATGGGTCTCCATTATTTGCAGAGTTTTCTCTTCTATTTATTTTTTTTGTGTTCTGCGTTGTCCGGGGAAAAATTATGACAGAGTCCCAAGACCTGGCCATAGGAGTAAAAGCCACCAATTTCCGGTTAGAACTTAGTTTTTTGCTTAGGTCTTATCTTGTTTGGATTTTTTGTTCCCTCTCAGCGACCATTTGGTTGTTTTATTTTACTTGAGCAGTGTGGGAATGGGCTACACGGAGTTATTTAATTGAAAAACTTGTCAATTAATGTTTGTTTAATGTACCTAATAAAAAAATAAAATAAAAGGTTGTACTTAATTCTACTTAGCTAAAAAGTGTTTCCAAAAATATTTAATCTGAATAAATAGTTAAGGATGCTAGACCTGGAAACATCAAAGATTTCAAGGTTCAAGAGCGATTTGAAATCAAGTTACAACGAAGATTTTTAGCTCTTGAATTCAACTGTAACAAGAGATGCCACAGAAATTTTTCTTGGCCCTGAATCCAATGAAAAACATTCAAAAATTGACAAATTAAACTTGTAAATATGCTCTCCTCTTAAACTCTAGAACTATTCCCTTCTTTAGACCCTTCCCTAAGCCCGATAACCATTATATTTTCTTAAAAAAATTCAACATTGGTTTGTAATTAAATTTTATTGTAATTTTAATGATAAATTGAAGAGAAGTAACTGCAGCTTTCCAAAGGCCAGCAAACTAAGCTTTAAAAGCAAGCAGATAGAAGAAAAAGGAAAGCAATCTAACAGGCTAGATGTTGGCCTTTAGGTTTTAGGACACTTACTCCTTGCTCCTCCGTTACTGTTACATTTCCTCATAGTCATTGTTGTCACTGTCGCGAGCGATTCCCGCACCTTCCGTCGCATCTGGCACTTCGACTCCAACGGCTCCAAGGGTTCCTGGATCTTGGGTGTTATTATCTTCCTTGGGAGCTTGATCCTTGCCCTCCTGGCTGCTTTCGCGGGCTCCGCTGTCCCGTTCATTGGTGCCGGCCCTGCTGCCAGAGTGGGCGTGGCTCTCGCTGCTCTCGTAGATGGAGCGCACGTAGCGTCCCCCGAAGCTGTCATCGATGCTGATCTCGTAGCTGCTGTGATGACTGTGATCACTCCGCTTTAGCGGCTTGTCCTCCTGCTCCGCCAGTTTGTGGCGCCGGTCTTTGGCGTCCTTGTTGTTGCTGTCGTCGTTGTCATTGTCCTCTCCGCCTGTCGGCTGATTAGCTGTATTGGCGTTTCCGTTTCCGTCGCCGTTGCCTCCCCCGCCAGCACCAGTATCATGACCATCCTCGAGCGGACTTGCCTTACCCCCATCGCCGGCGTCCCCGTCCGGACTGTTGTATTGAAGGCAAAGTTCATGTAGTACTTTTGGGCCAAAACGACGCGCTCCTGCGGCAGATGGCCGATGGCCAGGAGAACCACGAAGCCGAAGAGTAGCCGCATCCGCATCCGCCACATCGCTGCAACGCTGAGCTGCCCGGGCTGGGCGTTCCTCCCTTATATATAGAGATGACCGCCGCCGCCCGGAATCGAATCGATTCGGCGGTGGCCCATAAAAGCGGGGCCGTTCCCGATAAAGGCGTGTCCAACGCGGCCGCAGAGACGCAGAGGAGGAGGAGGAGGCACTGCCACCGCTTCCCGGCCACAGAAGGCAGCCAAACTGCAAACAGTGGCAGTTGTTAGTGAGCAACTGAAGCCACTGCAGCTGCTGCGGAAACAGGTTGGCCTCCCGTTGGAGGAGAGCTACGTGGAATTCAATCAGGGCCAATCTATAATAGAAATCTCATGTGGCGCGAGCTTCGATTTGCCCAAAGGGGAGTTCGTGGCAGCTTCAGTCGCCGCAGCAGCAGCAGCAGCAGCAGCAGCAGCAGGGGGCGTGGCAGCCAAAGCAGAGGAGGATCGAAGTGGAGCCCACTCGCTGGCCACTTTCCATCGATCGTGCGTTGCAAATATGAAAATGCTACTGCAGCTTCCACGAGCGGCTGTGGCAAGTCAGGCAGCTTTGGCTAAAATCGTTTTTCATTAACAATTTTAAAAGCCGCGCATTAATCAGAAACACACACACACAGAAAGTACAGATCAGAACCAAACAGGATGCCCAGCGCCTACGTGTCTTCCCTGTTGGCACTGTGTCTGAAGTATGGGATGAACTTGGGGAAAATCTAGGTCTAAAACAGAAGAAAATCCTATATACTGAGCTATTTGCAGGGAAAAGACATTAATGCAAGGAATATATGTATTTAAGAAACATAAATGGTAGTGTGCCAACTTCGAAGAAGTTGTCTTTGTAAGATTTATTAAGTGAATGAGTGAAACAAATATTAAAAGAATACATTTTTTAGGATTTTGAAGTATTTCAATTATCATGAAGGCACCACAAACACACAATTTTATTTAAAACCATCTACACATAAATATTTGTTCCCTTAAATTATAAATAATAAAACATTTTTTGAGCAGCTTAAACCACTGTTTCAGTGGAAATGCTGTTCATAAATCTAAAATTCCCAACTAATTCGCTCTTTTCGCTCTCTTCCCATTGCAGTCGTTCCGCGATCAGTCCATCGACGGCACTGGCCTGCCGCTCTTGACCGAGGATCACTTGGTTAACTCGCTGGGCATGAAGCTGGGGCCGGCTCTCAAGCTGCGCTCCATATTGGCGAGGAAATTGGGCGGGCCGTGTCCGTGTGTTGCATGCGTTGCGCAGGCGCAACAAATGCTGGCACTGCAGACGACGGGCGGGGCAGGGACAGCACCAGCAGCAGCAGCAGCAGCAGGAGCCGCAACGGGAGCCACAGCTAGTTGCAGCTTCAAGACGGAGATCTTCAATGGCGGCAACAGCAACGGCAGCAGCAACAGCAGCAGCAGCGGCAGCAACAGTGGCAACAACAGCAACTGCAACAGCAATCAGGGCAGCGATGTTGCCCTCGCTGCAGCCCCAACAACAGCCAGCTCGCCCGGTGCTGGCAACCTGCTGCTGCCAGTGTTGCCGTGCAGTGGCGAGGCCAGCTAATCCAGACATATATAGTTATGCTAACTAATTGCATTTCAACTGCAAAACTGTTGTACCAAATGAGCTTTCGAAGGACTAGGAGTAGAGCATGCGCCCGAAAATCGGAGGGAAGGAGAACCTAGTGTATAGATTAACCAGTAAATATGTAATTTAAAGCTAGCTAAAGTTGTAAACTTTAAGTGACGACGACAACAACAATAATCGCAAAGTCTTCCATTTGCAAGCACACACAAAAAGAAAAACAAAAGCAAATCATATTTGTATAACATTTATCATTTTATTAGTCAATTTAATGAGAGCGAGTTTGAGTTTCCGTTTACGTACTTAAGTGCAAAGCGCATTTGCATTGATTTTATTTATTTCTATGACTTTTCTTCGTTTTTAACTGCTAGTCAGTAAATATATATTAAATAGAATTCCGCAAGATGTGAAGCAAACTTAAAAATTTTAATGCTTAGCGAATCGAAGTAAAAGGCTATTTATTTTTATATATATATTATATATTGTTAAACCCAAAATGCTTTGTTCAAATTTTAGAAATTTATGTACGATACATATACCTTTTCTGCGGCCATGCACAGAGGAATTCAAAATTCAACATTTAGATCTGTACGTCCTTTTTTTAAGAGCTCCAAGACTTGAAACAACACACACACACACACGAAAAGAAAATGAAAGCAAACAAATAGAAAGCGTATTTTATTATTTCCCTGTACATATTGTTTATTTAATTATTTGTAAGCGAGAGACACACACAAAAACATTTTCTATGCAACTTAAAGAAGAGAAGCGAAGCTGAAGCCGAGGCAGAAGCATATTTCTCAACAAAATAGGAATGAAAATAAATTTGATTTATTATTTACATTTAATGAACTATAGCTATTTTTCACAAGCTGAAGCAAATAAATTATACCAGTTATCATACAAACAACAAAAGCCAGTCGTCTCTGTTGCAAATTTGAATCCAGTTTCCAGTTTCCAAGCTGCAGCTAAGCTCCCCCGTATTTCTGGGGCGTTATGGGCACGCGGCTGACCTCCGGAGCGCTCGATGCGTCGCGGGTCGAGCGTAACCGTTGCGCCAAAAGGCAGCCAAGGATGGCTGCAAAACAATTAAAAGCACGCAGCGCGCACCTCCAGCGTCTAATTACAAATTGGAGTCATTGAATTTATTAAAATCGGCCGCGTAAATTGTGCAGCAATGCACTTGAGACACGCGAGCGATATTGTGGGCCATCGGCGCTTCTTGGCTCTCATTACTTGGTCATAACTCACTGCGCCCGTCCGGTTCAAGTATCCCTAACGTAGCCTCTGCAAAGCCTATCCTATGGCCATAAAGCCCAGTCGGTCGACCTGGCTCTGGAAATATAATTGCTTTGCTCAGCGGTAGCCGGCAGGAACTCTTCAATCCGCGAGGTTGGAGTGCTTGTTACAAGTAAGTAATTTACAAGCCAAAAGAGCTCTTCACGTCAAGTTTTAGCCAATCTTGCAAGCAGTGAAATGAATGCTTCCGTTCTGTTGTCTGCTTTAAATCATTCCTGGTTAGCTAGGTTCTAGAAGCTAAAATATTGAACTTTGGAATTGCTAGAAACTAAAATAACATTCCCTAAAGTGGGCTATGAGTAGTTTTGTTCTACGTGTTGAAATTAATTCACAACCTTCCAACCTTCTAGTGAAAGGAAGATTTCCAATCCAGTAAATTATAAGTAAGTAACATTAAAGTATTGGAAAGATTACTTGGAAACTAAAATGTTTCTTAATTTTTAGAAGTTTACAACAATGTTATTTTATTTTACATTATTGTTATGCAGATCATAAGTCATAACTAAAGACGTCAAAAATTCAACAAAAATATAATATATTGTATATTAATAATTCAACCTGCTGATTTGATAACCTAATAAACACCATCATTTCCGATTTGAAATTAATGCTTTCTTGGCTAAGTTATGACCGTATTCTTGAATAAAGAAATTTACCAAAATGAATCTTTAGGAAATTATATAATTTTTTTAGATGAATCCCTTATTTGCCTCTTATTGTTTTTTAATCAAAATATACTTATTTATTTAGTAGCCTAAATACATAAAGAATTTATTATGCTGTGTACAATAGGCTTGGATTTCTTCGTTTGTTTCCTAATTTTGCTCGTTGAATTTGCATCGGTTAATGCTCATTCCTTACTTCTAAAATCTACCCAGCTTTCAACACCACAAATAATATAAATTCAATATTTCGTTGATAATCTGGTAGGCAGCCTTTAATCGATAAACAAATACAGTTTTACTTAAATATTTTCAGCTTAATATACTAATTGGAACTCCAGTGTTGTGGTTATGATTATGCAAGGCCTAGGAATACTTTTTGGCCCGAATGACAAACGATTTCTTAATATACTAGGATGAATTTAAGCTCGTAGCGTATCACTTCCCCTCTATGTGGCGATGGGAGTGGGAGCAGCCGCCTCCGGCTCAGCCGCCTTCTCCCCATTGCCGTTTTGGCCCTTGGCCGCCGGCAAATCCTTGACGCCGGTGGACCCGAATCCGCCCTCGCCGCGCTCGGTGTCCTCCAACTTGTCAACCAGCTCCAGCTCCGGATAGAAGATTCGCTCGCAGATGAACTGGGCGATGCGATCGCCGCGTTTTACCTCGAACTCGACATCCGAGTGGTTGAACAGCACGACACCCAGGTTGCCACGGTAGTCCTCGTCAACAACGCCGGCTCCAACGTCGATAAAGTTCTTCACGGCCAGGCCGGAGCGTGGAGCCACGCGTCCGTAGGATCCCTCGGGCACCTGGACCTGCAGGTCGGTCTTCACAATGGCCTTGCCCCGTGCCGGCACCACAATGTCGTAGGCGCTGCGCAAGTCCACGCCGGCCGCCTTTGCAGATCCTCGCACCGGCTCCAGGGCATGTTCGGTCAGCTTGGCGAATCGCAGGACGCACTTATCGATCTTCATCTTCTTGGCAGCTGGAATATCGTCGACAGTAGGTGAAGGCATCTGGGCGGATTCGGTTGGTTAAGATTAAAATTATATACGGCTTCACTTCCACTTACTTGAAAAAACTTTTCAGAAAAAGGCGCGAATTGCCGGCGTCTAGGGATGTTGATAATATATCAAAAGATCAATATATCGATATTATTTTCTCATAAGAAAACATCGATATCATATTTTTTTAAATATCCGACAGCCCTACCGGCGTCCAGAGACGGGCAAAATCCGGGGTATTAGAAAGTGGTCACACTTAACTGGCTCATACGAAGTCTTACTTCATTTTTCGCGCACAGAGTCCCTTGCAACACTTAGAAACCATCACCATCACCATGAGTGTGGTACACTATGAGAAGACTAACCTTCCACTAAAGAAGGTTCCAGAACTTTCATCTGGACGAGATTTTATTGTAGAATGTTAATGATACACGTAATGAACGAAAACTCTGGCATCGCTGATTGGTCGTGAACGAAAAATCTGTCAACGCTGAATTCTCGTGAACCAAAACTATGGCAGCACTGGTAGCTCGAGTAGCTTGGCAGCCCCGCCGAGTTTGAATTTGAGTTATCAGACGTTAATTGTTTATTTTGTGTTCGGGTTTCGCTTTATTTTTGCTATTGTTTTGCTATCTGGAATTTGTACTTTCCCATTGACTCTTCCTGCTTGATTTGTTCTTTCCCCTAAAACAATAGCTCATAGCTTAGTCGAAAAAAAGTAAATAAACAGGGTTCTGCTTCTCTCGCTAACGTCTTTTAAACGTTTGCACCAAAGTTAATCCGTTTTCTGCTGGCATAAAATCGGGTAGTTGATGAATTTGTACTGAAAGATTGGAGCATTGTTTTGGCCTACAACAAATATTTGATAACAATAGACTATTATAAAGTCATAGACTTTAGTTACTCTTTATTCAATTTATAATAAAGAACGACTGGCTTTTTTTTTGACTAGCTGTGATTTATTACACATAATATATTGGATTCACATAAAAGTTGAGCCTTAGACTATCGCAGAGTCCGAAGATACAGAAGCGAATCGGACGATCTTATTTGGTACTGGGCTTGGTGTGTAGTGTGCAAGTCTCGGGTAAGTTTCTCTCTATTGCTGGTGCCAAAATAAATATTGCTTATGCCTAGGTAAGAGTATGGTAAGATAAATAGAACAGAAGGTATGCAGGCCTAAATGCAATGCGACAACAGAAATGACAATCGTTGGTGCCTTCAGAATTGCGCAGTGCCCGAAACTCAACCTTCGCGTTGGTCCCACATGCAGTTCGAGTTCTTCCCAGATTCCCTCGCTTTAGTTGTTGGTGTGGGTATAGTAGAGAACCGTGTTGCCGGGCAGCTGCCAGTGGGAGGCCTTCAGTTCAATTAGCTGGAGAAGAGTGCGACGGATGGACGCTGCCGAGTCTCCGGCATTGAGGAAGGCATCGCGAACAAGACCCATTAGTAACTCCAATTGCTGAGGTAGTTGCTGCTCCATGTCCTGGCCGATGCAGGTGAGCACATAGAACAGACACTCAATCTAAAAAACAAAACACAATATCACTGAGTCTAATAAAAATGCACAATAGATTCCTACCTCTGAGAGCGATCTTATGGGTGGACGTACGCAATCCTCACAGCACTTGGATAGAAGGCTGAGCAAAACCAGCGGTGGAGGTGTGCCCTCGTTGTGGGTCCGCAATTGTAGCTGGCGCCGCTTTAGCTGACAGAACATCTCCGTGAGGAAGGCCATGAAAGCGGTAAATCGAACGCGAGAGGGCGATTTCATGCCTTGGATGGCAAACAGTAGCTGCGCACAAAAAAGGAAATATAGTTACTTGAGCTAAGCCCTACCCCATATAATGAACTCACCTTTTCACGCTCCTGATACCACTGACGGCATGTGTTGAGAAGGGCCTCCAAGAACGTCTCTTTCTGCTCCCGGGCTATGATGTTCAAGCATAGACGAGAGATGGGGAGGGCGAAACGACGACTCTCCACCGCCCGTTTGATGAACTGCGAGGTCAGCTCCATCAGACAGCGCGAATTGAGCTTGTTTGGGTCCTCCAGAGCAGTGTCAATCAACGCCTGGATCTCGGGCGTGAACTGTCCAATATCGGCCACCTCGTTTCCCAAGCCCAATCCCAATCCGGCCATTCCCCGGGTGAGGGCATCTGCCGACGACAGGGACTTGGAGCGTTGCAGTGAATTTCCATTCATGTAGGGATCCATTTCGATGCCATTCATGTGCGACTGATAAGGCTGTCCATAATTGTTGTTGAGCTGGCCAAACTGGTTGTGGGCGACCTTGTGACCCCTGGGCTCAGGTGCAAACTTTACACGGTTTGTCGTCTGAAATTTATAAGGAAAATAGTCATACACAAAATGTACTTAAATGTATCTAAAATGGACCCTCATCTCACATGCAGTATATTGCCACTGGAGGGCGAGTTCATGAGCGGCAGCTGACCGGTCAGGGCACCGGGACTGATTGGATGTGTCACCAAGATCGAGCGATGATGGCTGGCCTTCAGCCCCGGCATGTTGCCTAGCGAGAGACCGGCCTGGCGGCGGTTCACGTTGCCGTACTGGCCCAGAGCCGGAGCCACACCGGGACCGTTGGTTGGCGGGAAGATCAGCGACGAACTGGAAGAATGTTGTAGACTGTAGTTTAGCTCTGTAAAAAGACGGGAAGAGGGGTAAACAGTGGCATTAAAAGACTTTGCATTACCGATTGCTGAGTGCTTCGGCCGGTGCCCCGGAGCTGCTCGTCATTGTGAACTCCTGGGCATTGACATTAAGCTTGTTGGCGGCACAACCGGCAGCACCGTTGACCCCACTGGCACCACCACCACCGCCGCCACCGACTGGAGCAGCCAGCTCTCCACGTACATCTGAGATAGGGTGTTATATAGGTACATATTTTGATGTGGGGATCGGGATACCCAAGGGTTTAATGTGATGATGAGGGGCAGGACAACGGTGTGTGGAGGGGCGGATGTACAGTGTATGAGACAGAGATATGAAAAGAATCAAAAGAAAGATATGGTCTCAGTAAGTATTCGTTGGTACTTGAGGCTAAAAGAGCAGAACAACCAAAGTTGGCTAGCAGCTGACTGTTTGAAAGCGAAGATTTGGAACTAATATCTGAGAAGTCTTTGAGATTTAATGGACTCCAATAACGATTAGTGTTTTTATTTATACTAATAAGAAAGCTTTGAAAATTAAACATTTTAGTTTCCACAAAAATAAAAAAGTTTAAATATAAGAATAGTCACACAAGAATCTAATATATTTAAGTAATTTTGGTTATTTTTACATTGATCCTTTGAAATGTAAGTTCACCTTCCTGATTAAGATGCATCCATCTAAGGGTGATTGAAAACGAAATATACACAATATCGAATAGCTAAGTACAAACTAATGTGCACCACAAAAATCTGACACCTGTTTTTTCTGATCGATTTCAGAGAGTTTTATATTTATTGAGCTAAGCCCCGGCAAGCGAACAAGCGGAAAGGAAAAGGTATAATGAACGACTAAGACAATAACTTACTGGGCGGTCTGTATATATCCATGGCGGGCTTTCCCCTCATCTGTCCCGTCTGATTGCCCGGAACATTAAACGCCAGACTGCGGCGTTTGTTGATATTCTGAAACCGCACCGGAAAATATGGTTAGTTTATGAAATGGATATCTCATATCATATGAAAGGCGGCAACTCACCTGTTGATTCGAGCTGCGCACAAAGCTGCGTTCCCTGGAGATAACACCGGGAATAACGGGCTGATATTCGGGTGACTTTCGCACCTTGCGGGGATCGTTCTGTTGCCCGATCAGGCTGGCCTGGGCGTGGTCCACTTTCTCGGCCATGTCTCTGTTCTCGATGTGCAGCTTCTGCTCTGTTTAACTAAACTTAATTGACGATGAAAGCCTAATCTTTGGTAGATTATCTCCGGATAATCGTTTTACAAGCTGGGATTCCGTGGAATAAACGTCTAAATATGCGGCTTCAGTATTTGAGTAAATTTGTACATATCACAATAGTTGATTTCCTTTCTTTTCTTTCCCTCCTTTATCGAGTTGAATTGCCTCCTTAATACGATGTCAGGGATGTGTGCTCCCTTTGTGCAGAGTCAGATTGCTGGGTCTGAAAATCGAATTGAAATTGGTTATTATGGGATGCCAAAGCTTCAGCCCTGAGCCAAGCCCAAAACATGTTCACCTACTCATACATCAAGTAGAGATACGCAAAAACTGTTTACACAAGCCGAGAGAGAGAGAGGAGCTCAACTACTTGATCGGATCTCTTCAAGCAACCGGCTCAATGGTCGAGCGTAGGAGTTGCATCTGGTTTGGGGCCTCTGGGTAGAGCACTTCGTCTCCGAGCATGACATCAGCCCCCCAGTAATTCTTATTTCGCGACCCACAAGGAGTCCGGGGCGAGTCGCAGCGGAAGATACACATAATAAACTACTGTCGGACCTCACTAACTCAAACCATGAAGTTGGGGTCTATTCAATTATTTTTAGAAATGTTTGAACCAACAAAAAATGAAACAATGATTGTTCTTAAGGCAACACATAGAAATTAGAATGATAGGATCATTCAGCTGAAAGCACATTGTTCTCGATCTGTGGTCATAATTCCTACACAGTAAGTGAATTCACCTTAGGCAGCCCACCCAGTAGGTGACTCTTTCCACAACTATTTGAACTTGCCTCGTTAATTACTCGCAGTTTGATATTTTCAGAGCAGATTAGCAAACAGATTTTTGCTCGGTATAAGCTGGGCCTGGCTAGGTGAATCATCCGCAAATACTCACCTTTTGGTGCAAAAGTGTTGTTCCCTCCAAATTGTTTCGTTGCTGCTGTTTCTGCTTGAGCTTTTGTTTATCTATCTCTCACTATAGAGTGTATATAGATAGATGGGTTTGTTTGTGCGTTGCGTTGCGTTTGTTTTCGTCGATTCGATTGTTGGTGGTGCTGCAGCTTAGTTGTTCGTATAAAGATATTTATCTACTTCGTAGATACGCTCTTTCGTGTCTCGTTTAATCATGCTTGGCATGCACGCCAAGTCGAGCCATAAGCAGTGCCGAGCGTTTTTAATTAATATTTCGAAGCGGCGGCAATTCCAATATTCCTTCCTTTCTGTCTTCCTGCCGCTTTTGGATGGCAGCGGCTCTCCAGATACAGATACAGATACAGATGCGGATACAGTAACGCTCGCACACACGCTCAGTGATCACAATTGATGGTGTTGTTGCTGCCGCTGCTGGGTGCGAGCGAGAGGTCGCGTTGAGTCGTGGGGTGAGCGGGTGGCTTCGTTAAGTATACGCACCGTGGATGTTGTCTATTTTCGGTTTGTTGCTTTGTGCTGCTCGTTCTCGGCTCGTTGTGCTCGTCAATTGTTTGAGTTACAGAGTTCTCCGTATTGTTTTTGTTTTATTTTTGTGTTTTGTTCGCGTTATTTTCGTTCGTTTCTTTCTGCGTGATTTGCTCTCCTTTCATGCAGATCGCTCGCTATATAGTTCTTGTTCGGATTACTCACACGGACACATACGGGTCACTCTACACACATACAGGGGATTATTATTATTAATTCTTGCTTATATGTTTATATGTAGAAGTTTTCATGTTTTGCCTGCACGCGCTGTTTTGTTTTCGCCCAACTTGTGCGCCGTATTCTTTGGCAATTGCCAAAAACTGCTCACATGTGCCGCCCGCCGCTGCCGCATCTATATTTTTAGTATATGACAGCGCGCTGCGAGGGATGACTGTTTGCGATGGATACACCTACACCTACGTCCATAGGCGTAACATATATGCAGTTGGCGTTCCTTCCGTTTCCGCTAGACAACAACAAAACAGCTAAAAAAAAAGGTGAACAACAAGAGTCTATTTCATATTATTGGCCCGATTTATTTAGCATTTTAGTGGCTGGCGGCGGCAATATGATTTCCGCTGGCAAACAGTTTGTCTATTTTTAAATAGAATTCGGCTTGCCTCAAGCAAGAATTCTTCGGGGGGAAAACTTATGTACTCTCGGCATGAATCACATAATGGCAAGCGGATTCCTATTCCGATTCCGAATAGTAGGGATCGTGGATTTGATTCTGCACACACTGCACACTTAATTATAGAATAAAGATTGCGACTCGCGACTTGCTTCCCCCGAGTTTCACGTTGGGCGGTTACTTTTACATGGTAGTAAGTCTGGCGGGGTATATCTATTTATCGATGTACGCTAGGTTCTATTTAAGTATGTATGTAGATTCGCACGTATGTATGGATGTGAGTATCGCTGCTGCTGCTGCTGGCTACTACACTGGGCGCAGGCTTTAACTTAAAAATTAAATCATCGGCGCGAGCGATCAGTTGAAGACTAAAGAAGTGATGAATCGCCACCGCCGTCGCGATCGCAGCCGAACCGAAAGCTCTCCAAAACAGCGCAACTCTCTCGGCGCCGCCTCTCTCCGCAACACACAAACAAATAAAACTCGTGGGAAATCGCAAGAGCGATCCGCTCCGCTCCGTGAGGGTTGTCATGTTTTCCAAACTGGCCCACCGCCACCACAGACCGACAGCTCTACTTTCGTACACAAATGTTATTTATCCTTATACATAAACAAAGTGGTTAATTCGATACAAAACACGCTTACAGAGACGGAAACTACATAAAAAGGAAACACGAGTCAACGGAACAGTACACTTGGTCGGTCGTCACCTGGCTATTTGTGGAAATGTGCTGGGATACTAGTAAAAACAGATGTCTTACCGGAGGAAAGTATTCCTTAATAGATTTATGGCCCACTGCGGGCAGACCTCCGACAATATCTAACTATCCTTTAGTACAAATATAAGATAAGATAAATACAATTGATTTCTAAAATTACTAAAAAAATTTTAACATGATTTCTGTCAGCGGAAGGAAGTGCTTGCCCAGTTCATCCGTTGCGGGCGAAGAATTTAAATACGAACGAGTGGACCAGTACGAGGACGAAGAAATCCGTGCCTATTTCTGGGGTGAGGTTATGGAGTTGCTTAGCGAATTGTTTAGCTGCTCCTCCTGATCCTTGTCCAGTCCAAGGGCTGTAGTTAACAGCTTAACAACGCAACGCTGTTCGTGCACCTCGCCCTTTTCGGTGGAAGTGATGTCCTTTTCCAGCTTTAGCTTCTCTTCGGCGGACATCAGAATGCCCTCCTCAATGGTGCTTTCGGATATGAGGCGGTATATGGTCACAGGACGCTGCTGACCCATTCGGTGACAACGATCCTCAGCCTGCTTATCGTTATACGGATTGAAGTCGATATCGTGAATGATGCAGGTGTCGGCGGCGGTCAGGTTGATGCCCACGCCGCCCGCCTTGGTAGAGAGCAGGAACACGAAGATATTATCGTCCACATTAAAGTCAGTGATCAAGTCTTGTCGCTCCTTTACCGCCGTCGAGCCATCGAGGCGACAGAATCCGTGTTTTCTTATCCGTAGGTACTCCTCCACAATGTCCAGCATCATGGTGAACTGGCTGAACAGCAGCACCCGGTGACCCTCTTCCTTCAACTTTGGAAGCAGCTCATCCAGGTACTCGAACTTCCCGGAATCGCATATTAACTTGTCGGGTATCTTTACGTCGAACAACTCCTGTTGGGAGAAAAACATTAGCAAGCGATATAATAAGTATTTCGGGAATTTTTGGGAGATACTCACGTATTTGTGGCATAACTGATAGACTTGGAAATCAGACATAATGGCCAGCTCCTCGAAAATGTACTGCTCATTGGTTTTCTTGTAGGAACTGCAGTTGGCCAGGCGCTTAGAAAACCCACGCAGATTCTCGTCGGTGAAATAATGACGCATCAGCAGTGGATGGTTGGCAATGCGACGCATTTCCATCATGATCGTCATGGCGGCGCGATCGCTGCTGCTGCAGATCTCGCCCTTGTTATTGGAATAATACTCGACCAGCTCATGATAGTACTGCTTCTGTTGGTTGCTCATGGAAACTTTTTCCTGTAATTTCGTACAAGTTCGAATTTGCAATCGAAGATTTTGATTAAACAAGCTTACCACAAGGCTTAGCTTCTTGGGCAGGTTATTGAGGACATCTTTCTTGAGGCGCCGGAGCACAAACGGTTTCATGATGCGCTTTGCTTGCTGGATCTGTGTCTCCTGGAATTGTGACACCTCCTCCTTATCGCCATCGGTTTTACTTTTCTGCAATGGGAACAAAATGTTATGAACCCTTTTGCTTTGCTTTCCCGTAAAGTAAAGCACGGACGCACCTTGACAAACAATGTCTTAATGTCCTCAATGCTCTTGGCAAAGAACTTTGGCATCACAAAACACAACAGGGAGATCAACTCCAGCAGATTGTTCTGCAGCGGTGTGCCGGTAAGAAGGATGCGACTCCGGGCATTTATGGTGATGAGATTTGCATACCGTTGTGTGGTCATGTTCTTAAGCATGTGTGCCTCATCGAAGATGACGTAGTCTAGCCTACACACGCGAAACATTTTCCTTTCCTCGGGCGTCGAGCCGACAATGTGATAACTGCCGGTTAAATTGTGTTAATTGCACATAGGACTTTGTGATATCTGCGAATTACTCACGTCGTCAACAGGACATCGAAGCCCGAAAATCCATCTTTAGCATAGCGCGCCCGCATTCTTCGGCGCTCGTCTTGCGAACCGTGATACTTCTCGACAACGAGATTGGGACACCAGCGGCTGATCTCCGCTTCCCAGTTATCTAGAGTGGAAGAAGGCACCACAATCAGGTGCGCCGCCTTGCTAAGACCGTTCTCCTTAAGGTAAGCCAGGAATGCGATCACCTGAATGGTCTTGCCCAGACCCATTTCGTCTGCCAAAATGCCATTCATCTCCTGCCTGTGCATTACTGTTAGCCAGTTGAGTCCAATGATCTGATAGTCTGCCAATTGCAAGCTGCAACATATTTATTCGCGTGAGGTTATGATAAGATAAACTATTATAATCAGTACTCACCCACTGCTGAGGAGCTTGGGTTGCTCCACGATGCCGGCACCAGTGGAGATGGCCTTCTCCAGACGCGTCACCATATTGTTGCACTTGCTCAGTATGGTGGCCACCGTATTCTGCTTATTGATCAGATCCTGGGCGTAGTTCAGCAGGTCTCCCGAAAACTTGTTACTCTCCAGCTTCTTTCGCAATCCGGCCCAGTCATCAAAGGGCCTCAGCTCAATGATAGCTGCTGCCTTCTTTTCTGAGAGTGTTTTTACACTTTGCAACTCCATAAGTGTAGCCTCGTTCATGAACTGGAACACCTTCTTGCGCTGTCCCGTCATCTTGCTAGCCATCTCGGTGTCGCTGTCATCGCTGTCGTATACCTGATCCTTGGATTGCTTGACATCCTCGTCGTCCGAGTAGTCGTTATCAGAGTAGCCTCCGTGGGAAGTGCTACTGATTCCGTTCGAGCTGGGCTTCAACTTTGGTTTTACTAGCGGCCCATTAGCCCCTTGGATCTTAGGCTTGCAGTTTTCCCTCAGGTATCGCACGGAGGCGGCCACATCCCAGTTGGTGCGAGAGAGTGACTCTTGAATCGCCTGTGAAAAGAGATGTTTTCCATTTATTTATGATTCTTGAATCTTGAATCGCCTGTGAAGAGATGTTTTCCAATTCATTTATGAAAAAAAAAATATATATTAATTATAAATATATTCTTTTGTAATCCATTGTAATTGTAATCCCAATAAATACTACTAAGTTACTAAACATATTTTCGGACAAATAAATCTGTTTTAAAATTGAGGTAGGTAAGTAACGTCATCGAACAGATTTCAAGTTCACTGCGTTAGGGTTGTTCTTTATAGCCCACCCCTGTCAGCTACGCCCCTGGCCACAGACAGCTGTTCGCAGTGCCGGGTCCCGAATCCAATCGCCATGTTCCACACACACAAACATAAGAACGCAGATGCTGATAGAAGAGACGCGCGATTCCCGCCCCCGCAAGCGCACCCATTCCCGCTACCTTATTCACGCCGGATCACGGCAAGAAAAAACTTACCATCGTGTCGTATTGGGGCGAAATTTTTGCTGCAGCCATGTACCGCTCCTCCTTTTCTTTGACGGTCAGCTCCAGCTTTGTCTTCTTGGGAGTCTGGCAGTCGGCACCGTCACTGTCACTGTCGGGCATCACCGAAATACGCTTTTTGCCGGGCACGCGCTCTGAAAGGGAAGGTCGTCGCAGTTAGAACCGGAACATCCTGTGGTATGCAAGCTAGGAAATTACCAGTTTTCGCAGCACCCGCTGCGGCGGCGGCGCCTTTGTTGATGCGAAATTGCCGCAAGTCGCTGAGGCTTGACTTCGTGGGCGAGGACGTGGGCGCGGGATTGTCCGACATCGTGGGACAAGACGAGTCACTACCTGGCTATGTGTCCTTATTCAAAATTTGTGTTTGCAAAGTCCTATGATCGTGAGATAGTATTTGCGAGTTTGTTAGAGCTGAAAGCAGCTTCGATACATCGCAACGGTGTTCGCAATTTCGATGTATATATCGATATTCCATGGTGATGAGTACTAGTGTTTTAACAAATATACGTTGCCACATCATCGGATAATGCAATCATGTTTCATGTGCATGCATTTTAGTATCTTAACTTTGTAAAGCTGTATATTGCGATCCGAGGTTTATAGCGAGACCTAAACAGCAACGGCAAAAAAAAAAGGAATAAGTAAATGGACATCTCTAGCACAGGTGAGTCAACCGTGTCATCGATTAATCGCAACCCCGGTCAATCGGTCCTCATCGACGCATTGCAACCCTTGGTTTTTTCGCTTGGTTCTCGGAGGTTAATTAAACACTTTTGCGAATAAAACGCTTGCAAAATCGAGGACGCACCTAGAAACTAGCAATCATGGCTGGCGGCAACACCCCGCGTGTGATTCAGGTGACCAACATTGCGCCGCAGGCCACCAAGGACCAAATGCAGACGCTGTTCGGCAACATCGGCAAGATTGAGGAGATCCGCCTGTACCCCACCATCCGGGACGTCTCCTGCCCCGTGCAGTCGCGCATCTGCTACGTGAAGTACACGGAAACGAACAGTGTGCCGGTAGCCCAGCATCTGACCAACACGGTGTTCATCGACCGCGCTCTGATTGTCATACCTGTGCTGGCCATTCCCGAGGAGTATCGAGCCCTGGAGATGCTCAAGAATGGCACCATTGTACCTGGTCTCCAAAAACCCGATTCCAAGCTGCCGCCGGAGGTAATCAACCGTATAGAGGGCCAGCTGCCGCAGCAGGTGATTAAGACCTATGATCCGAAGCTGGTAGAGTTCAATCTGCCGGAGTACCCGGCACTGCCGTCATTCTATGACGCCCGCAAGATCGAGGAGATCCGACGCACCATCATAGTGTGCGACGTGAAGAACGAGTGGCGCCTGGATGACCTGATGGATTGCTTCCAGCGCGCCGGCGAGGTAAAGTACGCTCGGTGGGCCGAGAAGGACAACAAGACGTACTGCATGATCGAGTTCTGCGAACAGACAAGCATCATCCACGCACTGCGCATGCAGGGCCAAGAGTTCAAGGGCGGCTACCTGAGCGTCTACCACTCAACCTACTCGATCACCAAACCGGAGGCCAAGTCGAATGAGGCCGCCCAAGCGGAGATCGAGGAGGCAATGACCATCGTGAAGGAAGCGCAGAGTATGATATCGGCTGCCATTGACCCTGTGATCGGTATGCTAGCCAAGGACAAGCGCCGTAGATCCCGATCCCGCTCGCGCTCTCGTGAACGTCGGACCAGTCGTTCACGCTCGCACCGCTCCACGTCCAGACGGCGTTCCAGACGCTCCGGGTCAAGGGAGCGTCGTAGCGTGTCTCGTTCGCGTCGCTCGCGATCGCGCGGCAAGCACTCATCACGATCCCGCAGTAAGCGGTCCAGATCCCGCCATCGTCGCAGCACCTCGCGCTCCAGGAGATCACGTTCCCGCGGCGGCAAGCACTCGCGCTCCTCCAGATCGCGTGGCAAACGCTCGAGGTCGCGTCATCGTCGCAGTACCTCTCGTTCTCGCCGCTCCCGATCCCACGGAATTGCCGTTGCACCCAGTGGAAACGGCAAGCGTTCCCGATCTCGCGAGCGCAGCAAGAAGTCACACCGTAGCGAGAAGCGCTCATCACGCTCTCCCCGCTCCAGGAGCAAGCGCAGTTCCCCATCACCGCCGCCGGTGGCCACCAGCACCAAGTCACGCTCCAGCCGCAGCAAGGACCCTGCCCTCGCCACATCAAAGTCCTCATCCTCTCGGCGACGCGATCGCTCACGCTCTGCGGAAACACGGAAACTTAAATCCATCTCCGAAGACACCGAGGCGAAGAGCTCACGCTCCAGCGCCGATTCGAAGTCACGCAAGTCGGTGAGCGTCGAGAAATCTGACAATATGGACATCTCCAACTCGCCCTAGACATAGAGAGATTACACATTACTTTATAATAAATACAGAACTTAAGTCAGGCCGTCTGCATAATAGACCGATACCCCATTTTTAACAAAGAGATTTGTATATCCCAATGTCTCCTAGTTTCCAAGCATAAAGTCCTCTTCACAAAACAGCATTTTCGCATTCTTAACTCTAGAAAACTCTTGAAAAATACACAATAAGCTAAAGAATATGTTTTATTTGGATTGCAGTTTTGGCGAAATAGATCTTGCAAGGCACATGTTACGGGCTTGTTTTTAAGAGAGTATTTTCAGCTATCGTATCTCTTAATTGGAAAAAGAAACATAATTTGGTTAATTACCCTTTGTTTAATAAGTTACATTTCAAGGATGATCTACATAAAAGATGATTTTAACATGTAACGACTAATACTTCAGTTCTTAATATATAATGCAATCTGAAAATTAAGAATTTTAGAATTTCCTTTTAGAAAAGTAAATTGACAGATAATATTGTGTTTCACTTGGGTGATTTCTTCTGTGGTTATTTTCTCTCTGTGGATTAAACAGCTGCGAGGGCTTGTCTCTTTCGTTGCTGGGGAAGCTTTCGAGAGCAACGCCAGCTGGCTAGAGGTAACGAGAGTGTGAAAAGCTTTCCTCCAATAATATGTCGGCGTCGGCGACGAGTTGCGAACAGAAGTCGAAAGTTATAGTACTGCAGTTGGTCGCCTTTCGCTTGCCTTAAGCTGTATTTTATTTTTACCCTAATTAGGAAGTGAATAAGTCCACGAAATGTCTGCTGCTACTAAAGGTAATTGCACTCCTACGTCCTTCTTGATATGAAAGGATGCTAACAGATTGGATGCGAAATGATCGTATCTCGTTAGGCTGAACTTTGGACTTTTTGATGTCTTATCTGATGCTATCCCCCGCACTCAGCCGGCTGCACTTTGGACCTGTTGAATCGAAAACAAGAGTCCGCCTTCGTTAATTGCTACATTTTAGCTATCAGCCTTGTCTACGCACATTATATATGTACACATGTATTTTCTATATCTATTTTATTTGGTGTTCTATATAAGGTATCTATATTGTGGCTGCCAAGCGCACGGCCTTTGGCACTTTCGGTGGTTCCTTAAAGGGTATCAACCAGACCCAACTCCAAACCACGGCGGCAAAGGCTGCTTTGGATGCCGCTGGGCTAAAGGGAGAGCAAGTGGATACCGTCATCGTGGGTAATGTGATTGCGGTGAGTTATTCCCTGAAGAGCATTGCCTTATAAATATTTGAATAAAAAGCTCTAATAAATTAAATAACTAAATATACTCGTAAATAAATTAAATGTAAAATTTAATGGACATTGGTTAAGTAATTTAGTTCAATATTAAAAAATGTTTTTAATTTCACCTGTGTCTCGCAGTCCTCCTCCACTGATGGTATTTACGTGCCCCGCCATGTGGGTCTCAACTGCGGCGTGCCCATCGAGAAACCCGCCTTGGGCATCAACCGCCTGTGCGGCTCCGGTTTTCAGTCGATCGTAAACGGAGCACAGGACATTCTGGTTGGGGGTGCCAAGATTGCGCTCACCGGCGGCGTGGAGAACATGTCCCAGAGTCCTTTCATCGCCCGCAACATGCGTTTCGGCACTACTCTGGGTGCCAACTATAATTTGGAGGACGCTCTGTGGGCTGGACTCACCGACACGTATTGCAAGCTTCCCATGGCTCTGACCGCTGAGAATCTGGCCGATCAATACAAGATCTCCAGGGAGCGCGTTGACGAGTTCTCGCTGCTCTCCCAAAAGAATTGGGAGAAGGGCCAGAAAGAGGGTGCCTTCAACGCCGAGATCACCCCCATCAAACTAAAGATCAAGGGCAAGGAGGTCGACTTTGTGGTGGACGAGCATCCACGTCCCAAGACCACCATTGAGGGTCTGAACAAGCTGCCCTCGCTGTTCAAGAAGAACGGAGTGGTCACAGCCGGAACTGCCTCTGGTATTTGTGATGGTGCTTCAGCTGTGATTGTGGCTTCAGAGGAAGCTCTCAAGGAGTACAACCTGACGCCTCTTGCCCGCCTGGTGGCCTTCTCTTTCGTGGGCGTGAAGCCAGAGATCATGGGCATTGGTCCCGTGCCTGCTATTCAGAATGTCCTGAAGGTTTCTGGCAAGAAACTGGAGGATATTGATCTGATTGAGGTAAACATATTTCAAAATATACATATATATTAATGGACATCCTAACAATATACTTTTCAGATCAACGAAGCCTTTGCTGCCCAGACTCTGGCCTGTGCCGATGCCCTGAAACTGGATCCCTCCAAGCTTAATGTGAATGGCGGAGCCATTGCTCTGGGTCATCCCCTGGGCGCCAGTGGCTCTCGCATCACGGGCCACCTTGTTCACGAGTTACAGTGAGTTTTATCCTATAGAATATATAGCTTAAACACTTTTATATATGTGTTCCCCGCTTCATTTCAGGCGCAAGAAGTTGAAGTACGGCATCGGATCCGCTTGTATCGGCGGTGGTCAAGGCATCGCCCTGCTGCTGGAGGCTGTCTGAGCGAGTTAATCCATCTCGAACTCAGCATTTACATTTAAAATTAGTGTTAAAAATTCCCTGCTTTTCAACTTCCCTCGATAGTAATAAAGCAATTATTTTAACTTTACAATTTATTAAATCATCTGCAAATGGAAGTTGATCAGCTTTCTACAAGAAAGACAACAAGTTTGGGTTTATACTATAAAATTTCTATGTTCGCACTGTTGGAAATGCTAGTCGGCATGGGACTGGAGGATGAAGAACGGACCGGTGCCTCACACGACCTATGAACGGAATTCTTGCCCACTGTCCAAGGGAATCTCTTAAAGGACCTTACATTACGAGTACATGAACATGGCATGACATGAAGGTATGTTTGTTTAGTTCGATTGGGCGCTGGTGGAGAAGAGCGCCAGGGCGCCGCTGGCGATGCCCACCGAGAAGATGTAGTTGACGAAGGGCGTGGAGTTCTTCAGCAGAAAGAAGCTGATGAAGATAATCACGGCCAGGTAGATGGCGTTGTTGTAGAATATGGCGAAGGTGGTGGCCTCGTAGTCAGCCACCTCGTTCTTCTTCCACAGTATGCGCTCGTCCTTTTCCTTGCGGGTCACCTTCTTGTCGTCGCCCAGCTGACGGTTGACCTCGCGGGTAACGGCCTCCTCCCTGCGTCCGGCGATCTTGTGCTTCAGCTGGAACTTGATGTTCTTGTAGGCGGTGGCCATCAAGTAGGTGCTAGCGGCGGTCACGAGCACGAACAGGATGGAGCTGGGCCACAGGTCCATGTTGTGGATGCGCCAGAATAGCCCTACAAAGCCCCAAGTTCATTCATCAAGGGTTCGAAACTATCAACGTGTCACTATACTCACAGATTGGCACCGCGGACACGATAAAGGCATTGCCGTAAAACAGCGCCGAGGACTTGGTGCTCACATTACGGCTGAAATCCTGCAAAAGCAGCTCCTCCTCCTTCGTAAATCCAGAAGACTGCACTTTTTGTTGCTTTCCTGAGCCCATTTTCAGTAAAATTTTCGTAGAGAAAGTTGCTGGTCGAGGCGAACACCGAATCAAAATGTACACGAATGCAAGAATGGCAGTCGCTGTCGGCACCGACGAATGTGACGTGTAAACGTCAAAACTCAGGGTTGCATTTCGTCTGCCAACAGCGCTGCCAACTTTGTTATTATATTTCTTTATCAAGTGCTTTTTAATTGCCCAATGTGTAATATAAATATATCTTAGTGGTAAATATAACTTTACATTTATAAGAAATGTTGGCTTAATTGTAGATTATTTTCAAGCATTTTAGTTCACTTTTTTTATTCCTTATTATTCACAATTCCAGGGAATTGGTTTTATGGCCATAACCTCATCTTGATATATTTGATTTGATTTGAAAAAATAGTTTAAATATTTATATTTTTTAACTAGATTATATTCTTTCAAAAACAATTCAGCATTTTATGACACCAGCTATCAACACTGCCTGTCAAGTGACAAAGCGGCTAGCCGATATTCGATAGTAGCCGACATCACATATCGACTTGGGCGCAGTAAAAAATTGTTTGTTTGTTTTCATTACGTTTTTAAAAAAAAAATGGTTATCATGAAATTAAAATTCCTTTGCTACTAAAAATATAGAATTAGTTTTCAAATAAGTTAGAATAATTGTATAGTTTGTAATCAAATGAGGATTAAATACTATCGGGGTTAGCCACTCTCCCTGATCCCTGTCACTACTTCCCTGTTCAACGATAGCAGCGCAACAAGTTCTATAGATTTCTGTGTTTAAGTTTGCTCGCTTAAATTAAATTAAACGACGAATATAGTAAGTTCAGCTTTAAAATAATATATATGTTTTTTTTTTAAACAACTGTGAAAGTTAAATTAAGTTTTTATGAGATAATTCATTCAGTTAAGGGTGAAACCGGCCGTCTGTCCAAAGGTCACTAGCTGTTGTTTACATTTTTAGTACATTTCAGATCATAATGCTGCGTTCAAAAGTCCTCAGCCTGGTGACCCGCAGTGGCTCCAGCCGTCTGATGTCCACCGGCACAAAGCTGACATCGGTGGAGGTCAACGACAAGACAGGAATCGCCACCCTCACAATGAACCGGCCGCCTGTTAACGGACTCAACTTGGAACTGCTGCAGGATCTTAAGAACTCCATTGACGAAATCGAGGGTAACAAGAGCAGAGGCCTCATACTGACTTCCGTAAGTCATTTTTAAAAATGGTACTGGTAGATGCTTACTAACAAATCGTCTTTGCAGTCTAGTCCTACAATATTCTCCGCTGGACTGGACATTCTGGAGATGTACAAGCCGGATAAGGACAGGATTCGTGGCTTTTGGTCGCAACTGCAGGAAACGTGGCTAGCCCTCTACGGCAGCAGTGTACCCACGGCAGCCGCCATTAATGTATGTAGACAGTTAGATCCTTCCACATAGATCCTTCTTAAACTTATTTTATATTCCTAGGGCCACTCACCTGCCGGCGGCTGTCTGTTGGCCACATCCTGCGAGTACAGGGTCATGCTGCCAAAATTTACCATTGGTTTGAACGAAACCCAGCTGGGTATAGTGGCGCCCAAGTGGTTTATGTCTTCTTTTCTTAGTGTTCTGCCGCAGCGAGAAGCAGAGCGAGCACTCAACCAGGGACGTATGTTTAGTACCGAAGAGGCCCTAAAGGTGGGTCTGATCGATGAGACTGCCAACAGCAAGGAGGAGGCCATTGAAAAGTGTGCTGCTTTCATTGGCACCTTTGCCAAGGTCAATCCTCTGGCTCGCTCGCTGACAAAGCAGCAATTCCGGGCCGCCGACCTGCAGCAATTGGAGAACGAGCGCAAGGAGGATCTGGAAAAGTTCCTGTTCTTTGTTAACCAGCCTGCCGTTCAGAAGGGTCTGGGCATTTACCTCGACGGCCTTAAGAAGAAAGCCACGAAGCAATAATTTCAATTGTAACAAAGTTAAATAAACATTTTTACCTTTATTAATTTTTTCTATATCGTATTTGCATTATAATAGTCAGAAAAAAGGTGTAATTAAAATTTAACCTTCATCGTTAATTAAAATGCAATTTGAAACTAATTGTATTCTATATTTACCAAACCGCCAAATCGATAGCTGATAACAATTGCCAAATGTATCATCACACAGAGCACTTTGAATAATCTGCCGAGCAGATAATATTTGTAAAATTCGTTGAATTTGTACCCAAGGTGAGTTAGAAAATAATACAGATAGATTTATGTATCATTTTCTTATCTATTTCTTTTTAGATAATAATCCACCATCCCATCGCAGTCGGCACCTGGACAAAGGTCATATTTCGTAAAAAACATTGCAGCATATGAAGCCAGCAGCAAGGAGAAGGCCATCGAAAAGTGCGCTGCTTTCATTGCCACTTTCACTACGGTCAATCCCCTAGGTCGATCCTTGACCCAGTAATTGAAGAACGGGCTCAAGGAGGATCTGGAGAAGTTCCTGTTCACTGATAGCCAGACCCTTCAAAAGAGCCTGTGCATTTACCTCGATCTAAAGAAGAAGGCCAAAAAGCAATAAATTCACAACCAACAATTTTTTTTAATTTTACAATTAAACGTTTTTTTTTTTGTTAATTTCTTAAAATGGTAACTTTAATAAAACTTTCCGATTAAAAATTTTAACTCAGTCAATAATAGCTTTTTAAAATTGATAGTTTTCGATATTTACAATCGCGCCACGTCGATATTTGATGACGATTAGACTGGAATATTTCCATCGAGGATCACTTGGAACAGATAACAACTTTAAAGTAGTTTTGTTAAATTATAGCAAAGGTAAGTTAAGGGATAATTGGTAATACGCTCTGAATATATCTATAAATAATGTGTTATTTATTTATATTTTGGATTAAAGTCCACCATCCCAACACAACCGGCACCTGGACAAAAGTCATATTTTGTACAAATCTAAGAACAATGATGCGCTCGAATCTCTTGAGACTTGTGAAACACGGAGGGCCAAAGAGGTTGATGGCTACTTCTACGAAGCTGACATCGGTGGAAGTCAACGAGAAGACCGGAATCGCCACCCTCACATTAAACCGGCCACCCGTAAACAGCCAAAACGTCCAGTTGTTGGTGGACCTGCAGTCGTCTATTGGCGAAATTGAGAGTAATAAGAGCCGCGGACTCATTTTAACCTCCGTAAGCCAGCAACCTTAGCACAGGGTTATGTAAGTATTTATAATATTCTCTGCAGGCCAGTTCCAATGTGTTCTCAGCCGGTCTGGACATCCTGGAAATGTACAATACGGACGAGGAACGCCTCCGAACCATTTGGACGGAGCTACAAAACGCCTGGATTGCCCTCTACAGCAGCACCTTGCCCACTGCTGCTGCTATTAATGTGAGTTTAACTACCCGGAAACCAAAATTTATATAACTTTCTCGACTTCTTCCGTTTTTCCAGGGCCACGCACCTGCTGGAGGATGCCTGCTGGCCACCGCTTGCGAGTATCGTGTGATGCTGCCAAAGCGTCTCATAGGACTGAACGAAACCCAGCTGGGGATCATTGCGCCCAAATGGCTAATGTCCGGCTTCCTCAACGTCCTGCCTCAGCGGGTAGCAGAGCGTGCTCTTACGCAAGGTCGCCTGTTCACCACAGAGGAGGCATTGGCGGAAGGCCTGGTCGATGAAATTGCCAACACCAAGGAGGAGGCGTTGGAGAAGTGTGCTGCCTTTATTGGAACCTTTGCCAAGGCTAATTCTCTGGCTCGGTCGCTGACCAAGCTCCAGTTCCGGGCGGAGAATATTAAGGAATTTGAGAAGATACGGAAAAAGGATGTGGAGGACTTTGTGGCCCTCGCCAGCCGTCCTGAAATCCAGAAGGGTATGGGCATCTATCTCGAAAACCTGAAAAAGAAGAGCAAGAAGTAGAGTAGTTATCCCTGTGCAATTGCACTTCCTCCTCCTTTTATTATTTCTACGTTTACTTAGTAAACTAACGAGAAATGCTTTTATTTAAGTTAAATTTAAAAAGCAAAATTATTTCCAATAAATACTTTTGGATGAACTTAACTGTTAAATATCTAAATATATATATCTATATATATATATATATCTTAAATATATAGAAAATATTTTTAATATTTTACTACTACCAGTTAATAAACTTTTTTTGTTAATCGTAATTTCCGGTTGTCGTGTAAACTTTGCCTGGAAAAGCTGGATCAGCTGATCAGCTGACGATCGCTTGACTTGAGTGTTTTGTTTACTTCGGTTCGCAACTCGACTTTGTATATGATAAACAGGTTAATTTGTTTAAATTCATGCCTGCCGCTCAGTGCGTGATTGCTGCTCCGAAATTAAAGTCGTAGTAATGTTGCGTAACAGGCTGATAAACACTGTCGGGCGGATAAAACCCATATTCCGCGGAGTCCAATCCCTTCGTTCCCTGGCCAATGGAGGGTCAAGCTCAACAACCATCGAGGTGGATGATAAGAGCGGAATTGCCACCTTATCGATGAACCTGGCGCCAGTCAATACCCTGACTATGGAGTTAATGCACGAGCTGATCGAGTCCATCAACCAAATCGAGAGCAACAAGAGTCGCGGCCTCATCCTGACTTCGGTTAGTCCGTGGAATTGAGCTGGCAATTTGTGTTCATTCTAAGCATATTTTGCAGAGCAATGACAGGGTTTTCTCCGCTGGCCTGGATCTTAAAGAGCTTTTGAAACCTGACAAGGATCGGCTAAAGGAGTTCTGGACCTTGTTTCAGGATCTGTGGCTCGCCCTGCATCTCTGCGGTCTTCCCACTGCGGCGGCCGTTAATGTGAGTTCACCTTTTGGTAGCGATTTTGGAAGGTGTCACTGATTTTTTCGACCAGGGTCATGCTCCTGCCGCTGGTTGCGTTCTGGCCACAGCCTGCGAGTACCGCGTCATGCTCCCTGATCTCTTTATCGGCATCCACGCCACCCGCTTCAGCTTCGTCATCTCGAAGTGGATGATGCTCTCGTATCAGAGTGTCCTGCCCCGTCGAATTGTGGAGCGGGCACTGAACCAAGGTAAGCTCTTCAGCACCCAGGAGGCCCTAGAGGTGGGCCTAGTCGACGAGGTGGCGGACAGCAAGGCAGAGGCGCTGGCCAAATGCGCTGACTTTATTGGTACCTTTGAGAAGGCCAATCCAGTGGCCAGGACCCTAACCAAACGAATGTGTCGCGAGCCGGATGTGAGAGAGCTTCTGAACGACCGGGCCGGGGACCTGCGTCAGTGTGTGGATTATGTCCTCACGCCCGTTTTCCAGGAGGGACTGTGCGCGCACCTTGAGGGACTTAAGAAGGGAAAGTAGAGGGCTTCATAGACTAGATGATGATCCTTGCATTTATTAAATAATCCTCATTAAAAAATATTTGTTAATCCGAGAGTGACTCGTGCTTCAAATGATTGGTCTCCCGCGGCAGGTTGGCCAGAGCCTCTGTCACCATTTCCATGAACGAATTGATCTCCAGTACCTTGGCACGGTGACGGTCCACCTCTTTGCTGAAAAGGGAGAGTTTTATTAGTGGCTGTCGGGTCTGACTCTATGTGGGATATATGTAGGTACGTTTTTAGCTTCTTTATCATGTCGTCTATGAATTCCCTACTGCGATTGGCCATGCGATCCTCCCGCTCGTACACCCGCGAGGCGTGAAATGACCTCATGGCCTCCACAAGCTGCAGGAGTGAGTCACGATCAGCGACACACTTTCTAAGTTCCTCGGGAATCGCGTTCAAATCATTTCTCAAAAGCCTTGAGGCGAGGTATTGCGACACAATCTCCGTCATGTTGTCGGCAAAGTGTCCACAGACATCGCGCAGCTGCTGGAAGATCACCTGGGCCTGTTCCACAAAGCTAGCCATGAGCTGGGAAATTTTGCGCTTAAAGTTTTGCGTAGACTCCTGAGTAAAAAAAACTAAGTATTAACAGAACCGAAAGGGTTGCGTTGAGCTCACCTCAACGGCCTCGTGCAGATGAAGCTCCTGAGCCATTAGGCTCTGCCACATCTCGTTCAGGGCATCCTCAAACTGGCCAGTAAGGGAATCTAGCTGAGCTGACACCCCTTCCAAGTCGTCATCGCGTTGATCCAGATCTCGCCACTTCAACCGCATCTCATCGAAGGTTCGTTCCTTGTATTGAAGGAACTCCTCGATTTGCGTTTGACCCTGTGACTGTAGCTCCTCCTGCCCCTCATACAGGTTGGTATTAAAGTCCCGGATCTCCTCATCTCGCTCCCCAAAGCGCTCCAGACCAAGACGATAGATCTGCTGCGTCAGCTCGTGAACATCCTTGGTGTACTCTTCGGCTAGCTCCTGCGCTGCAGTTCCTACCAACATCAGAATGCGCCCGTTGTCATCATCGCGCCACAAAGATTCGTACAGCTGATGGCCATCTAGGTGTTCCACAAAGCTGGAAGCTAAACGTTCCGCCTCGGCCATTTCTCGCTCCTCCGTGGCCAGACCTTGTATCTCGCGCTCCTGTTTGTCCTCGATCTCTCGCAACTCGCGGCTGGGGTAACATATTTATTTTAATGAAAAAATCCAAGACACGAGGGGATTTACTCACTAAAATCGCTTCTTGGCCTCCACCCGCGTCTCCGCCTTAATAAACACGTATTCGTAGTAGTTCAACTGGGGCAGGATGGCAGTCACATACAGGGACAAGGGAAAGTCCGGCATTTTGGCAATGGGGTTACCCTCCAAGTTCAGCACTCTCAAGCTGCTCACGAAGCGTAGACGTTCGATCTGGTTCAATTAATTTAAAAAACTCATTTTTAAATTTTAATTTAACATCGGGGAACCTTACCCCCTCTACAGTATTGATTAGGTTATTGCCAATACTGAGAATGACCAGTTTCTCCAAAGTCTGCAGGTTCTCGATCTTTTGGATGCGATTACTAAAGAGCGACAGCTTTTCCAGGTTGACCAGCGTCTCTAGGTTTTCGATTCGCGTAATGTAATTAAAGCTTAGATTGAGATCCTTGAGGGCCGTTAACATTGCGAGGTGCTCGATGACTTCAATCTTATTGCAGTTCAAGCAGAGCGTTGTTAGGTTAGGCATCATCCAGAGATGGTCAATCCGCAGGATGTCTGCAAGGCGGAAACTAAGTCTGAGATACTCTTGGGACCTGCACAGTGATTACTCTTAAACTCCAGGCGCATAGTGCGTATGCGTTCGTAGACAACCGGTTCCAGCTGGTGGAGGCGTCTTGCCTCACCCTTTTGACCCTCTTCCAGATAGGCGGATTCAATCATTCTGCGATCTATGATGCCCGGCTCCGGGCAGTTGACCTCGTCTAGGAAGCCCCTTAGCGGCTCCTCCGCCTCCTCCACCTCCTCCCCATCTTCTGGCTTTTTGCTGACCGCTTCGTCCATTTTGGTGGGCTCTCACAGGACATGTGCCAAGTCGCCGAAACTCCGCAAATGAACACGAAGCCCGGTTGTCAGGGACAACCCAAACAACAGAGCCCTGCCTAGTAACCATCGCTCGGCGGCTCCACCCCATAAAGTCTTCGGGAGCAGGTGTAAATGGAGACCCAGCCAGCCGGCTGCTCGTGGCTCTTCGGCTCTACATAGTCTGCTCTCCGGACTAAAGGGGGTGGCGGTCTACTTAGGGTTGCGGTTGCTTGGGTCGTCGCGTTGTTGTGGATATCGGGCCTGCCAGTTGTTAGTGTTTGCTTATCAAATCAACTCCTGTCCGCGAAGGATATCCGCATAGGGAGCAGCCATAAATCGGTGTTATTACACGGACCAACAACTGATTAGCCCAGAAGATCTCAGATTCAAATGCAATTGCGATTAAGGTACGGCTGACATGTGATTGTGCTCTTCCTGCACTGCCCTCCGTTAACGCCAGTGTCTAGGGATAGGAAGAGTCCGAGAGGACTTTGTGACAACCCTCGTTCAATCGATAAAGTGACCCCGAACATTTGAGTTTGTTTATTTGCTGGTACACGGTGCGAAAAGTCGCGTATCTCGGCTGTAGCTGTGCATATATTTGCGTTTGTAGTAATTCCCGATTAGCCATTGGTTAGATGTGCGTGCCCAAAGTTTAAGTGAGTCAACAAATGTGAGGGGTTCAAGGCTGTGACGCAGGATTCAACTAATAGTCATGTCGAAATGTAAACCAAAACAATCAGATGTGTATACATATACTCCTTATACCCCAAGTGAATACATATATCGAAGGTGGGAAAAGTTCTCCTTGCATACAATGAATAAATTATCGCCCACGGAACTCGATTCGCCAAGTGACCACAAAATCCCATTACGACACCTTAGCCCATCGCCTTAAGGAGTCAGTTACCAAGCTAAAGAATAAGCCTGGGAGTTTACATCAAGGTATCAAATTTAATAAGCTTGATCTTTAACGTTTTATTGGTTGTTAATTTTCAACGCTTAAAAAATCGACTTGAACTTATTGTTTTTCGATTATGTCCGGTGCTTGCATATGTGTCCCCCGACTGACCTCAAGAAATTTCCAATTTTTTCAGTTTCAAAGTTTCTATAATTTTATAAACTAACGCGTGAAGCTAAGGAAGTGTCTCTTTTCCATATATTTGAGGGTGGGAATGGCCTAGGTCTAAGGGGTTGATACAATAAATAAACAAGCCGAAAAGAAAGCATATTTTTATTATTTGATTTCAATTCAAAAAAACTGTTTCATCAATTAAGGGTATTTTGTTAATGTTCCATCTTTATTATTGATTATTGAACGTCGGAAGAACTCACTTCCCAAGCCCAAAGGAATATTTCCCTGTTTTTGTATTTGCCAAAATGACGAACAGCACTGCAAACTTAAGATTCATTTTGACTTAGTCTTAGCCTTTCCCTTGGAGATTGGATGTGGAATAACAATAAACCTTGCATCGGTTCAGCTTTTTAATACCTTTCTGATTATGTAACGTGTTCTGGTTTAAAAATTTTCCATTTAATTTAGTAATCCGATTAACATTTCTAGAACGGCGTTCCAGTTGGAATATTTAGTGTATTATGTCGTATTGTAAATATTCATCAGAGATGTTAGATGCCTTTTTTATAGCTTTCCTTATTTTTCAGTTAAAAGTAAAATTACCCATAGTGAAAGATTGCTGTCAATCCTGATTGTTTGCCTTTCATAGTATTACCAAATAGTAAAGCTTAATTTTAATATTCGTTTTGATTTCCTAAGACTTACCCATTTCTTAGCCATTAAGTGTGTAATTTGTCATCTAAGCATTATTAATCTTTAACTAATCCAAACCTGACTCGCTTGCCTTAACACTTCGAGGATATGCATTCTCGAACCATCACAGAAAGTTTAATTTTGGTATTTTCTCATAGAAATTTGTTCTTTGCGTTCTCTTTGCGTCTCTATTTCAAATTTCAAAGAAGTAAGAGGTTAATATTTCAAATGGCCAAGCCGAAAAAGAAGGATACCGATTGTATTATTATTTGATTCCAATCCAAACAAAAGTCTTCCCGAAAATAAGAGTAATATTTTTATTTTATCATAATGAACAATTATTAAAGTTTGATTATGAAGCTCTGCGAAGCCCGAAGGAATATGTCCCTACAGCTGCATTTCCCAAGATGACGAAAAGCACGGCAAAGTTCAAATTCATTTTATATTAGTTGTATATGGTTGGTTGACTTTCCCTTTGAGATCTGGTGTGGAATAACATTAAATCAAAAACAATGTAGCTTTTTATACCTTTACAGTTGTCACGTGTGTTTTGGTTCCAGTAATTTTCGCACTAGTTTTGAATTTTTTCATTGGGCGGTACTTTAATATTTTAGCGATAGGTTATTCTATTTATTATAACTTCTTGAACACAAAGATACCCCAAGTACATATATACATATATCTAGGGTGGAAAAGGTTTTCCTCGCATACAATGAATAAATTATCGCCCAAAAAACTCGATAAAAAAGTGGTTCAACAATTAAGGGTATTTTGTTAAGTTCCATCTTTATTATAGACTATTGAACTTCGAAAAAACTCACTTCCCAATACCAAAGGAATATTTCCCTGTTTTTGCATTTGCCAAAATGACGAACAGCACTGCAAACTTAAGATTCATTTTGACTTAGTCTTATATCGCCTGCCTTTCCCTTGGGGATTTGATGTGGAATAACATTAACCCCTACAACGGTCCAACTTTTTAATACCCTTTTGATTATGTCACGGGTTTTGGTTCCAGTAATTTTCCATTTAGTTTTGTATCTATCACCTTAGGTAATCTAATTACATTTTTTCAAAACATCTTTCTGTTGAATTGCAGCCTACTTCGTATAAAAATTCTTTGAGTATGTTTCAGACATGTTAAAATGAGAAAGACGCATTTTAATTTCAATTAATGGGGTTTCCCAGTCAGTTAAAATTTAATTTAATCATCCACTTTTAAACCCATCTCTGATTAATTATTATTAAACAATTATTATATTTGTATCAGCTATTTATACCTAGCTTTGTATTATTATATATCTCTAAACAATCTTGTTTTGAATATTGAAACACGTATTGCGCTAGGTTATTCTATTCAAAGTTTGTTAGGTACTTCAAATCAAAAGACTGTATCCTTTTGAACCCAAAGAGTAAATATATGTGTAATTAATTATCTCATTATTCTTATTTCATCTACATTTCGGATACCACTCTGGAATAGCTAACTTATGTTTACAAGCTAGTTAGGCCCATGCCCAGGGAATCTGCTGCTCGTCCTGTTTCTTAATTTCGTAGCTATGTTTATGACCCTGACGGGGGAATTCGTTTTTGGGTTAAATCAATTTGGTCAAGTTCTTAGCCGCCTGCCCCTTGAATCGATTTATTGATTTCTGTTGGGTTCGGCAGTCCAAGTCAAGACGCACACGAATGGCCCAAGAGGGACACGATTCTATTCGAGCTTTGTGCACTGTCACCTAATTCAACGGTGATTTCTTTGACGTCCGCACACGTGGGCGGAACTAATAAGTTATTGAGAAGCACTTAAGTGACCAGCCGTTGTCCTCGCTTTCCTTTTGCTGTCCGTGCAGTTGCCTCCGGAGAATGTGCGAAGAGCTGATCAACCCGTCCGACTAAGCATGAATCGCTACATCACCCTGACCCAGCTGGGCGATGGAACCTACGGAACTGTGGTCCTTGGCCAGCGTAAGGACACCGGCGAGAAGGTGGCAATCAAGCGCATGAAACGCAAGTACTACTCCTGGGAGGAGGCCATGAATCTGCGCGAGGTCAAGGTGGGCTTTACGTCAGCTCCTTGCATTGGGCTCCCCCTAATCTCTGCATTCTTATCTGTTGCAGTCCCTTAAGAAACTGTCACACCCGAACATCGTCAAACTGAAGGAGGTGATCAGGGAGAACGACACCCTGTACTTTGTGTTCGAGTATATGAAGGAGAACCTCTATCAGATGATCAAGGATCGGGACACGCATCTGCCCGAGCCGGAGCTAAAGAGCATTCTCTTTCAGGTGAGCTGGCTTCCCGTAGTCTTGTTGGGACTTTCTATAGTCTTTCATTTCTGGCAGGTTCTGACCGGTCTGGCCTTCATGCATCGCCACGGTTTCTTCCACCGCGACCTTAAGCCCGAGAACCTACTCTGCTCCGGTCCGGAACTCATCAAGATAGCCGACTTTGGCCTGGCCAGAGAGATCCGATCACGACCGCCGTTCACGGACTACGTATCGACGCGTTGGTACCGGGCGCCGGAGGTGCTCCTGCACTCTACCAACTATGGCAGCACCATCGATCTCTGGGCCATGGGCTGCATCATGGCCGAGCTGTACACCTTCCGACCGCTTTTCCCGGGCAGCAGCGAGGTGGACCAGCTCTTTAAAATTTGCTCAGTGCTGGGCACGCCAGAGAAGGTAATATATTTAATTGTTTGTTTTAAAATCCTTTATCTTTGATTTTATGCACAGAACGATTGGCCCGACGGATATCGACTGGCGGCCATGATCCACTTCCGCTACCCGGACTGCATCAAAGTGCCACTGAGCAGCGTCGTCAGTCGCTGCAGCCAAAACGGACTCGATCTGCTGGAGGATCTTCTGGCCTACGATCCCGACAAGCGGCCGACGGCCCAGCAGAGCCTCAAATACCCATATTTCCACGCCCTCAAACGGATCTCGCCCACCGCCGCCACCAAGGCGAATGTGCGGCTCAACTCCAAGTACGCGCCAATGTCCAATGGCCATCAGCAAGTGCAGGCCGTCTCGAACAACGTGCTTCCGGTGCAGGAGAAGCTGCTGGCGGTCACCGAGATGCTCCACCAGAGCAACAACAACAACAACAGCAATTCCAACTCCAATCTCGGCAAGAACAGTAATCTGAGCAATGGCAAGGCGACAGCGAAGAATGGAGGAATGCCGAGAAAGTACCAACCGAAGCTGAGCTTCCTAACCAGCCACGAAATGGGTGCAGGATCCTTGGCGGACTCCTCCAGCCTCGGTGGCGCCACAACAGACGGTGTCCAGGTGCAGCAGCAGCACCTCCAGAACGGAGGCGAGTCGATAAACGACATTTACCTAAACCGCAACATCTCGCAGCTCTTCGGTCTGCCGGCGGGTACACAGCCCCACCAGCAAATGCACCATCCGAACGTCTCCTTCAGCACGACGTCGTCCCGGAATGCCGGCGCCATCTACGTGAACGGCAGTCACCTAGGCTACGACACGACCAACATGAACGCCAAGAACAATGCCAAGATCGTTGTGGGCGCCACCAACGGAGGTTACTATGTGCCAGTGGCCAGGCCATCGCTCCTGGCCCCCGAGGCCAAGGTATACAACGTGTTCTCCAAGGTGAGTGCCAGCCAGGCTCCGCCGAGCATCATTGTGCGTCAGCCGCAGCTGCAGCAGGAGGCAGGAGCACCTTCCGTGCGGCTCTCGGGCAGATCCCGAGCACCGAACCAGGACTCCAAAGTGGGATCCTTAAAAGCCGACGATCTGGATCTGATACTTGGGTGAGTTTAAGGCAGAAGTCGGCGACTAGGTTGTGGTACATTTTATCTCTCAGTGTGTGCACTCCTGGCACTGCACTGTTGTCTGTCGCTGCACCGGAGTGAGATTCCTTCCTCAACACCCCCGAACTCTCTCCCTCTCTACCCCGCGCAGCTCCAAGCTAAAGACCTCCGCCAAGCGGCAGCGCAACGCCAAGGCCAACATTCTCCTGGAGGATCTGTTCGGGCAGCTGTCCATGGACTCGGACAGCGATGGCAAGTACCCGCACACGGTGCCGCCCACGCAGCAGGCAAAGAGCGGCCAGACATCGACGGGCGGACCCCGGGAGCGGGATCTGTTCGGGGAGAGCTTCCTGTCCAGGCCTGTACTCCGGAAGAAGGCCACCCAAAGCAGCCTGGAGGTGAACAATGGCAGCCACGCGGACTCGCTGTAAGTGGGGCTGTGGGTGGGTCTGGGCGGACATCCTCGCTGGCCTGCATGATCGTAGACCTTGTTCTTGTCCTCGTCCCGCGCTTCTTTGCCTCACGCCCATGCTCATCCCGCCGTCCTGTCTCGCTCTACATTGTACTCTGTCTCTCTTATCTCTCCCTCTCCATCTCTGTCTGTATCGCTCTCTCTCTCTCCCGTTGTGTCTGCCATCGTTTTGTGTGTTTTCGTTTGCTTGTCATTGAACATTGAACACTTTGTGTGGGTGTCCAAGTGATAACTCCTCCTCGTCCTCCCCCTCAAATGATGAAGAATGTCGCTTTTGGCCCATAAGGTAAAAACCCGCATTCGCCATTGAGCTGTAAATATGTTGAGTAGCAGTAGAGCAGGAGTGCTCCAACAGTGACCCCGAGGGCAACGGGGTTCGTCAAGAGTCCTGCGGTCGAGACCTTGAGGACATTGTGTGAGCAGCTCCATAGTAGAGACTAAAACTAACCACCTATCATATCATTATCGTATATGGAAGGAAAACTTGTAGGTTTATTTTGTTTTAAAAATACAACCTACTGGGCTTTCTTCCTGTTTAGTCAAGCACTCTTTATTTGCCTCTTCCGTAAACACAAAGTAGTTTATATCGTAGATTTGTTGATCATTATACCAACTTTTGTTTCTCCATGCTAAAAACACATAGTTTATAACTTTAATACGATCAATATCTTGTGGGAACATAATCAAAAATATTACTCTTACCTGAACATTTTCCAAACAAGATATTCTTCGTAGAAATGTTAGAATTTTAAAAATATATTATTTTTTGTAATCACACCGTTTCAGAGCTCAAAACGCGCAAAAGGAGAAGGCCGCTGCGGCAGCCAGCTTCCCCTGGGATGAGAGCAACAAGACGGAGGACGAGAAGCTGACGGCTTGGATGGTGGCCGAGAACGGTAACATGGTTTTGGGTTTGGGTCCTCAGCAAGCGTAGAAGTCGAGAGCACTCCACTCAACCCAACAATACTCACAGTAGTTAAGACCCCATTGGAATTAGCATTTGGTAGCGTAAATTCAAAAAGCACCTGTTGAAAGTAACCCGGCCTGGAGCTTACACTTTCCCACCAATGTCCTATTCCCAGGATCGCTGCTGGAGAATAAGTTCTGAAGAGATGATCGACCTGCGAAATGCCGTTGTACCTGAAACAGAATGAAGTGAATTTACGTGCCTGTTGTCCTGCGTATGTCCGAACTGAACCCAAATCTGAATCCAAATCACGGAGCCAACGAGCCATGGAATCATCGAATGGTCGGCGCGGCGAGAAGAGTTAGTCTAGTCTCTCGATATAATATTATTGCTGTGATACAACTAAGCTAGACGTAATTGTGTAAAATATGGCCTACGAACTCGAGCCTCGCCTCGAGTGTAGGGTGTGTAAACTAAGCTACTATAATATAATATAATACGAGTGAATTTTGAATCGAGTGCGGCAAGTGCTGCGTTTTGGTTTCGTTTTCATTTCCCCCACGGAATTGCATAAGTCTGGGCTGAGCTGGTGCGGGGCGTATCTGATTTCAACTCCCATAACTTGGCCACTGCGACAATGGGCCACTAGCATCGACATATAAAAGAGGTTGAGTCTAGCTCTTAATCATCAGTCTAGTGCACTCCATCGCTCCAATTGTATCTCTAACTCCACCTCTTCGTCATGAGTGTCTCGGTAAGCGAAGATTTCTAAGGATTCGGATTCAGTGCCTCAAACAATGTCTGGTCTAGTTTTCTAGCCTCGTTTTGTGCCTCTGTCTGAGCGCCCTTGTTGCTGTCCAGGCTGGTATTATTCACAGCCATCCCGACGAATTAATCACTGCTCCTGCCCAGTATGAGTTCCATTACGCCGTCCACGACAGCCACACCGGTGATGTGAAGGATCAGTTTGAGCACCGCCGGGGCGAATACGTAACGGGTCGCTACTCTCTGATCGACCCCGATGGCCATCGTCGCATCGTGGACTACACCGCCGATCCGCTATTGGGTTTCAATGCCCAGGTCCGTCGGGAGCCGCTTTCTCGCTATTGACATGGCTTCCCCGGAGCCAGGACAAAGTATATTCCAAGCTGACCCCGGACTCGTGATTTCTCTTCTTTTATTTTAAGCTATAAAAGAGGATGTATACCATACTTGTAGAATAAATTGAAAGGCTGTTTAGTTAAAAATTCAGAAACTAAAGAATTATGATTTTAGGATAGCCTACACTTCATTTTTAAGGGTAAGGGAGTAGTCAGGGGATGTAAAACTTATGTTTAAATCCCTAAGTATTTATATAATTTTTTATTGGAACTTATCAGTTTTTTTCCAGCTTCCCTACAGATATTACCAAGTTCAGTTCTCATGAACAATTTTATCAGTTTGTTTTCTAATAATGCATTTATTGCCTTCTATTTACACATTGTATTACATAGATGAGATAGTGGCCCTCGGAGTTCGTGTTATGGCAGTGTCGATTTCCGGGGACCGAAGAGTCTTAGTGGAGATATCAGAATATGAGGAAAGGAAGATAGATTCATAGGAAGATAGGTACGATACGAGGTGTCTGGATGGTTAGGCCATAGTTCAGGTTCAGATACGGCTACGGGTGCGGATGCAGATGGGTCGTCGTCGATGCGATGAAGTCAGTGTTTGCTATCTCTCTCTCTGCCGCTCTCCCACTTATGTGGCCAACTTAGTGGTACAGGCTGAGGGGCAGCTTGGCGGGAGCCAGGAGCTTGGGGGCCGCATAGGCCAGCGGCAGGGGGGCGGGAGCCAGGATCTTGGCAATGGGCGCAGCCTTGATCACCTTGTGGCCCAAAGGATCACGACGCACCACCGCGTTAAAGCCATTATGCGCGTCCGAGGTGTAGTCCACGGTACGCAGGTATCCATCGGCATCGATCAGCGTGTACTGGCCCTGCACTTGGTCGCCCTTGCGAGATTCCGTCTGGCTCTTGATGTCGCCGGTGTGCTCGTCGTGCACCGAGTAGGAGAAGTCATAGTGGGCGGGCGCCTCCACTTCGACGGCCTTCAGCAGGGGCTTTACAAGGGCCGGCTGGTGGTAGAGTGGCAGCTCGATGGCGGCAGCGGCTCCAACGCCCAGGATGAACAGAGAAAGAAGCTGAAAGACCACGCATTGCATTTAAAATAAAGTATACTTCAGCACTTATCCTTTAGTCAAGTATTATCCTTGAGAATCCTTCTATATATTATCCTTCCCACTTACAGCAAACATATTAACTTAAACTTGGCTTGACGCTGGTCTTAGATTAGTGATTCGGCTGGCTTTGTGGCTGCTGCGGCTCCTGCACTGAACTATGTCTCCAAGTGTCGTGATCGCAACTTTTATAGTCAATGGTCTGCTCTCTGGCCCGGCCCCAGCACCTCCACTTCCATCGCCACACGCACTCCACACTCCGTAACCCACACCGAACCCCCGAAAAAGCAGCACACTCCCAAAAAACCGATCTCCGATCGCCCAACGAACCGGAATCCGGCTAATGCAAAACTCTTATTACATTTTTTTTTTTAATTCATTTTTTTCGGCATATGTTGTGATCTGGTAATAAAACATTTACACTGCTCTACTTTGGGCCACAATGTAGGTAGACTATGGTGAGCGTTTGTCGTTGTCTCTGGATTGTCAAGTGGTTCCTATAGGTCTGCAATCGTTCGAGCCTTGATACTGGGCCAAAGTCAAGTGAAAGTTTTCAGGGGGATTATTAAGTATTTAATTGTTATTGATGGCTGACTTTTTGGATTGGGATAATTACAATTATAATAAAGGAAATATTTTTATAAACTTTAAGAAATTAAGAGTACAAGTTTTACAACTACTTCAACTCCTTAGGGATTTAAAGTCTTTCTTAAAATATTAAGCTGGGTCTGCTCCTCTTCATTTCCATTATCCTGAACTCTTGCTATCAATGACATTCTATAGAAAACACCAATGCGCTGCCAGACAAGTTGGCTGACATATTGGACATATTGGTAATAGGAGCAGGAGTATTCGCTTATCGCCGTCACATCAAACAAATTGCACGTTGACATTCGCAGATCAATTGATCGAGAAATGCCGTTAAGAGCTTTGCCGATTTTCCACTTAATTAATTAATCAAATTGCAACATCCGCTCGTGTGCCGCCCAAGATCGTAGCTGGTTCTGGATCTGGGTCTGGGACTGGGGCTAGTCAGGTGGCGGTGCCGTCGCCTTCGCCTTTCACGCATGTGCTCTGCACACAAATCAATGCGACAAAGGCAAGCCCGACGCACTCCAAACTCGTTGCCGAATTTGATATGAAGTAATAAGGCGGCTACGCGGATCCATTGGTGTGGGGTCGGGTGGAGCCGAGAGTTGGAGTGGTTCAGTGCGTCTGCGTCTACGTATGCGTACCCAAGTCTTGCGCCACATTCATTTAGAACAAGATTACAAGTGCGGTGTGTGTGGAGTGCGGAGTGATGGTGGTCTCTGACTGTGACTCTGAGTGGTCGTGGACCAATTTGGCATCGGCCGCCGTCTGCTCACGCACTTCGACGGAGCGGTTCCTCCAGCGCCAACACTGCTCCCTGCAGGCATGCCGGCTGTCGTTCGCCTGTCCACCTTCCACCGCCCAACCCAATCAGCAACAAGACATATAAATTTAAGTAGTATCTATAAATAATAAGTTGTGTCTACTTAGCGACATGTACACACGCGTAGATCGTGTCCGATACCCACGGCAGGGTTCGAAGTAGCAGCAACTGAAAGAGCACGTATATTTTGGCAATTTCTGTCAAATGTGCCAAGAGAAGTGTACGGTTAATGCACACTTAGGAAAGTATCAATAGACTAAGGCACACTAAATTAAATTCAATTAAATCTACAAATCAAACAAACTTCTTATAGACCCAGGTAGTCGTCCTCAAAACTCCCAGAAATAGAGTTTGGACTCGTTTTTCTCAGCACCAGCAGTGCAATTTCCAATCAGCACCAACCCAAGTCCTTTAAATACGACTGAATAGCCTAGTACCTCAAGCTTTTGGTCACTTTCTAAAGGAAAAAACCATACTCTTTGGCATTACTAAAGTTTTTTATTATTGATTTCATTTGAGTTATATGTATGTTTCCTTTGAAATATCAAAAATTTGCAAATAGATTACATATGTTTTTCACTGACATCTCCTTTTCTTTTTGGTTTCTCAATTTTCTTTCGATTGTGTCAACAAAGTACGACGCACTACATATAATCATTTGTCTCACATATGAATTCTTTATGTAGAAAAGGTTAAGTAGATTTCTAGCATATTGTACTATATAGAGCCGTATAGAATATATGTTCAAATATTGGCAATTTCGAAAAGGGTGAATCTATTATGGCTTTGATTTGCCTGCACCTAACATTATCGTTCGTCCTTAAAAAAAATAAAATAATACACAACACAATGACAACAATAATTAAGGAGACGATGATCTTAGGCGCAGGCAAATAATGGCCTGTGAGGTATAAAAAAGCAAAAGCAGTTAACAAGAAAGGATTGACAAAGCCTCTCATAATGCTCCTGGCTTGAGTGAGAAGGACAGCTTGGGCCTGGAATTGTTTTTGCCTAGTATGACCTTTTGCTCCTCCTTAACGCGCTTTTCTTGCTCCTTGCGCATGCGTTGCCGCTCCTCGTCCATAAGGCGTTGCTCTTCAATGATAGCTAGCCGCTCTTCGGCCTGCAAGATAGATTTAAATTACGTATAGAGTGCTTTTTAAAGGAGTAAAGCCGGTCTTACCAGTTTTCTTTGAGCTTCTTCTATTTTCCGATTGTTTTCGGCCAATATCTCTTCAAGCTCTTCGCGTTTCTGTTTTTCATCCTCCTATAAAACCCAAACAAAATGACGATTAATAACAAAAATCAACGTCTTGGCCTGAAGCTTACAACTATGGATATATATATTATATAAATAAACGGTCTCTTGACATCAGCGATGCAAACGAGCGCCGAATTCGACGCACGCTTGTGGTTGCATTTTTTTTTTTTTTGAGCTTGATGAGCTGCAAAGGCAGTTAGAATCTAGTTTTTTTTTAATGTTTAACAATACGTTACAAAGAAAATTTAAGGCAGAAAGTAAAACATTTAGTAGTAGTGTCTAAATATAAGAATGTTTAAAGTAGATTGTTCTCTTAGGTTTATTACAATATATGTAGGATCACACAACATAAAAACATGTACTAGTATTTTCTAAATGATTGGTCTTCAATTGATTTTTTTTTTGTTTTTTTTTTTATTTTTGCTACTTACTATTTAAATAGAGGTCATTATTCCAGTACAAAGGCTAAATTTGTGTTAATTTTATATAGAATTTTTGAAGGTTTTCGATTTTAGTTTATATATTTTTGTATCTCTCTTTTGTGATGCATATTTCGCTATTCCAGACGTAAACAAAAAAGCTCAGACACACAAATAATTGACTGGCATCGGATTATACGGTCAAGAGTCCGATGCGAATCTTACAGACACGAGTTCTATTCTTGGGAGGGGAGTCATTACTGGTTGGGTCTCTTTTGGCGTCCATTATCCTCGCGGCTGCGCTGGCTCTTAATCACATCGCTGGCGTTGGAAACTCACCCGTCTCTTTTGGCTTTTCGATTTGCCTTGCATGCAGCGAACAGTTGGGTCTAAAATCAGCCGGCCCCGCCCCCACAACTAGGCCCGCCTAACTACCCCGACTAACTGAGGGAAACCACCTGCTGGTTTTGTTTTGTTTTTTTTTTTTCTGGGTGTGGGTGTGTAGTAGGAGGAGGGTGAGCGTCCCTCGCAGCGTGCTCGCTTTACTTCCTGCGCGAGCGTTTAGCAGGACAAGATCAGCACGTTCGTGGCACGGGCCTACGGAAGCGGAATGTTTGCGCGCAATATCAACACGACAACGAACCAGTTACAGAACCAATACCAAAAAATGATAACAGTATGTGGGTAGAAACGAACAGAAAAGATGAAGCTAAGAGTATGCAAAATGGGTCATTCATGGGCATCAAAACTGTGACACATGCGGCACTTGGCAATGTCGTCATTTTGGCTTTTTTCTTTCTTTTTTTGGTAGGAAAAATAAAAATTACAAAATTATTGGCAGAATATAGAGAGGGAAGAGAGAGCGATGGCGGAACCAGCCGCGGCGCCCGCTCCCGTCCTGGCTCATTGGGTGTGCTTGAAAGGCTCTGAAAAGGCGTGACTGTTTGGTTAGTGTTAGAGCCGGTTAGTGGGCACTAGGGGCCGTGTTAGGTTAGGCAGGCAGTCTAGAGGGAGGATGTGTTCGGAATGGATGCGCCAGGATGATCGCACAAACCCAAGGAGCCACGGAAGGAAGCGCCGCCGGAGCGGTTACGCGCCATGTGGTAGAGACGACTGTTTGAACTGCTGTTTTTTTCGGGTTTGATCGAGTGTACGAGTGTGGCATTGTGTACGGTTTGTTTTGACAGTGATAGCAGCAGTCGTCCAGCGGAATCTGAATACGAGCACCTACCTCGCGCCGGCGTTCTTCTTCGCGTATCTGCTCGCGCCGCCGCTCCAGCTCTAACATCATCTCGCGCTCCATCTCGGCCTTGGCGGTCTCCACGCGCCGGTTGACCTCCTGCTCGATTTCATCGCGACGCTTCTCCAGCTCTTCCTCTACGCGCTTCTTAACTAGCATCTCGATACGTTTGGCAGCCTCTTCTTCTATGGTCTTCTGTTCGGCTTCTTTTGCCCGCCGCTGCCGCTCCATTTCGGCCAGGCGCTCGACCTGCAGCTGGTTTTGCTGCGGGAGAATTATTCGAATTACTTATATGTTTCCAAGGACGACTACGGGCTGCGCTACCACCCTTCTCACCTCATCCAGCTTTTTGAAGCGGCTGCGCTTGTGTCTGCTGCGCTGGGACTCGAGTTCCGAGTACTGGCTATCACTGCTGGACGAGCTGGAACGCTTCCGGGACTTGACGATCGACGGCGAGTGGCGGTAGTCACGTTCCGTATGACGGTCGCCGCGGTGCCTGTCGCGCTCTCTGTCCCGCTCCCGGTCTCGTTCACGCCGTCCGTGGTGGTTCAACTCCGAGGATTTGTCTCTATCCACTCGGGTGCTGCTGCGCTCGTGGTCGTGGTGAGACTTACTGCGTTTTTTGTGCTTGCTTTTGTGGTGGCGGCGCTTGCCCGACGGGCTGGGAGTGCGTGAACGTGAGCCCATGGCGTGGGAGAAGGCGATTTAATCAGTCCCTGACTTTGCTGGTTGCCCGATTCGGTCGCCCCAACAAATCAATCGAAGTGAATACAAAGTTTGTACAATTTTCGCAGATGCCTTGAAAACAATGTTGGAAAGCGTGTTTGGGATGGCTGACATAAGTGTGGTATTTGCTTTGGTATTTTATTTATTTATAGTTTCTGTGTTATGCAACACTGCTACAACTTTAATTGGTGTTTGAGTGTTTTTAATCTACACCGGTCGGTCTTGCTTCAGAATCATGTCGTGAAAGCGGTCGATCATCACTTGGTTGTCTTTAAAGCCCACACACTCCTTGGCCGCCTCCTTCGGCAGCCACTTCAGGGCAGTGTGCTCCTCGGAGAGAACGGGTTCCTGACAGGGATTTCGCAGTTCTGCCAGCCAGTAGATGACGATTTTCGGTTTGCCCTTCACCTGATAGTTCAGCTCCAGCGGCGTGTCCTTGTATATGATCAGATCTTTCTCATCGTAACTATAGGCGCCGTTTTTGAATTAGTGCTATGTATAGTTGGGAACTAATAAGCACTTGCCCGGCTTCCTCTTTGGTCTCTCGCAGCGCAGTGGTAAAATCATCCTCTCCTGGGTCCACGTGACCCTTGGGGGAGCTCCAGTGAAAGTCCCCATAGGAGGCCTTTAGTAACAAATATTGTATTTCCCCGCAAAGGCGACGAAAAATAACAAAGCCCGCCGCTTTCTTCATGTTTTGGCTATGAATTCACAGGAACAGGTGTTCAACCAGTGCTGCACAATACGCTAATACTATGCTGGAAATTTAGTTGTTTCTCATTAGTGAGTTTCTTGAATTGGGTATTTCTTTAAATATCGTTTTCATTTAAAATAAACTTTTAAAAACGATTTGTCATATCTATTTTAATAATTGTTAGCAATTTGGGTAATTTACACAACACTACATTTTACAAGGGAAATTTCTATGGTGCTGGTAAACGTCCACATTTTTAACGTATGTTTCGATTGCGGTCTGGATGTGCACGTTTTTTTTGTAAATTCATTACATAAATTTATCAAGAGTGCATCCAAGATGTACGCCCTGCTCCGACGCTTCGCGGGAGTTTCCACCAGCAGCAGTCCATTTAGATGCTACGCCTCTTTCACGCCTAGGGATGTGTTGCGGCAGACCTCCGACGAGACCGGCACCCTTTTCACCCGCTTTGCAAAACACATCGCCCTGGAGCGGTACAGGGATCGGCAGCATGTGCTCCCCAAGACGACGATCCGGTATGCCGACTACTTTCCCATCACGGACGACCGTTACTTTCAGCGGTCCATTCAAAAAACAGAAGCCGCCCAGTTGCCCGCTCTGATCATCCAGGCCTCTAGTTACCGATCCAATGCCGCCGTGCCCATGTATGTGGCCGCTTTAAACGCTCTGGACAACCATGCAGCGAATCAGCTGGCGAAAATGGAGACCAACACAGTGCTGGAGACGCTGTACTCATTTCTCTTTCTCATCCCGGGCTGGATGAAACGGACAGACTTCTTTCAGGCAGCCGTGCAGCGACTGGCTAAGGAGGACTTCCGCGACAACAAGGAGCGCTTCGTTCAGGTGTGCTTCTACTTGGGACTGCAGAAAAAGCAAGCCCAGTCATCCAACGACTTTCAAAGGCTGCTCGAGGAGCAACTGGCAGCACATTTGCATGCGCTGAGTGAATTAGATCTAGCCATGATTAGCAATGCGGCCTACAAGACCTCCACTTTGGTTACAGGCGAGGTGAGAACCTCGTATGAGTCCGCCCTCGTTAAAGCCACTTTGGATTTAAGCCTCGATGCGGAGAGCAGTGCTCTGCTAACCTCCTTTGTAAAAGCCTTGCGGTTCCAGCGAGTGAAAGACGAGCGCGTTTGTCAGCATCTGCAGGAAATCTGTCTGAATCCGGGCAAGATTGCTCTTTTCGAATCCCGCGGCTTGGCGCACATTTTCGCCTTCTTTGCCGAGCAGCTCTGGGACAAAAAACAGTGCCTGACAGTCGTTGTGGAACGTCTTATGAACTTGCTCAAGCCAGGAGATCTGCGAGCCAAGGACCTCGCCACCCTCCTATGGGCCAGCGCCCAGCTGGATTGTGAGTTAACCGAGCCCCAAATTCGACAGCTCGAGCTGGCTGCTCTACGAAAGCTAGACCATGGCGAGTATGATTATTTCCCTGACAATCTGGTAGACACCTGCCTATCGTTGTGCACCTTGGGACACTACTCAAAGGATCTAATTACCGCGGCCGAGGAACTAAAGGCCGCACAACAACGACAGCGGGCGCAGCCTAAAGTGGACAGCCGTTTGATCGTCTTACGATCAGCTATAGCCATCGAGCAGCCAGCGCTGGGGAATCTGAAGGTAGAACAGGCATTTAAGGAGTTCGACCGTGCACCGGCTTACCTGCTAAGGGAGCGCGGAGACTTGACCAAGTACGCTCAGGAGCTGAGCCAGGATGCCGAGGTGGAAGGCGTGGATATGGTGTGTCCCATAGGTGGCGTCAATCTGCCAAGTCTTCGAGTTCAGACCATGGGCGAGCAGCCGAGCGTTTTCTTTGTGGAATTACTCACTGCCGACCAGATCTTAAAGTTCAGCAAGAAACCCACATCACTGCTGCGCCTGAAGAAGAGGCTCCTGGAGTCACTAGGCCAAAAGGTGGTCGTGGTAAGACAGTGTCACAAAAATGATTAAATATGTTATTAAGCATACATTTATACAGCTCCGATCGGCGGATATGCCCACCAGCGCCAAGGAACTACAGCAGCTTCTGAGTCCAGCTACAGCGGCAGAAACAAACGATGAACCTAAGGCTGCCCAAGGCCTGAGCAGCTGAATGTTGTGATATATAGTCGTAGGCTAATTACAGATCGTAGCTTTATTTAACAGTGTTTTATGTACTTGTACATATTTCTTTAAATATTAATAGCACTAAACATAATGTTCAACAAGTAATGTATAATACAAGGAATGGGCTTCAGGTGTGTGTGTGTCCCACAACGGAGGAATCATCGAATGGACTTGATCTTGGCCTTAAGCACGACGTAGGACACCAGTCTGAAGACAATAATCATGGCTCCCAGAGCAATGACGTCGTTCCAGAACTGATCACCTCTCATGGTAATCTCCTCAAGGAATTTCTTTGGATACCTGAAGGGAAAAATAACAGATTTATAATATAATACGAAAACGTGTAGTGCCAGAAGAAATTACCTGTAATGGCAGTAAGGCGCCTCCTCGCACGCCAGCACTCCTCGATCCAAGCCGTAGATGGCCGCTATGAAGCCCTCTAGCCCATATCTTAGATATGATATGTGGCTGCCCCATTGTAAGTAGCTTGGCAGATCCCTAAGGGTCACTCCAAACCCGGCGAACATCATCATGGGAATGGTAAGAACGGGCGCCAGGAAAGTGCCGTTAACCACATCGAACCAGGAGCCGATCATCAGGCCGAAACTATGGCCCACGAAGACTGTCAGTAAGCTAATAACAAAGAACATCCAGAAGCGGACCCACTCCATAGGCTGGTAGCTCCACAAATAGACAATGACAGTGAAGATGAAGCAACTTATTATCTGCAAAATAGAATATTATTTTATGTACTGAATACCAGTTGTCACAAGCTGAAGGGATACTCACCGATATGGGCAGGTCGACGATAGTCATGGCAGTGTAGTAGGCTTTGAGAGAGTACCAACGGTTGAAGTGCTCCTTGATCAGTATGGACATCTCAATGGGGACTGGTTAAAGGTAATAAGAACACGTTAAAATCCCTTTTAAACACTTAAAGTATAACATAACATACAAGTCAGGACAGTCAACATCATCGTGGTCATAGAATGGTGCATCAGGATAGCGAACAGCAGGTTGTAGTTATCCAGTACTCGGGATCCCTCGCGGCCCGTGTGATCGTACATGGCGCCAAAGAGGGCGGCCACTGCAATATTCACACCAATCCTCAAATGCGTCATGGTGGTGTCCCGTTTAGCTTTTATGTAGCCGCGTCTCATCAGCACCGAACACTGGTTGGAGAAGCTTGTGTCCTCTAGAGAACGCGCCTTGGTCCGCTTGGGAATGGGGTACTTCCTCATCAGAGCCTCGGATCGCATAATCGAGCTGGGGTTGTCGAACCAGGTGAGGCAGCTTCCGTTCTCCGTGGCGCCCTTCAGGGTGTCGACCTTGTCGTAACCGTACTCCCCGCAAGCCAGTTCGATGACTGGAAAATATAGTTTTTTATAGGATCTCTAATTTTAAGATTATGTTTTCAAACTCACTGTAATCCGCTGGATTGTGGTACATGGGACAGGGCAGATCCACTGCCTGCAGGAAAGGCACCAGCTTCTGGGTGCTGCCCTGGTAGACGCAGTTACCGGCAGCCAGGACGTAGACCTGGTCAAAGATCTGGAAGAGCTTGGCAGTGGGCTGGTGGATAGTGCAGATAATAGTACGGCCCTGGCCAGTCAGCTTCTTAAGCAGCTCCAGGACCTTTGTACAAGAGCTACTGTCCAAACCTCTGTAAGAAAAAAAGATTTACTCAAGGTGGGGTTTGTATACATATAATGTTAATCTTACGTCGTCGGCTCGTCCAGGAACATCACAGTGGGATTGTTGATCAACTCCATGGCAATGGATAGCCTCTTCTTTTGACCACCGGACAGGCGCATGGTGAGGGTCTGATCGTGATCGTATAGGCCTAGCAGCAGCAGGATATCCTCGATCTGCAAGGGAATTTAATTCAGTTAAAGACAATTCTCATTGAAGGTCCTGCTGAAATACCCTGCTTTCCTTCTCCTCGTAGCTGACGGTCTGACCCAGCTTAAGATCTGCGGCTATATGCATGTTTTCGTTGACCGTCAACAGCGGCTGCAGCCGATCGTCCTGCGTGATGTAGCAGGACATGCGACGGAAGGAGGCTACAGAAAGAATATTTTTTTTAATCCAATATTAAGCTTTATTTTCTGGAACTTACGCAAGTCTCGGCGTCGACCATTAAGCAGAATGGAGCCATCAACGCCCGTGGTCTTGAAGCCAGACAGGGCATCCAGCAGCGTGGACTTTCCCGCACCCGAAGGCCCCATGATGGCGATGAGCTGGCTGCCGGGGAACTTTCCGCTTACATTGTGCAAGATTTCCTTGGATCCTACAAGCACAAATTCAGAATTTACTTAATGCTTTCATAAATGGCTATAAAAACACTTGATAGCCTTCATTTTATACGGTCGTTGATATAAGGGTTCATAAATAACCAAGTCCGTAAATAAAGTCTAGGCTTTTAGTATTTAATTAGGTAGTAACTGGATAAACAGGTGTAACCTCAAGTTTGAGTTCAATTAAATATTGTATTCATTGTATTTTTACAGATCTACCTGGGGTGAATATCACAGTAATGGCTCAACCCGGAAAAGTATTTAATCTTGGAATTCAATAACAATTCCAGTCAGGTTGGTAATAATTTACGATTTTTATTAGATCATATATCAAAATTGTTTTAAGTTACCAAAAATCATTACAGTCTTGTTCATAGATTTGTTGAATTTATTATTATTATTTTTTCTAATTTTACTGATAAAGCTGATAGTTTATGCACGACATAGATCTTTAATTAAGTTGTAAGCTCTATATTTAAGATATATTAAAATTCAATGTTTACTCCTTTGTGTCTTCTGTGAAAATGTTTTGATAACAATATAATTATTTCGATCTACCAAATATTATCTTTATTTTTCGTATGATTACCGCCACGGGGCAAAGAGTTGTATGGTCACGGCATTCTGGGTCTTGATTAGAACAAGTTACCAGGGGCACCCAAGAAACCACTGTCGATATCAGCTGCTGCTTGTTTCCTACTGAACTTTGAAATTAGCAAAAGAGCCTTGTAAAAAGTATACAGCATTTATTGCACATCGAATGTAAAATGCCCTACTCATTTCCTTATGGATAAGTTCGTTCCTGTTTGAAGTGTAACCCGTGTATATAAGTGAATTTATGAATGACTAAGGCCCAAAACTGATAAACAGGGGTGTGTGTGATCGGTGTGATCGCGCCGCTTATCTAATCACTGGAGCAGCCAGTTGGTAAAGGAACTAGCAAGCAAGTGTTTATGGCTGATTGGTATGTGAAGCTTTGCCGAAACACAGTAACCTTGAATGGCGCTTTGATTAGTTCTTCAAACTTGCATAATTCTATTTTTACGATTACTTTAAACGAAAGTAAAAGTATTTCTCTTAACGGTCAGTTTGTATAGTCTTCAGACACTTGCTTTAGAAAAATTACTTCACTTGTTTCTGCAGGACAAGTTCTCTCCCTGCGGCCGGGTCCTCAAAGAGTAGCCGCTGGTCATAAACCATATATACACCGAATATGGCCATAACTCCTAGCTAATTTTAAGTATTTTCCACTGGCAATCTTATCGAGCCATATCTTAGAACATGCGATCGCTGAGGATCGTAAATATGACGCCTTGGCTCACCTCGGTTGAAGCCCAATTTCACAGTCAGGGACAGCTCCTTGAACTCCATATCCACGGGCTCGCGGGCTGGCAGGTTGTTCAGGGCATCCATGTCAAAGTGCACCTCCTCCTCCTCCACAGGCTCCAATGGCGGCAGCTTGCTGGCCGTAGATCCATTGCTGTACGCCACCTGTGGCGGTGTGGAGACGGATGGGGGCGTCACAACGTTGGTCGTTGTGCTCGACTGGCCATTGCGCCATCCTCCGGAACTGGTCACGGGCACTGTGGTGGCATTGTAAACCCGACTGGGCGTCACCTCTCCGATCTCGATGCCTATGCCGAGTCCAGCGACGCCGTTGTCGCTGCCAAATAAGAACTGCTCCCGTGCTGTCGCCATGCTAGATGTGATGGGTCAACTATGGGGAGAAGAAAAACAAATTATATTAGGGATTGGTCAATAAGAACATTATTTAGTTTAATTACATCTTTATTACTTTGAGAATTACGATTATTTTTGCAGAAAAATATTAAAATTAAATAGAAAACTAATTTATAAATTATTAGACACTAGAGGAAATGTAAATGTTGTAAGTATGACTTAAACACACCTGATTAGGGCTATGCATGATAAATAAATAAGTTAGTATAAATAAACCTTATAACAAAATATTCTTATTACATTTCGGAAGGCAAATATGTTTTAGATATTCAAATATAACAAATTAATATTTTTGTAACCTCACGATTAGCCATTAAATATCTTCTTTTAGGTGTTAAATTCAGTTTTGTTGGATATTTGTCTAGCGCTTGATTGATTCAACGATTGGTTGATTGTGCAACAAACGGCATGCCTCTCCTGGATGGCTCTGGCCTGCAAGCTGTTGCTGGCCATTAAAACAGGTTTCACTGCAGCTCGATTCACACTTTGATCGCAGTTGACAGATCAATCAACCTTTGTCTTCTAACCTCATATTTTTTGGGCTTGGCTATTTTCAATAGACGGCTTAGATAGCTTATTAATATAAGCAGCAGCTAATCCCAGCTAGGTCCCTGATCGCTGATCCTCTGGCTGAGCCAAGGGCCGTCAGTTGGGATGGCAGTTGAAATATTTCAATTATCAGCAGAAAGCAGGCTGGCGGTCCCAATTAAACGCCAGTTTACATAAGCGAAATGTAGCACGCAGTTTACTCCACATTTCACACTGCTGCTGCTGCAAGAGACAATTAAATACGGGTGCATTAAATGCACAGATTTGCGAAAAGATCAAGGTACAGAGGCGCTGGGGCTGGATCCGAGGCGGAGGCGGGCAGAGACAATAAAACAGCGAACAATTGAGTTTAAATGAAATTGCAAGCGTGAATGTGTGTAGTAAGCACATCTGCTATTGATCCGCCGATCCGCTCCAAGCTGATCACTTGCGATCAAAACAAAAGCATTGTCCCATGCCGAGCATTAACAATAAATGGAATCGCCGTTGTCGTCGTCGCTGCCTCTTCTGCTGGTGACGATGCTAATATATAGTAGCTATAGCTTTTAGATGGGTTGCTTTATTATCAACGAAACAAACAGGGGTTTCTTACATCAGAATTTTGTGCAATCTCGATTGGTTGCTGAATAGCAAAGTCCGAAAAACAAATTATTCCGATTTTTAGAAGAGTGGAGAGGATAGCATTTTGCTTATCAAATCTCTCGGGCTTGAAAGCCACACAAAAATAATAGGATACATTCTTAAAAGCTCTATTTAAATATTCTTTGTATATATTTACGCTAAAGAGGTAGGTCCTTTATAAACTTTTCTTTCAATTGGATGCACTTTTCCGGAAATTCTCATGCGCCGTTTCGTATTGTCTTCTTTGAAACTGTGACGAATTCCTATATAGTATAATCTACTATCACAATCTGGGCAATTTTCCTTGTTCGTGGGGCAGTTCCAACGGGGACATTTCCCTTTTTTATTTACAAGTTGAGACAGGTAAGAGTTCTGGTAATGAGCACTGCACTTGAACCCAAGTGAAATAGTTATCAGGGCTGCCAATTACATTTGCCTGTGTCAATGCCCTGGGAAACCACAGAGAGGGGTATGGAGTGGCCCTACCTAGACCGAGGGCAACGTTGATGGGGCTTAATCAGTTGTATTTCAATATTGATTGATACCCAGAGCTGTCGTCACATTTTAGCCGGTCTCGCACTTTTCTTGGATTCCTTTGTTCGATCCCCGCCGAGCTTTACATTTCGAGTTTGCCTGTGACTTTGGGGACTGGGATGATCGTTTACTATGCTGCGGCTCGTATATATATATAACACATTACATTATGTACTGATGCTGCTCTGCCTGCCCTGAAACATTGTTTTGTATGCTATGTTTATGTGCTGCTCGCCTTGCTGACCGAACAAACCGGTCTGGTTCGGATCCCCTGCTCCGTTGCAGCTGGGAGATGGAGGCGAGCACAGCAGCTGTTCGACCAGAGGCGAATCGGGAGCAATGCCGATCAGTGCGTTCCCTGGGAACAGATTTCTGTTTATTTTCTGATAATTAGATAATTCAGGAACGACAAAAATACTCTGGGTTTCCATCTTTGGGACCGGGTTATTGTCACGCTGATTTTAAGTATTCAGTAGCTGTCAGCTAATAATTGCATGAATATACTCAACATTTTGCAATTCCACAAATCAAAATGCGGGTTAAGCAGTCCCAGATAGAGTGGGGTCGACGCTGCGGAAGTGACCCAGTCTCGCAGGTCTAAAGACGGACGCCACCAGATACATATCACTTGTATCTAGTTTTTGCGTCAGATACCGAATCATGAATCAGAGGGTCACTTAACACTCGCCTTATTACGGCTCGAAGGGGTCTTATTCATTTTTGCGTTCGATGACAAAGGCTGTCGTTAGTATCGTTAATATAATTGCTGATAAGGTATGGGCCAACTATTTTGTATTTCTAAAGTTTCTTTTCTATTATTAACATAAAAGTGTTTTTAACTTCTTCAACAAATCATAAAGGAATCATTTATACTCGAGTCTCATTGCTCCAGTTCTTACTGATCTATAAGTGAGAACAATAATTTATATGGTAAAAGTGATTTATTTTCTCTGGTTTCACTTTTAAACTGTACAGTTTTACAATATATGGTTTTATTTTACAAATGTTTATAAATCACATTTATTTCTTAGGTTTAAGGTATTTTTTTTTTAATATGTTCACTTAATGTTTAAAAACCATAATTTTTAACACATGCTGTGGGTCTTATAAGTTTTTATTTTTCACTTTGATAACATAAAATAATTATTTACAAGCTTTTCCCAACTGAAAATCATTAAAATTATTAATTTATTTTAATAATGCTGATTAAAGAACACAAACATTTCACACATATTGTAAAAGCATTTATTTCTGCGTCTTAGTTTTTTTCTAATTTAACAACTTTCGCACTCCCTAATTATTTGGATCCTTACCCTTTTGAGAGTCAGGATTTTTGCACTTTAACAGGAGAAATCGAAACCCCTTCGCACTATAGTATATCCAACGAAACGTTGATCTCGCAATCCCGCAACCGAGTAACAGCGTCTTCGAAGCGACGTGCGCGACTGGCGGTCAGTAAACAAACAGTGATCCCAGCTAGCTGTGGCGGTAGCGGTTCCCGTTCCCGATCGCCCAGAAGTCGGCTGCCAGCGGAGAGTAGCTTCGCTGATCGCTACCGCTGCGCACACAACCACAAAGAACACGATCGGGCGTCCCAGTTGGGCGGGAGTATCTGTGCGTCCGTGTGAATGTGTATCGAAGGCAGGCTTTACCTAAGGCGCTCAGTGATGCTCGTTGTATTTAATTAAAATAAGATCTAAATAAAGGAAAGGTGGAAAAAAACAGGAAACATTCGAATTCCGGAAGACCTAAAATCATTGCCTACTTCTAGGCAGTTGCTCATAAGGAATTTTTTAGACTTATGACTGTATCTTTAGACTGATCGATTTGAAACTTATTATCCACTATATAAATTATTATCTATACTCTATAAAAAACTTGAATGGTAATAAAGTGTAAGCTTTTACAGCCTCATAGTTTTCAATGTTTTAATATACATTTCATAGGTAATTCAATAATTTTATTTTTTATTTTATTACTTAGTTAAGCGGTGCTATTATTTTAAACTAATTTAACGAGAAAGCTTCATACAAAAAGGCACATTCAACCAACCACATTCAGACGCTTGATAAAATTTATTTAGGTGATATATATTTTCGTTTAAAATGTATTTTATTTTAAATCATTTGGATTCTGTAATTAATAATTATTAAAAATTATAAGTAAATAGAGTTTGCATAGTTAAAATAAACCTATAATTTCCTAGAGAATAGCCAAGATGCCAACACTGCCCCAAAGATCGCTCGTCAGTCTCTGCTGGCTTTTATTTTGCATTGGTTATTAATGTTTTGGCGTTGTTATATTGTCGTTTTCCTTCGCTGATAAGAGCCACACTCACGCTCGCATACTCTCCCACCTTTGATACTCACCTGTTGCGGCGGCTGATTGAGTTTTTTGGCAGTACGGATGGCTGTGTTAGCCCGATCGCAATGCTTGGCAACGGAGAGCAATGATTTTGGATCGGGAGCTCGGCGGCTCGGGCTTGGGTCACAAGTCCACATATCGAATTTCTTCGGTTCTCCGCAAGAGTCGTATACGTAATACGTAATAAAGCATTGCGTTCTTCATTTCGCTTTTACTCTGTGCCAATGGCAGCAGAGCAGAGTGAAACAATGGCCAGCTCTATCCGCGCTCGACATTATCGGGGCCGGTTTACAATGCCTATATAGCTTATGTAGGTATACAGTCCCACCTACACACAAAGCATCCGTGTACTTATTCAGGCTCTTTGTGCTGGCTTGTGAATCAGAGTTATTTCACCAATTAACTTCCCTATTTAGGCGTTCTTTGGACCCTTGCATTGACTGCCATTCACGAAAGCAAAGTAATCTGATGTCTCTTTATTTACTTACCTTTTTTTTGTTGGCTCTTCTAATGGAAACAAATTCGGGACGGGCAGTTTCTAGTACACATTTTTTGGTAGTTTTAGTTAAAAGAAAGAGTCTTGTTTAGTTGGCTTCGTTTAATATTTAAAAATAATCTCTCTATTATTATCATCTATTTAGGATCTAAAATCTAACCGGAATCTATTTAAAGTTCTTGATTAATAATTTTTCTCTAATACAATTTTAAAATAACGTAAAAAAAGCTTTGATTTTAATGTTTAATAAAAATTAAAATCATTAAATTTTTTAGGAAACATTTATAATTTTTCAAGTAGATTTCAAATTAGCTTTCAATTCAAATATATTCCCCAACTTGTAGAACCTCCGCTGCTTTGTCCCACTTCTCTCTTCCTCCACTGAGAACTTCATTGATAAGTGCTTATTTAGTTATTATCGTAATAATTACCCCATCAAATAAGCCCCGCGGCGACACTATGATTCAATCCTCGCGCCGGACTTTGACCGTTCTCGACTCGAGCTAAACAAATGCCGATTAATATAGTAAGTACCGCTGTATGTTCCCAAGCTTCTAAGGGAGAACAGAGTACAATATAAAAGCGAGTAATACGTCACGGCTTTATCGAGTGCTACTGTTCGGGCTTGGACTTTGTTCTGAGCTTGTTCCGGGGATTACGAGTTACTGTTACTATATCGGTAGCCGGTGAATGTTTCAGCACTTTATAAATATCGATTTACATAAGTGTTTGATAACTTTTAATATTGACTACATCTACAAAACACAATCTGCACACCGTGGAAACGATAAGATAACCATTTATGATCGTTTTGGCTAAGGCTATAGGAAATCGTAAATAAGGCGCATGGGAACTTATCCGTCTTGGGGCCAAATCAAGTTAATCGTTTGGCTCCCTTGTTTTAGCCAATCGGCTTGCGGCCAGTTTAAATATTTGCCAATATCACTGCACCCACCCACCGATCAAGCGTCAAAATCTATAGGGTTTCTCTCACCCCCGATTCAAGTTATCATCATGTGCTTTGTCCATGTCGTTGTGAGCATTCTAAACATCCAAAGTCCATTTTGCCGCGGGCTCTTTAATGTTACTGTGCTTCTATGTGACATTGTCGTGGGCGATCCGTCCAGTTCGGAGAGTGCAATGAATTTCCGCACCAACAACCAAGCTGATAAGCCTGGCTAGAGCGTGTGCCTCTAGGAGCCATTAAATGTGATCTCTACCCAAAAATCTGAGGCACATCGGAAGTGGTTTATTCCACAGATTTTACGATTCATTATAAATGACTAATAGTGTGATTCCGCCGATGTATTAGCTTTTTCAGATCTCAGTAACCCTTGGGGCTTGTTTTTATAAATTTTGAACATTTAAACCATTTTATTATGGACCATCAACTACATCACATGACAATAGCTAGCAATGTGTCGGATTTTCTTCCATAATTTAAAATATCCATAAATTTATTTCTCAAAATTATTTCTTAAAAGCTACGCATTATAAAGCTTCTAAACTGAAACTATCTTCTTCAAAAACTTGCGCCTACAAACCAGCTTAATTCACTTTTGACACACCCGTAATCATTCCTCTCTTTAAGACCGCATGTGAATACTCACCAAAAACTGATCTCTTGAAATTTAATTTACCGTCGAAAGGGATAACCATTGAAGATTGCTTAACAAATTTCTCACACACCTGAAATTTTGCTCAACCGGATTGTAGGCTAAAAGTGTAACGGTTCAGCAAGATACAGGCGCGAATGAAAAATGCCGCCTTAAGGATAAAACCAATTTCCACAAGGACCTATGAATCACCAACTCACTCGAACACTCTAGACGAGACTGGAACCGCGACCGCAACTTTTCCGGGCCACGCTCGGACTGGAACTGATGGCCAGAAGCCAGCGCCAGCTTTTAGGTAGCCACTTCTGATCGACCCGGACCCGGGCGCCCGTCCATCCGTCCATCTATGTAAAGGCGTATTAGCATTAGAGGTACTGGGAACAAAAGGAAGCACTGACAATGGCAGCGCCGGCTCTGCCTGGTTGGCTGAATGCTGCCTCGGTTGGGGTTGGCTGACTGACAGACAGACTGGCTGAATGGGTGGGTGGGTCACTAGCACCACTGGCACGGCGGCACTTGCAACGGCGGCGCATGCCCGCTGAACGCCACCATTAGTCGGAACTGTTATTGTTGCTGGCGGGACGCACCTTACTAATACAAATAACCTAGTGGACGCGGAACGACAGCTGACACCATCGGCGAGCGCGCCTCTTAACGAGCGGCCAGCGCGGCGACCCCACCTAGTATCACCTGGAGTGATTACATACGCGGCCACATGGAGATGCCACTGCCTCGGGGTTGCCATGACGTGTGCCTGGGCTTGGACTGTTGTCCGCACATAGGGCAGCCGTTTATCATTGGGCAAACAATATATGTATATAGCGCTAGGATCCTGTCATATATCCTGTCTTTTACATTTAATACGCACCTCGAAATGGGTTAACGACTTCGCAAATGCATATCCTAATTAAATTTAGGTCCCAGATGCAATGAGGCGTTTGAATAACCTAATTTTGGAACAGCCTGTAAATCTCCACCTGAATTTAAGGTAGGAACTTCAATTAAGTAGTTATCTCAGAATGGGATTTTTTTATAATCTTTTTTAAATGGAGAAGACCTTTCGTTTGCATTAAGTTTAATATAAGGTAACGATTAAGTTGTACATTTTTTAATTAGGGAATCATAACCAAAACTTGCAAATATAGTTACCATAATGTTTGCTATAACTCTAATTTGTTCCAAGAATACATAAGATTGAAAGTTAGTCCAATTACCCAAATGGATTTTAAGGTAAAAAGACTTTCCAAACAGAAAACAGATTTTTTGTATAACTAAAGTATACGTTTCTTTGCTAAGATATTCAATAAATTTCTCTAAATTAAATTTAATTCAATACAGCAAAGCTCCTTAATGAAGAAACCTCCCTCCCAATGGAATACGTCAAATGATATCCTTCGCCAATGTTATATATCTACAGTCCGTTGCTCCGTTGTAGCACACCTTGTTCTAAAAGCCAATCCCTAAAACCATATGTACAAGGAACTATCCTCTACCGCACCCATTCTCCCCTGCCAGGAGACGTGCCACTTTTCGCGCCCCACAAGTTGCCCTTTTCCAACCACTCCATGTCCTTTTGCCACACACACACACACACACACAGAACAGGACTCCGCGAAGCGGGGATGATCTGCGGTCGTTAAAAGGGCGCGTCTCGCATTAAAACTTCCAAAACTCACATAGCCAAATGTCAGTCTAACTGGGATTGGCCTCTGGAACGCAGCTTTTGCCCAGACATGTTGGCTAAAGAATCAATTATGTCTAATTGAAATATTTGCAGCAGCTTAGGACTTAATAAAAAGAATTTGATATTTAAAACATAGTATTTGTTATTGCTTGAAAACATGATTTAAAGTAAGTGCTGAAAATCAAGATACATTTGAAAAGTGAGGCCACACCTCAGAGTCCTTCCAATGCTTCCTTTACAAACACATTAGTCCGCTGAGCAGCCTATATACCAATAACATTACATAACAAGCTGATCCCACAAACGACGGGGCCAACCCATCCGCGGTCGCATCCGCCTTTAGTCTTGCCATACATTAAAATCTAGGTGAGGGTGTGTTGGCCCGTTGAACGAAATTTAGTATCAATGAGCATGCGGCTCTGCCATTTGGATTGTATGGTTAATTTAAATGCAACTATTAATTAATTTCAGCTCCGCCCGAAACGATTTGTTTGCACATAATTAAATCGACTAATTGAATGCCAGTTTTTAGTGTCAATTAGCCCCAGCCTGGGCTGGCCGTGACTTTATGTCTCACATATCGATTCCACCTGCTTAAGCTACGTCAAGTCAGCTTGTTCTACGGTCACAGTTGACTCTGTAGAGCCGGGCTTGACCTGCGACTGTCCCAGCGACATGGGCAGGCGATCCCCCCAGCGACTGACTTTCGCACAACTGTAAGCGGATCTGAAAAGAAAATTAAATTGCTGGAGAGACCATATAAAGAAAATACAGATTCCACTTACTTTCCGTGCTTGGACTTGGTAAAGATGACCTCTTGTAGATTGCCTTCTCCCGTACAAACCCTACAGATGGCATGCTTCGAACGCACCAAGGTGGGCCTAACAATCCGTGGCCAAGAACGGGAACTATCCAATGGTGGACCCTTCTTCAGGATGGCATAGCTATACAAGGAGGTGTGGCGGTCCGCCTTAGAGTCGCTGCCCAATCGAAGGGGAGCGTAGGAAATGGGAAAATTGCAGGGTGTACGATCGGCCAGATCTCTAAGACGGGGACAGGCCACGTCATGAGGACACTGCAAATAAAATGTTGAGATTTAAGCACACTTTCGCAACGGTTTAGAAATAACTTCTTGACATACCGGTGCAAGTGTATGACTCTCGCCTTCTTGTTCCAACAGAAATCGCCTGGCCTCGTTGACCAACTCGCTGCCGCGGCGCGTCCCTTCTTCCGCTATCACCATGTAGCCATCGCACTTACGCCACAGATTCAGCAGAACCTCCTGGCGCTGCTCTTGGTCCGCCATTTCGAAGAGGGTGTGAGAAATGATGACCAAATCGTATTTGGTCTCTATGGCTGGAAGGAACTGTCTATAGTATACGTTGCGGAGAGATATCTGCTTGTTCTCGTGGCCATCCCTCAGAATAAGCTCCGAGATCTCATTCATCTCCCTAGACCTATCTACGTTGTAATACTCGAAGATCTGATCGCGCCAAAGTTCGCTGGCCACCCACATCCCAGTGCCGACGCCGGATCCGAAGTCGAAGAAGCTGCGCGGACGGAACTGCTCATCTCTCTGGGCCAACTCGGTGAGCACACGCTTCATCACCGCGTACTCCTGGGCGCCTCGGGCAACGGCATAGACAATGGCTTCGTATGTACCATATTCGATACGCCGCCATGCGTAGACGCGCTGAGCCAGTCGCTTGTTTATCTCCAGCTCCCTCTTCCGCTTCCAGCGCGTCGCCTCCTCCTCACTCAATGTGGCCAACCGTTCCAGCGGCATCTTGGCGTTTACCTCATCGATGATAGTCCGCTTTTTGTTCTCAATCTCTTCGTGCGAGGGCGGCGGGTGGCGCGATTTGAGATAGGAGTTGAGCTGCTGACCGTCGTGGATTACTTTCTTCACGGGGTGGTCGCCCACAATGCGCTTAAGGGTATCGCTCAACTGTTTCGGCAGCTCAACATGGTTTGGTTTCACCACGCCCGGATGTTTCCTTGGCTTAATGGTGGCCTCTTCCAGACCGATGACAACTGCTGGCTCAACATCAACGGCGATTTTGCTGGTAAAACGGTGCAGTCGTGGTACCAAGTTCCTCGTGGTAAAATTCAGGGATAACAGCATCTTTGAATCCTTTTTATTTCATAATATGTAACCGCAAAATCAAAACAACTTGCGGCACGCTTTGGCCGGTATTTTTGTTGCTGCAGGCCAGTGTTGGTAAGGGCCCAGGCCACCAGCTGATAGTGCTGTTAAAAATTTCCCTCCAAGCACAGATGCGCTTCAAAGATTTACAAACAATTAGAAATTCATTTACGCGCAATGCTTTAACGCCGTAATTATGGATGAATACGAAGCACAAGTGAGCAAAGGTGATACCAATTTTATCCCAACTTCCTTTACGATCTTCGTTATTTGTAACAGCTGATAGTTGTGGAGCAGGCGCTTGAAAGTGCCACCGATGACCAACAACGCGAGGAACTTTTGGCCCTGAAAACGAATCTTCAAGAGTTATTAGCCCTTACCAAGGATACAGAAGATGAGCGGCTAGCCGAAGATGTGCCTCAAAAGGGAGACAAACTGGACGATGAGCTGCAGCGACTCAGGTGCGAACTTAACGATCTGGAGGAAGCTGGCGCAGGCACCTCAGCTGCAGATGAGGAGCAGCAATTGGCGGAGCTCCGGGCGAAGTATACAGCCATGGTGGGCGAGAAGTGCTCGGCGCCGCATGAACACAGCTGGGGTGCACTGAGCTATCACAATTCCCTTATCTGTGGCGTGGATGACGAGGTGATCATGAATGGCGACGGTGTCTTGGATGTCCGGTTGCGTGTGCTCTTCACAAATCCCACGCATCGCGAGATGTTGCCCTGCTCCTATTACCTTGAGGGCGAATGTCGCTTCGACGAGTCGCGGTGTCGCTTCTCCCACGGCGAACTGGTCAGCGGCAGCTCCATTAAGAAATACAAGCAGCCCGACTTTCACAAACTATCCCGCAGTTGTCCGGTGTTGGCCCAGCTTCAGGACCGCCTGTGGCACCGTGGTCGTGTACTATGCGTCAATTTCGTTGAGCAGGTGTGTCGAGTGCGTTTGGATGGTCAGGAACACAAGGAGAGGGAGCGAGACTTCAAGTTCGAGTCGCTATTTCCACTTACCACCGATCAAGATGAGGCCGAGACAAGCAGTGGTGATAGCAGTTCGACTCTGAACGAAGAAAGTGGTGACGAGGCAGACTCGGACATGGATGACCTTGAGGAGGCCCGGCGAGCTCGCATGGTCGAGCTTAGTTTGTTCACCTTTAAGCCGTCAGAAAGACTGGGTGCCTGGGAGGAGTTTACGCGGGTAAGAACGCCACCAATCTCAATGCCAAGGATATCTTTTAATCTTTACACTGTCCCTACAGGGCATAGGCTCCAAGCTGATGGAAAAAATGGGCTACATCCATGGTACTGGTCTGGGCTCCGATGGAAGGGGCATTGTGACCCCAGTAAGTGCCCAAATACTACCCCAGGGTCGGTCCTTGGACGCCTGCATGGAGCTGCGTGAGGCCGCCAACGGGGATAAGGACTACTTCAGCGTGGAGCGAAAACTAAAGAGAGCTCAGCGCCGCCAGAGAAAAGCGGGCGAAAAGGCCTACGCCCGCGAGTCACAACGCACAGATGTCTTTACATTCCTCAACGGCAGTGTGTTAGGCAGCGGGGATGGCAGTCAGAAAGACGAACAGGTGGCCAAGAAGGCAAAGACCAATGAACTGCAGCAGCACTCCACAAAAACTCTTAATGTAGAGACGGTGCGGGTGGCCGATGAGATCCGACGAAAACAAAGAGACATAGCCAAGGTGCAGCAGTCGTTGAACAGGAATGCCACTGATGTGCACCTTCAGAAGAGACTGCAGCTGCAAATGGAGACCCAAAAACAGGAACTAGCCACTCTTCAGACCCAAGAACGGAGCCTCAGCAAGGAGCAGCAGACGCGCAAAAGCAAGAATAAAATGTTTGAATTTTAAAACATATAAAAACTGATTATTTATTATCCTAATCTACCTATAATTAAATACTTCCGAATGCTCCCGCCGTTATAATGGCCGTCATGTACTGTTCCAGAAGTGCCTGGGCCAGCTGGGCTCCATGCTCCACGGCCAGGGAATACGCGGTCTCCCCATTCTCGTTGGTGGCACTGAGATCCAAGTCCCTGGCAAGCAGCTCGTTGCACGTATGCGGATGGTTGCCAGCCGCTGCGTACATCAGTGCCGTGTTTCCCACAATATCCATGTGTCCAGAGTCTGCGCCATGATCTAGAAGGAATCGAACGATCTCGTTGTGGCCGCCAGCAGCCGCCAGGAGAACCGGACTGACCAGATCCGGGGCCATGGTGTTCACATTGGCTCCAGCTGCCACAAGCAGCTGCACGGACACCAACTGACCGTAAGAGGCGGCCCAATGGAGCGCCGTAAAGCCATGCTCGTCCTTGTGATCTATGTCCTGCTGGCGCGCGCGCTCGGCCGTCACCTGCTCCTCGGTGATCTCGCCCTGGCCTGCTCGTTCGTGGAACGAAAGCGACACCTCCACGGGACAGAATGTGGCCTCTGTGTTGCCGCGTTGCAGATTGGTGAGCACGGTTGACTGTGGACGGTACGGCAGGAAGGCGCTCTTCCTCTTGGAGTCCAGTACCAGCATGGAAGTTGGAGCCGCCCGCACGGCGACATCGTCGTCGGAATTCGTGTTGTTTTGAAGAGTGCTAGCTGGCGCCACCATTTGTTTTGGTTTTATTTACGTTTTGTGATACAAGGCTGGTGTTCAACGTTTATGCGGTGCAAAGTGGCGATAACGGGAATATGGAAATTAAAGAATATGGACTATTTAAAGTTATTGACGAACGCCATAACTAGCCAAAATAATGGTGCTTTGTGAGCACTGCTCACTCCATGATCAACTCCATGATCATTGAACTATTAATTTAACTTAAAATCATTTTATCCGATAATCGGACGCATAAACGCAAACAAGTGATGGGAGACAACGTGCCAATACGGCACAATCGTTATCGATAGCTTTGTGTTTTGTTTGGTTTGTTTTCATTTCTCGTTTCAAAGCTTAATTTGCGTTTAATTATGTAAATATATTTACCAGATTTGTTAGCGCTGTGTTTGTGTGTTTCGTAACAGGTTTTGCGACAGCGTCGCAGTTTTTTTTTACCAGAAACTCCCTCCTGCACCTGTTGCGCCAGGCGAATTCGATTCAGTGCAAACCTGCGTTTGGCCTTTTTTATGCCCTTTAGTTGTACGTTTCCACTGCCACAGACAATCGCAGTGCAAATCAATTGCGTCGAAGTGGGATACGCACAAACATCGTAGAAAATGGGCAACACGAGTTCCAAGGGGGAGTCGGACGCCAGTGAGCCGCCTCTGGACGGCGGGAAGCACAGGCACAAGTCCAGCACGCACTCCGCCCACTCGAGTGGCTCCCACAATGGCAGCTCTGACGCAGTCGGCGGCGGCGGTGGCAACGGAAGCAACAACAGTCTTAAGGTGCAGCAGTCGCAGGCTTCGATGACAAGATCCGCCTCCGGAGCAGACGTCACCGAGAAGTATCTTACCCAGCTGGTGCCGGTGGAGAAGCTGGCGGAGATCCTTAGGGAGCTGTCGTCGGCCAAACTTGGAGTTAATGGCATTGTGGCCGACGTCTTTGTGGTGAGTAATTAACTGATAACAAGCAGCGACGACAACCATTCACATACAACACCTTTCTCTGTGCTTCGCATCAGTCACAAGTCTTTCCGCAGTACGCGGACCTGGGACAGCGGCTATTCAGGCTGATGCACACCAACTCGAAGGCCACCACGAAGCACCTGGGCACCGTCGCCTTTCGGCAGCAATGCGAACGCTTCCTGGGCATCATGGACGATGCCAAGACACTGGAGTGCTACATTAAAATGTACGCTCAGGAGGACAATCCCGACTTCATCGACAAGGAGGGCGTGACCCGCCTGCTTCACATTTGCTACACAATTGCCATGCAGCACTCGGGCAACGCCGTCCTGTGCTCGGCCATCAACCGCACCTTCGGCTCGGTGACAAAGTCAATCTTCCTCTGCCACGACAGCCTGAGCCTGGGCTACGTGTGTCGTTGGTTTGAGCAGAATCTGATTCGCCTGGTACTGCTTGTGCACAAATACTGTGTGCACACTCTGTCAACCGCCTATCGCGGCCTGGAGCAGCAGTCCCAGTCGTGCGGCATCGAGCTGCAGACTCCAGTGCTTGAGCAACGCAATCCCTTCACAGACGCCACCGACCACAGCGGTGATGGCGGCAGGGATTTGGACTCGCTTATGCCGCTCTCACAGGCCTGGCTGCTGGCTGGTGCTTTGCCGCCGCTCTACTCTAAGCCGCAGACCGTGGCTCCACCGTCAACCGGCAAGGGCAACGTCAATAGCAGTGCCTCGAACGCCGTGCAAATTTTCAAGGAGAAGCTTTCGATGATGCCATCCCACTGGACGCTGCTCTACGACTCGAACGAGCATGGCGTTGGCGCCAATCGGTTTCTGCATCACGTTCTCGGCTACCGGGGACCCACTCTCGTCTTGCTACACACCAAGGACGAGCAGACGTACTGCGTGGCCTCGCCCAGTGAATGGAAGGAGACTCATTTGTTTGTGGGCGGCGAGGGCTCTTGTATTATCCAGCTGCTGCCCAAGTGTGTAGCGAAGTTGGTTTAGATCTGCGCTCTGTTTATTAATAATGTTCGTTAAAGGTTTGTGATACTGGAAAAGAAGCCGAACATCTTGTACCTAAACACGAGCATACGCGGCTATCCGAAGGGATTTCGCGCCGGCGCCGATCCCCGCAAGCCCATTATATCGGTCGACGAGCATTTCGAGAATGTGGATTGCAAGGGTCTGGCAGCAGGACTTATGGCCATAGAGGTAAATATACATATAATTTGAGATTATAGAACAAGCTGAGGGAATCGGAATAAGTTGGCAAACCAAATTTTGTGAATAGTTGTCTGTATTTTAATTGCATTTCATGTACAATAAGCCTTACTCAACAGGGTTTATGTATATATATATATGTATATATATATGTGTATACGCATATATGTAGAGTATATATAGTGTAAAAATCATTGACGTATGTATATGTATATATCGCATATTAAAGGCTGATTCTTCAGCCCAAGCAGTTAAAAAACACCACACCTGCGCCGACTAATGGCCAGGTGTTGTGCTCTAACGATGCTCTTTTTAACCAAGTCTACGATTCTCCTCACCCAACAACAACAACAGTGTCTACCAACAACTAGAACTACACGTTGCTCTCCTCCCCTATTTTCACTCCATCGCAGGTCTGGGGATGCGGCGACAAGTCATCACGCGAAGTGCAATTGGACATCAAGAAATGGCAGATCAAGGAGGCCGAGCGACAGCGGACGGTGAAGCTTACGGCCGCCGACTGGATGGACCATCCGGATCGATATCTGCTAGAGCTGGGCGGCAGGCAGAACTATAACAATTGATCGGGAACGGCTGGCTGCGTCGAAATATACTGGGATACAGCACGAGAAGTAATCACTGGACTGAATTTGTTTTTAATTGATGTTGATTGATATTCCGTTTACTTGTTTTCATTCTATTAATATCCGCGTTTAGTATTCGATTTGATTTATGTAATGTTCGTAACGTGAATTCCGTGTATGCCTTTAAATGTACTTCGTTCTACATTGTCAGTGTCCATCTATGTGTATCGGACATCCTCTGTCTGCGTATTCCGTCTTCGTTCTAATTAAACTATTCCTCTGTTTTGTTCTATGTATCTTCGTTCAAGTGTAAAACAAATGAAAGTATTATTAAAAGACATGGGAATCGAAGTGCTTAAACAAATAATTCAATAAATGTTACAAATTATATTAAATGGCATTTCAAATTCTTCGCTCATCTCTAATCAGCAACGCGAGCAAATCAGAGTCTGCGATAAAAAAAAAACTAAGATAATAACCAAAGATCAAGGTCCATTTGACCCTTATAAAATCACGAGGAACGAAATGCATGTCGGGGGAAATCAATGATACAGCAAATGTTTTAAAAACTTTTCTTATCACGTTTACGTCTGGCGTCAACCAAAATAAAACAAAAGATAAGACCTAATATTATATTACAACGAATGAAAAGCAATGTTAGTGTGCATAGGCATGCAAATAATACAGGGTCAAATGATAAAACATAAGTCAGTTGCAAATAGTTTTCAAGATTATATTATTGCGATGTATATTAGTTTTACAATAAGAATTTCTATATAAATACAAGTCTCGCCCTTTTCGGACCGGCGGCAGTCACAAAATTCACAAGCGGCTGGCTCCATTAACTACATATTCTTCTTCGGGAATCACCTAGCGGGGGAGTTTATAAAGTAAGAATATCGTTTCGAGAGCTAGTGTATAAAATGTACGTACAAAACGCCGCTTGACCCCCAGCACTCTTATTTCATTATTAATGATTCTTTGGGCTAAGGGATGTGTGCAATTACAATAATAGTGGCATGGAGAGTGGAAAATCAGTTGGGCTGGTGCGCTTTCGCAATGAAAACTAAGGCCACAATTTCAAGGAACCCCATTCGATGGGGTTAACTAGAATGCGTTCGTTTCATGAGTATTTTAAGCCTAACACAAATAAAAAGAACGGAAATCATAAATATAAGGTTAACATAAATTGAATAAGGATTTAGGGTCGGTCGGCGTCTAGGTGATGTATTCTCGATCGCGGCGACGCCGCGTCGTTGAGGCAATAACCACAATGGGCGGACCGCCACCAGCACCGTCGTCGCCATCGCCATCATCGTCTTCGTCCGCGTCATCATCATCGTCACCGTCACCGTCATCATCCCCGCCCGTTGAGTTCGACCACTCGGATGCTGTCTGATTGCTGCCCGTGGCACTGAACTTGAGGCTGCTCGACATGCCAAACGAAACGGACAGCGAGGCGCTGAGCGACGAGGCGGCATTTAAGTGCTGGCTCACGTCCACGCCGTCCTCATCCTCGAATGCGTCGTCAATGTGCGAGTGTTGGTGATGTTGCTGGTATTGGTATTGCTGGTAGCGGTGTCACCTGCCTGCGCCGCCACCCAGCAGCATTGCATAGTCGTCATTGGACTCTGGAATGGGTGCGGCGGCCGAAGCGACTCCGGCACCGGGCGCCAGGCGCAGGAAGCTGCTATTGCCGCCAATACCAGCGCCCAGATCCCTCTCCCTTTCACGCTCACGCTCACGTAGATGCAGCGTTTCACGCTGACGCGTCGACGGCTGTGTGCCCGCCGGTCCCGGCAAGTGTAGTTGTTGTTGTTGGTAGTTGTTGCTATTGCTACTAGTGATCATATCATCGGGGGGCAAGCCTGCTAGGGGAAATCGAGATTGAGATTGGGAGTGAGTGGGTTGGTTTTCTGGGAGTGTGCTCAACTTGCCCTCGTACACGGGCACGATCAGGCGACTTGACGTTGCGCCATATGTTACCATGTTACCTGACTGCGACGAGCTGCCCGACAATTGCTGATCCTGACGTTTGCTTATAAGATACTCCGACTCGCTGCTGGAGCGTCGAGGGCTACGCGCCAGCGGCTGATAGGTGCTGCGTCCTTGGAAGCGGCGACTCAGTGAACTGCTCACAACTCCCAAGTGCTCGGTGACGTCCTCTTGCATGTCGGATATGTCCATCATGGAGAGGAAGGCGCGGCACCAGCTATGGTTCGGATTATTCCAGTACTGCGGCGAGTTGATGTGGAACGGATGATGAGGGAAGCTGTAGATATGAGCTACGGCGGCGATGAACATCTCGATGCATATGAGGAAGTTCTGGCAAAGGGGGATTTAAATGTTAAAAACTTTTACTTTATATAAATATCCATAAAGGTATCAATAAGAGAAAGAAGCTCTTGTTCAGCAGCTTAAATCGCTTGAGGCAATGGTTCACCAATAACTCACCTGCAGCAAAGATGCCAGATTCGTGTCGCCCACATCTGATCCGAAAATGTCCTTAATTATATTATAATAGACCAGCACGTTCAGCAGGACTCCTTGGCTATTATTCAAATATATAAATAATGCTCAAACACTCGGACCTTGGACAGGGTACTCTGGCACTTACAAAAAAGAGAAGAACACCACAGCCTTGATGCAGAGGAACTTGGGAATGGGCTTCATAGGCTTGAGGTCCTCCTTGTTGGCACGGTAGAAAAGCACCAGGCAGTACATGGCCACAAACTGGGAGATGTTGTTCACGACCACGATGTAGGGGAAGGCCACGTTACCGGCAAACTCGCCCTCGCCATAAACGCCGCACAGCTCACAGATGCTACGGATTAGGGATTACGATTTGCAGAAGAATTTAAGTCAATCGGCACTCACACGGAGATAAAGGTGGTGATTGGTCGCACCACCGTGTATTGGAGGATTCCGTGCTTGCAGTTGTGAATAAACTCGCGCCCCATCACCCACGGACGCATGCAGCAGAGCGGAAAGAAATGCTGCACCTGCGGCTTGTACTCCATGGTCGCCTCCAGATCCATGTTGAGATTCAAGTAGTTGAGCAGGTACACCATGAAATTGTAGATCACGTACGCCTCGTAGCACTCACGCAGCGAGTCCACGTAAATCGAGTGCTTCGGAAAGAAGAGGCCGATCCACTGCGGAGAATCGTAGAGCCAGTATTAAATTTCGCACACTTGTTTGCGGTATCCAATTCCAATTCCCATTCCGATGACCCACTTACCGCGTTCAGGGCGTAAATGGGCACCATCCACAGTATGCGAATAATGTGCTTCTGCAGAATAGGCTTCGTGAAATGTATGACGTGTTGGATAATGTGCCATATCGACACGGGCACGGCGGCCAGCACAAACAGGCCGCCGATGAGGATGAGCTGGTCGTTTCGCTGGAAGCCGTCCTTCACCGAATTCACAATCAGCAGTGGCACAACAATAATGGCGAAAATGCCATAGGTGACTATCAGCAGCGGCCGTATCCAGATCCGCCAATCCTCACAGAAGCGTCTCACGTCCAACCCGCACATCGTTTGCCCCGGCACAGTCAAGTCTCGCCTAGGTTTTCGCTTGCGATAAGGGCCCGGATTTTCTGTAGAGCAGAGCAACAAAGCTGCCTAGTTGTTGATTCGTTGCTGTTGGCGTTGCCGCCGCCCCGTTGCTGTTTTCTCTTGGCTACCAACACTCTCCGGCGCTCTCAACCGTCACTCCGTTTGCAGAATAAGATTACTGGCCACGGATTTCGCATCTACTATGCCGGCGCATTTTCAGGGATCGCTCCTAGCAGTGCAAGGGGGCGCTGGCAAGCCACTAGTTGTCCTGATTGCAATAATATTTTGGCCTTAATTCCCCTTCTTTTGTGGCAACTAGAGGTGTGACTACATCGATGCCACTATCGATGAAAAGATACTACTATACTATCAGCCATTACGATAATATCGAACAGTATAAATATTGTGATCCCAGGAATTTTTAAAAACATTTTACGTAAGTGGTGAAATCGGCCGAAACCCCATGCATTTCAGCTACCTCAATTTATTTCGGAGCATTTTTTCCAAGTGATCCACTGTACCAGGAAGTGGAGGGCATCTCTGAATGTTTTCCAACACCCTTTGCTTAACAAATTTGGTAATGGTCAAAATGCTTTACAACATGTTTTAAGGGATATACAAATCATTTCATAATTAAAATTTTTTTTTATGTTACTTGCACAATAGTGTAGGGATAATTTTACAATAATAACACTCCATATAAAAAAAAACATATATTTAAAATATTTAAAGAATATTTTCCATATGTCGATAATATCGTAATAGCATTGATGGTAGCCAATTCGCTACTACCGACAGTGGACAACACAGCGTGACCATAGCTGGAGAATTGAATCATACCAAGGCTAGGGAAATTTATTGACATTTCACAGCACACTAAACAAAATGAAACCAACTTAAACTAAAAATATTTTTCTGGTTCCTTCTTTAAAACATTGTTGAAAATACTGTAATACAGACAATGTAAACCATTTCAATATTCGTAAATATGTTAGGAAGCATAAAAGTATAGGGGCTTTTAATTTTTGTACAACCAATAAAGTCTTTAAATAAGGGATTAGAAAAATTTTCTTTTTTGATATATTTTCGTAAAAGAAATAAAACAAGGTCTTATTAGCAATCAAAAACATTTTTACCTAATTTTAAGGGATTTTTGTTTTCATTTTTGGAATTGTAAATTTAATCTGCTGTTTTTTGTACAAAATTGAGAATATCAATATCAAAGCTTTTAGATTTAAAAAAAATTGATTTTTGGCTTATTTGTGATAGATTTGAAATTCGGTCCTCTGATGCAATTGCAAACTGTAAGGGGTAACTTTGGATTCCCTTCTTGCTTAAATTTAAACAGGGATTTCAAAATATTTAAAGATATTTATATAAATGCCTCAAAAAGAAAAATAAAGCATAATGTAATTTACATATAAAGTAAAAAACCTATACGCATAGTTTTATGATTTATTTATTGTATAAGAGAATATTTCTACAAATTTAAGAGAGTTAATCAAATCGATCAAACTGCCAATCTACCATAATTTTAAGTGATCTTTTACACATTTTAAAATTAGTTTGGAGTCTGTTTAAGCAAAGAAGTGTTTTTCAAACATTTCTGAACAAACGCAATCCTTTCTCGTAACTGGATAAGGGCGTGATTGATGAACCAAAAGTCTTTGCTTTGTGTATTTTTATTAACAGATATGTGCTAAGAGTTACTTAATTCATTGGGACAGCATATACGCGATGGATTGTCCCATCTGTTCTTGTATGCAAATCTGAAAAGTTGTCCTTTATTTACCAATGTTGGTTGGTAATGACTTTGCAGTGCCCGTGGTGCCGTCGTGTCCATATACATACATACATACATACGGTCGGATTACTATTAATATACATAATTAAATTGTATTTATAAGATATAAAAACAGGGTTCTGAGCTAACTGCCTAGTTGCTGTGATGGTGCAGAAAGAGGATTGCATCGATTTGGTTGCCCGTGAGCATATAGCGCTTGTTAAACTCGTAGATTTGGTCGCGCAGAGCCTTCTTGAAGGTGAGGGTCACCACTCCGGGCACGCTCTGGTACAGGGTGGCCAGGTCGCGCAGCGTTCCATATATGTGGCCCATTTTTTGCCACCACTCAATGGGGGACTCGTCAAGCTGGACGATCACCTCGTTGCGGTAGCGCTTAAGATCTGTCTCTACTGTGCTGTCAGAGTCCCGCTTTGGCGGATTCGGGATCTCGGCAATGTCAAAGAGTAGCTCCAGTTCTGCAGACAATTGTGCGTTAGTCAAGGCTGTGTGAGATCTTTGTTTTTTTTTATACTTACTTGACCGCCTGGCCGATCCTCCACCCAATGTCCTTGGCTCTGCCTTAATGTTTACAGTGGGCGATGTGGAGGTTGTGGCGGCCCCATCGGTTGAGTCGCCGCTAGGCGTTCCTCCAAAGGCCTTGTTGTACTTGTGGGTCAACATGCGAACACATCTGTCCAGATTATCAATGGTAGTCAGGCGGTGGAAGCGCGGGTCCAACAATGCGGCAGCGGTTAGATTGTCATTGGAAATGATGTGCGACTGCAGCACCCCGGCAATGGTTCGCTTCACATTCATCATAAGCGAGTCGTCCTGCTCGGCAATACCCAGCTTCTTGATGAGTATCTTTGAGGTGATCGGGGACAACATGCTGCTCAAAGGGATATCCTCGCCGCGCAGCGTGTCCAGAGCAATCTGCCAATAAGAGTTCATCCTAGAGGTGAGGTACCTTCAGAAATTTTGGGAGTACTAGTGTGCTTACCACCAGAGCACTGAGTGCCTCAGTCACCGTCTTGGCCGTCAGTACAAGCTGATCCATGTCATCGGACCAAGAAATGGACTCTGCAAAGAACTTGAGCATTTCGTACAGAGTCCAAGGGAAGTTCTCATTGTAGGACGGAAGCTCCGCCACCTTGGCGCTGATCTCGGCAGAGTGCCGCTGGATAATGTCCTTCACCTGCTCCAGAAGCGACGCCACCTCCTCAATCTCGAAGACGCGACGCAGGCATTTGTCAATAACCGTAACGTAGCACAATATAATGGGAATATCTTAAAATCAAAATATAAGCATACATAAGTATTTACAGATAAATATGTCATTATTAAGCCCAAATGCCCTTACTCTTCTCCCTGAGATAGGTGTGCAGTAAGTCCTCGTGCTCATCGTCGTAGTTGATGATAGCCAAGGTACAGTTGGCCAAGTAAAAGTCGGTCAGCAGATCGTCAAAGACGATGTAGTCGGTGTACTCAACGGTAGCGTACAGCACGCTTCTCACCGACTGCGTTTCCTCGTCCAAATAATGGTGATATATGCTCAGGAAGCGGCGTTGCTCCACATTCACCCACTGCTCGAAGGCAAAGGAGAAGGGCTTCTCGTTAGTGAACTCCCGCGTGATGTCACCAATCTCCAGGAACTTGGAGGCGTGCATCTCGGCGATCAATGATTCAATCTTCTGCGGCTCGGGCATAGGAGCCGAGTTGTTTACCGCCTGTCGCACAAAGTCACTAAAACCAGAGTCGTACAAGGAATCCACATTTCGCAGATCCTTTATCACGATGTCCGTAAGGGCCTCCGGCAGATTGGCAATGGCAGGCGTCACGTAGCCGCCATCTTCGTGCTTAATGACCCGGTGGAGGGCGTTCGAGGGAGTAGCTATTTTGCGCTTACGGCCGAACTTTGCGTCCATGGTGACCACGCGCTCATCCTCCTCCACCAATTGATCGGCCTCGTCATAGGTGAACGGGACCATGGTCTCGTACAGCAATGTCTGTGAGGAGCCGTCCTCCTCCGCCTGCATGGCTGCCGTGGCCACAGCTGCCTCGTCCAGTTCCTCATCCGAAGCGTTGTCGTGGTTTCGATTGTTTATAAACTCCAGCTTGACCCGGCGCGTGGACACATTGCGCTTGGACAGCGGCGGGTGGGTAACGTTGCGTGGCGTTTTCCGCGGCGGTACGTGAATGTCGTGCTCCTGGCAAAGCTCCTTGAAAAGATCCTTATGGCGGTGCTGGAGATGCGCCCGCAAGTTGGTGGTGTTGCCGTGGTTAGTCAGGACTTTGTGGCACTTGATGCACACGACGTTCTGCTTGGTGATTACCTCGTTGTTGTCGTTGGAAGGGAAGCCGAAGTAGCGCCAGTAGACGCTCTTCATCTTGGGCGAGTACAGTTTGGAAAAGTTGAGCTGCCCCATATCTTCGTATTTGAGTTCGCTGATGGCGACCGGTGACGCGGGGACCTCCTCACTCATCTTCGTTTATTGGGGGATCTGCTTAACAATTATTTCGATTGGACCCGACGACGATTGCTCTTCAATGCGGGAATTAGCGCGCAATTTCTCGATTATAGATAGACGGTTCAATAGTCAATAGTTTTTTATCTGTATCAGAGGTACAGTTCAGAGTTGCCACGCGACACACCAGTCAATCGATAAGGCAATTAAACTTAATAAATGCACCAAATGCTCTCGGTGGCCGCTAATTTATTTTTGCGGACTTCGAAAATAATATTACAATGCGTCGGTGACAGTAAATGCGACTCGCGAGCGAAAAAAATGTGATTTGAAGAAAATTCTCGCTAACACTGATTGCATCACCAATCGATAGCTGGGGAAATTTCGTTGTCGGCACTGGGAATTTTCGAGGGAAATTTTCGTTCATGCTACGACGTGAAGTTGGTTGCGATTTCCTTTTTAATTCGTTGTTGGGAAGAAAAGGTGTGTAAATTTTTTGTGTGTCCAGAAATTTGTTAAAAATAACAGAGAAATGAACACAAAATTGTGCAATTGGATGTGCAAAGGCTGCGCCACTTTCGGGCGCCGCCAACGTAGCCCAGATAGTGTTTTAAATGCGCTTAATTGCGGATGAAGCAATCGAAATGAGTCAGCCACGTGGGTCACCGCCGCCGCCGCAGCTGCTGCTTCTGTTGTTTGGTTATGCCGCATATACACAACATCATATTCATGTTTTTATTGTTCCGTTGCAGCCAATCTAAACCGCCAAGATGGGTAAGGGTAACAATATGATTCCGAACCAGCACTACCACAAGTGGTGGCAGCGGCATGTGAAGACTTGGTTCAACCAGCCCGCCCGTAAGGTGCGCAGGCACGAGAACCGCGTCAAGAAGGCCAAGGCCGTCTTCCCCCGCCCCGCTAGCGGTGCCCTGCGCCCAGTGGTCCGTTGCCCCACCATCCGCTACCACACAAAGCTGCGCGCCGGCCGTGGTTTCACCCTGGAGGAGCTGAAGGTGAGTGCTTGGCTGCTAGATCCAGTCTGAAGCCACCATTAAACGCTTCTGTTCGAATCCATAGGGCGCTGGCATCAGCGCGAACTTCGCCAAGACTATCGGTATCGCTGTGGACCGCCGTCGCAAGAACAAATCCCTGGAGTCGCGCCAGCGCAACATCCAGCGCCTGAAGGAGTACCGCAGCAAGCTGATCCTGTTCCCCATCAACGAGAAGAAGATCCGCAAGGGCGAGTCCACCCTCGAGGAGTGCAAGCTGGCCACCCAGCTTAAGGGCCCCGTCATGCCCGTCAAGAACGAGCAGCCCGCCGTTGTCGAGTTCCGTGAGGTCACCAAGGACGAGAAGAAGTTCAAGGCTTTCGCTACCCTGCGCAAGGTAAGCTTACAGCGGCTTGTCTTCTACTTGGGACCTTTGATACTTATTGCTTGTCTCATTTTTAGGCTCGCACTGATGCTCGTTTGGTTGGTATTCGCGCTAAGCGCGCTAAGGAAGCCGCCGAGAGCGAGGACGCCGCCAAGGGCGACCCCAAGAAGGCCAAGAAGTAAACCGCATCCTGACCTGATAGTTCTGTCTATAACATCAACAACCAGAATAAAATATTAGTTTTTCATAAACGTGAAATATATCGCCGGTGTTTATTGTTGCTGTTATCACGGTCGATATGCATTTTATCGATAGCATCTGGTGTGATTATCGATAGGCCGATATTTGGCGCTCCGTTTTGAATTCAATGTCATCAAGTATGTAAAGAGCCTCGATGATTCTTTATGTTTTTACAATTAATGGGGTCTAAACGAGATTATAAAGAACTGAAATCTTTAACTGGCGATCAAGTTGTCACTGAATTAACTGTTCTACACACCGGCCTCTAAATTTTTCAACAAATTTTAATTATCGAACCTTAAACTTGTTTGCTACAGTAAACACTTTAACACATTCATACCCTTTGGTATTGGTCCAATTAGAAAGGATAAAATTTAGAGAGCCGTGCACTTACAAATGGCGTTCACTTACAAGGAACTTATCGAAGTGGCCATTGGCTCACCGGAATCCGGACACGTTAACTTTTACGCCTTGCAAGTTCTGCTTACGTGCTTTGCCCAGCGCTTGGAGGTCCTCGATCAGGTCGTCGTGCAGGACGATTATATGATGACCAATGCGCGCTTCCAGAACAGTTTGTGTGAGTGAGAATGGATCATTTTATGGACTTTTCAAGACTTTCTTTCTTTTTTTGTTGTATTCGCAGTAAATTTGAGTAAATCCCGGAATTCTCGTATGTTTGCTGGAGCGGATGATGGGGAAGATGCTCCGACTGAAGCGCCAGCCGAGGATGCAGCTCCGCTTGCCGAGGCCGAAGAGGCTCCGCCAGTTGACAAGGCTGAAGAGGTTCCTCCAGATGAAAAGGCCGAAGAGCCCGCTCCGCTTCCTCAGGCCGAAGAGGCCCCTCCGCTTCCTCAGACCGAGGATGTCACGGTGGAGGAAATCGCTACAACGGAACCTACCGAGGCTGCGCCAGAGTTAGAAGCAGTTCCTGCAGCTTCTGGTCTTAGTCAGGAAGAAGCTCCGGCCTCTCAGCCAGAGCCGGAACCTTCACAAGGTGAACACGAAGAAGATGAAAAATGCGAGGAAGTCCCTGTCGTGACTTCTCAGGCCAGGTCAAAAGCGTCTCTTACCTCTCTGAATGGCAACTTTTTGCGCTTAGAAGCCCGACTAACAAAAGTTGAGCTATACAACGAGCAGGGTGTCATAGAAATGAAACACTTTGTAACCAATCTTACGGGGCAGGTGAAGATCATCGTGAAGCAGCTGAACACCGTAATACACATAATGATCGAGCGGGGACAGGATCCTCAGAGAATAAAGATGCTTCGCCACTTTGCCAAAGAGCTGAAGGTGTTAATGAGAGCGGCAGACGAAGAGATTTCCATTAGATCATCCACCAACGAGGAGGATGTTGCTGAAGAAGAGCTGGGGCTGCTAGAAGAAGGACTTCAAGAGGTATCCTCTGCGAGCTCGGTGTTAGAGAAGGTCCAGGAGGAGCAGCAACAGGAATTCGGGCTGAAAACCCTTTGCTACTCCCCAAGTCGAATGCTAAACGAGCTGTTGGATAACAAAGCACAATTTTGTGCTCTTACCACCAAGGTTAACGATTTGGTAGCCGCTTTCCATAACCAGGACACCCAAAGGTTATTGGATATGATAAATGAACTGCAGGCCACCGTGCGGGAGGTCAGACTTCAAATGTCCAGCGAAATAGAGTCCAGCGGCAACATGATGACTCGTTTAAAAGTTCTTGAGGATGACGGGGCCATGCTGAAGAAGTCTGCTGTCCATTTGGACATGGTGAAATCAGATAAGGCAGAGATGGAACTTCAACTTGCTGAGAAAGTGAACTTCCAGCAGCTGGCCAAAAAGATGTCTGTAGAACAGCTAGAGGTTTTCAAGGAAAATCTGGAGCGAAAGTTCTGCGAGATTCAAAATCTCATCGGTCTGAACGAAAAGAACGTCCTCCAGATCATCGACAATCTCCGCACGACAATGGGCGTCGATGCACTGGAACTGAGTTTCAGAGACTTTTGTGTGATGATCGAGCAGAAGGTGCATACGATTGCAGACGCACTACATAAGTACATGCAGATGACCAACGATGATTGTGCCGCCGCCGCTGGCAGGGTCAAGGTGATAAACGATCTGGCCTGTCTCTCCTGCGACACCGATTGTGTCATGCGTACCGTGGAACGCTCCAAGGTGCCAACGCTCCCCACGGCAAAGGGCTCCTCCGGTCTGGGTCCCCATATAACCTACGAGCTGGGGCAGATTCGCAAAGCTGGTGCCACGAGTGCGTGGGCAAAGGGTATTTCAGGAGCTCCCATAGTGAAGTGCAATCAAAGGCATGCGGGAGGAACGCACACTATTCACACGGCTGAAGAGCACTTGCAGAAGGTGCTGCTATCCAAGAAGAACACTGTATTCACATAAAGCCTTATAACTTTCCAACAATTATGATAATGTTATATCTGTTCTGTATCATCGTTACCCATGGTAACAAAAAAAAAAAAAACGGAAAAGTTGTAGTTCTTCAAAATGGTAGAGAAAAAATTTGTTTTGAGGTATTGGCTGGGTTCTTACTTTACTATAAGTAAGTATTATATATTTAAACAATTCTCCTTAAGCTCTGAAACTTGTTTTTTTTATTCAATTTAACTGGAAATTACAGATTATTTCACAAAATTATCCTTCAAATTTATGTTTTGTTAAAATAAAAGCCCAGACATTAATCCCATAGCAGTGACCTTAAGATTAGCGTATTTGCTCTTGAACTCCTAATATTAATTGAGGCCGCCACCCCGAATTCAATACCCATATGGCAGTAATGGATTTTGTGCTCAAATGTGTACCCTTACATACATATGTATGCAAAACCCTAACACCTCTTTGGTGGACATAGGAAAAAAAGGGTTGTGCCTCAACCGAATGCGACAAGCCAATTCAATTATCGGGTGGTGCAGGCAGCATCCAGACTCAGATCCAGATTCAAATAGCAGTCCTAACCCGCACCTTGAACCTTGTTTATGCACTTCACTGATTTTTATTTCACTTAACCTTGTTTGCCGCCTTTCTCCGGGCAGGGGTGAGGTGGCAGAGGATGCTTGTTTCGGTGTCGTGTCAACTGCATTCAAATTTTTATTATTGAAATTTATGAGCGCAAAAGTGATTTTCCACACAGTTTTTCCTGCTGCCTGCTGCCACCCCTCAGTTTTTTTGGTTGGGTTTCCCGGCTTTCGAATGTTTCTCTTCCCGTTTTTACTTTGTTCCAACTGTTGTTTATTGGGCCATGCTGGTGGCCATGGCTACCGGAGAGAGGGTAGGGATGGTCCTGGCCCTGCTGATCCGGGGTAGCTGACGCAGATAGGGAAACGTGAGCAAACCGCTCGTTCGTAATTGGCAATTGTTTTTCTATTTTTGTGTGTGTCACCTTTCGCGGCGACAGTTGCGGTGAAACTTTCCTTCCTTTTTTTTGCAACATGTGCGCCGGGGTGACAAATCAAATGCAGATTTACTTTTGCGGTTCATTTGAATGGAGGTGGATGCCAGTCAGATAGGTTAAGAAAAAACACAGCAGAAAAAATCATTATTCTGTGTATAGTTAATGTAGTCTTTATATGTTCCTTACAAATATGTAGTTGAAATTATCGAAATTAGAAAACGTTTATAATGCTTTTATTTTACCTAAAATACATATTACATATGAAATTATATATTGTAAAATATGTCTTATAAAGTGTAGATTTTTTTGTAGTGTGAAAGAAGGTGCTGAGTTAGCAGTGATTGTTTGCCAAGATGTGAAGTTAATTTAACACTTTCCTTCGCACAAATGCACTTAAATTTCGTGTTGTTTTTATCGCAAAATCGATTTGCTGTTAAACCTAAAGCGCAGCATTTTCAGCATAATTGATGCCGCTTCCCCTCTTACTTGTTGGCACTGGGTTAATCTGCATATGCCGCGACTGTTGCAAGTGAAGTGTCGTCCTTGCGCCAGGATTTGATCCGAACACATACTGTGCGCATTTGTATAGCTACGCCCGCAGTTATGCCTGTATACATGTATGTATGGGTGTGCGAGGTCCTGTCTGCGCCATAAACGCAATCAGTGCTTAATGATCCGAACAGCAATTGGATTAGTGCCTGGCAGGCAGGAGGAAACACACAGAATCAGAAGCGAATCCTGGTCGTAGGATATTTAACTACGATGACGATTTACATGTAAAAGATGCACAGCTTAGGCTGCTGCCGCGTCTGATTTCCAAATTGATTAAGTTCAGGGCTAAATCTCCTCTATTAACAGCAACCACGATAACATGTTAATGCAGCTTTTACGATGGCATAAAAAATGCCCATTTGTTAAGTCTACTTATATAACATATAATACGTAAATCTATCGATTTTATCAATGTGTTATTAAATCAGGAACGAAGTTTAGGTATCTCAATAAAAGGACCATTGATAGATGTTGCATAAGTAGAAAAGTTTATTCATCATGATATATTTATTAAATATTTTATAATGCAGTAATTGGTGTAAGAAAATATAAAATAATTTTTAAATAGTTTAAAGTATGTGCAATCTTGTGTGCCTTAGAGATTTGTAAAGTTTTATATATTATACACAACACAAACCTCCAGGCAATATTAAATGTTGATGCAAATAATACAATAAATTCCAACATTTTACCTACTTTTTGTATAAAAAGTACTCTAGGCTTGTCGAATTCCCCTCTTTCTCAACAACAACTGTTTCGCCCCATCAATTAAATCCCTCACCCAGACTATCCTTGCAATTAGATCAGCTATAGAGAGTCCCCTAGTTCCTCACTCATCTGTTTCCTAACACACAATGAAATGCTTATTATTTTTCCATAAAAAACCACCCAAAAACCAAACAAATTAATCAAATATGCAAATAAGCGGGCTGGGTCGGCCCCTTCGCCGTCATCCCATATTTTCACGCATCATCTATCAAAAATTGGCACTCCGCATAAAAAAAAGAGAAGGCAAATAATAATGCAAATCAGGCGACGACCCTCTCCTCCTCTCCCAGGATGTTGCTTTTTCAGCCCACTTGGCTCGATTATGAGATCAATAGGGCCCAGCACACGATCCTGGCAAAACAAATCGTAAAAAAGGCAAATTGCAATGGGGCGCGAAGTATCGAAATCGAATTAGAATCACAATGGCAGCAAAATATTCGCATGTGCGAAAAATAATTGCCGGAAAATATGCAAATGAGGTGGGAAAAAGTGGCTGAGGGCGTGAAATTGAAAATTGCATGGGCAAGGAAGCCACTCGAAGCAATAAATCGGAGAGTTGAATGTCCTTAGTGCTGCCGCCTCGTGTTGGGTCCCTCTTCGTGTCAACACGAATAATAACTGGGCAAGCTGGCTCCGAAACCCTTTTGGCCAAAATCAATTAACATTTTGGGAAGCAATGGGCGTGACGGCGCTGAACAATAACAGCCGTAAGGACAACACACGATAATCAAGGAGTGGGACACCGCAAAATTGCTAAATGTTGCATGCCACAGCACTTCGTACTGGGGGAAACAAAGCGAGTGTCTGGCTTGGGTTATTGATTTGATAATACATTAAACGCTTTTGGTTTTCAAATTTATGTTCCGGAGCCATGAACTCTGTAAAATGAGCTTGCTGTCAAGGCGTTAACTTTAAGGTAAAGTGAAAGGGCGTAAAGGTTCTTTAGTTTGTGAAATAGAAGGATGAAATTGTAATTAATTGCTTTATTTAATAATATAATTTAGATTATTTTGAATGTGAATGGAGTAGACCTTTAAAACTAAACGTTTACTGTGTCAATTTAAGTTCTTCTTGTGGAAGATCATGTTGTCTGCTTGCAAATAATGTTTAATTTAAGCTTCTCAGAGCTCGCAGCCAACCGTCTAGCCAAAGCCATTATCTCCAGGTCCAACAAGGCAACAAAAAAGTTGTGAAAAAAAGTAAAATGTGCTCAAGTGCCTGGCAGATGATGTCCCAGCCAGCAGACTTTAAAGAATTCTCTCATTGCAGTCAGCAGAAGGAAACCCCTTGAAGCAAAAAACAATTACGCAACTGTCCAAAAGCAACCGAAAAAACAAGAATTGCGACGAAACCGCAGCCGCAGTTTATCGCATAATCAAGTGCAGACAACAGATTTGAATTTTTCAATGAAAAACACATGTTAGGAAATTGTCCAGGGAGTGCCAGGTCCAACCTGACCCACCCGACCGACCACCGACCACGGACCACAAGTGAAACATTTGAATAGGCTTTAAAATCAAGTGTCTGTGTGTAATGCGATATTTAAATTTTTACCCCGAAAAAAAGCGTGCATAAAAAACGGCCGTCAGATATGGGAAATAGATATACTCTAATATAAACCCCGTCGGGGGTTGGCTAAGCCCGCTAATGTGAATACAATAGAGCCACTTGAGGCGACCGGGGATCGTTTACTCACGCCACCAAAAAACCGCAGATGGGAGGGTGGTTCCTCCACAGCCCAAGTCCAAAACCAGAACAACCCCTTCCCCGGAGCCACGGAAAAAAAGGTCGTCGCCGTCTGACTTTCAATTAATCAAATTATCGCGCGCCCCTGGGGGTTGATACAAACACAAAGTGGACTGAGCGGGCAACGGTGGCTGCCACTTGAAAATTGCAGATGGAGGGAAGGGCAAACATTTGTCCACTTTTAGCAATTCGCACAGGTCAACATATTCAACGATTGCGGATCCTGTAAATTTCCGATTGTTGTTGTTTATCGCGTGTCCTGGCAACATCAATAAATTGTCAAAATCTGTCAAAATTTTTAATGACTGTGTGACGGCTAATAACTGAAAATCGATTTGTTCGAGCCGATGTTCGACTGATTGCAATTGCGATTGAGTTTGCAGCTTTTTTACTGGCTACTGCGGACATTTTTATGAATTGCTCTTCTGGACAAACAGTTTTTAATGATCAGGGAACATTTTAGAGTTTTTAACGTCATGCGGTTATTTTTCATCCATCTGAAAATCAAAAAATCGACCATGTGGGCGAGGGTTTTTATGAGGTTTATAATACAAAAGGATAGTAAATGAATTTTAAAAACTTTTTACTAAGGAAAAAATATAAATAAATATTAGGATATAAACTGTTTTGTTCTGGGCTTAATGTAAACTGTTGGGTAGAGTTTTTGGGAAATTAAAGTTAAGGCTGAATTGCTATTGCTATTACTTTATATGGATTCCTTTTCTCTGTAATAATATATTGTAATGGATTCTTTTACCGATTATATACCTACATTTAACTAGATTTAAATAAGGTTTTTAATATAAACGATGAGTTAAATAAATATTAAAGTTACCTAAATTTAAGAAAAAATAAAATGATAAACACATGACATAAAACTGACGAGCATCCTTAACCCCGTATCCCATAGTAGATCACTCTGCTCTGTTGCTTTCCTGCTTTTTTTTTTCTCGAAAAATATTATTTCCAGTGCACATTCGTTCCAATCACTGGCTTTCACTTTGCCCAAAAAACCACAATCCCTGAAACTTTTGCACCTGTGTCGGATGTCCAGGAAACCTCAACCAAATGCAAGTGCAGGACTTGGACAAACACCACCATTCCCACCAACTCCCCTTTTAAAGCCGTTCTGTCTACTCCTTTGGTTTAATTGCTGTGGCATATCATTGCCGAAACTTGACAACAATCCCACAAAGATTCGAGTCCTTCGAGTCAATGGTTGTGTACTCCTGCTTGTAACATGCATAAATTACGAGTATCGCAACTGTAACGTTCATGTCGCGGATGTTTCAGTTCATTAGGGGACAGTTTTCGACCTTAACCCTTTCCATGTTCATATGCAAAATAATGCCGCATCATTAGTAGACTCTGGGAAAAAGGGTTGCAAGTGGGGCACGTGGCAGGCACCGGCTGCAGTCCTTCGATTCAAATTTAGATATGGACTCTGACTCGGTCTCTGTCTCTCTCTCACTCCTGACCCAACATGGAAATCGAGTTTTTTGCTGGATTTACAGGATTTGCATATGCTGATGTTCACAGCATCATGCGAATTAGATTTTAGTGTTTTTCATTGTTGCAGGTCAAAGGGTTTGATGAGGGCAAATGCGAAACTGTCTAGTCATATTAGTCTCTGATTTCACCAACTGTGAAGTTGGAAAAAATTTGTGGAAATACATAAAAAACTCTCTAAAAAATTGAATAAATAAAGCCATTACTTTCCTTAAATTCTTTGGAATGACAATGAAATAAACTAGGGGAAAATAAACCCTTTTTAGCATATTTATAGTTGCCATTGTTTAAATGGTATGGTTTGTAGCATATTTTTGATGTATTTAAGATAAAATATTGCATTTTATTATTAACTTATTTCTATTTTTAGTATAAACAATACGAAATTAATATTTTTAGCCTTATTTTTTTTTATTTTTAAAGCTTTGCACATCCTCCACCTTAAAATCTGTTCTACTTGGTCTGCACTGCCTCCAATTTCTGGACTTTACGCCTCCTTTCTCGATCACTGATTTTTTCCCACAAACAACAGGGAAGCCACACAAAAAAAGGTTGACCTTGTTACTTTTTTTAAATTTTTTTTGGCAAAAGACTCAGCAAAATCGACGATCCATCTCAGTGGTGCAAGTTACCTGCCGAACATCCAAGGGCCAGGAGAGATTGTGGGGAGTGGGCACAGTTGGTCAGGTATTCACGCTTCATCCACTCATAAGTCACGGCTCTGTTTTCCGGGCCAAGGAGTTAAATGTTGGGCAACCCATAAATCAGCTCTTCATATGAGCAACAGTTCATCGGATCGGCGTACATATATCTCTAATAATGATATTAGGGCACGCTCTCCAGGTATATTTGCCAGAAAAGTGGGAGGCATTTCTCAGGCTCCTTTCCCTTTTTACAGCCCCGACGGGCGGGCGAGGCATCGTGACACCATCTTCATCTCCATTTTCAACTGCGGCAGACTCATAACCTGCAATAAGGCGAATCTCCAAGAGGCCTCATCCGCCCCCTCTGCCTCACACAAAATTTTGTTAAAGCACTCAAAAAAATAAATTAAAGGAGTAGACCTTAACTAGAATATCCTATAAATTAAGTTTAAAGAAATCTTTGCTTTAAACTTAAGGAAATAAAATTTTAGTATAGTACTGTTTTTTATAAATTGTTATTATTATTATTATTATTATTATTATTATTATTTTTTATAAATTATTTTTAGTAGTGTTTAAGAAATAACAATTACGAAACTAAAACTACGCAGCATAACCAAGCTTACCTCAAAGTTGCCAGTAGAAGAGGAGCCGCAAGAAGGATAAGAGCGAAGCCCTCCCCTTTAACTTTTCCTGAAAAAAGAGTAAACATCATGTGCAACAACAACTGCAAGCCGGAAAGTTACTCTTTCTTCAGGCACTCTTCTTCTCCTTGTTATACTCCTATGACACGATAAATACAGGCTTGGTCTTATAAGTTGAAGTTGGTAAATTAAGCTTTCTGCAACGAGATTAAAATTATGATGACCTGAAGAACATTAAAAATCAAGTAAGATTTAAATAAAATAAATTACTCCGTTCGCACCTTTAAATAATTTTTATAATAATCCCCCCCCCCCGTTCTTATAGTCTCATCCCCCAAAAAAACTTTTACCGACGTTCCTGACACTGACCAAAACAAAGAGAGTAAAAAAGTTCGACTTGCTATGCATGCTTGAAAAAGAAACTGCGCAAATGATGATTATGATGATGAAGATGATGAAGAGGATGATCAAGCGACGATGTGATTGAAACAAAACATCTTATTATTACCTTCGACCGGTCGAAGGAACGACCCCATGCGACCTCGACGTGAAAACGGGCGAAAAAGAGTAAAAACAACAAAAGCACAAAGAGTGCGCAAAATATTTCCCACGCCCAGAGGCCGGGGCCAGCCTTTTGTCGTCGTGTCCGTCTCCTTCGCATCATCATCATCATTATCATCATCATCGTTATTGTCTTCTCCTTGTCCGTCGTTCCATATAAGGCAACGTCCTTCCAACGCCCCCTTGCATGCCCCCTCCTGCCCTTTTGGGAGAGTTTGCAAAAATGTAAAGGCAAACGAAAAAGAAGTGAACAGTGTCGAAATTTTTGCGCCTCCTTTTCCCTCCTGTGCTTTCCCTGGCCATCGCTTAAGCCTCAACCTTAACCCCTTCCTTTGTCTTCGTGATTGATTTCACCCTGCCCCTGCCCACAACATAATTCTTTAGCTTTCACAGCTCATTGAGCTTGAAAAGTCGCTCACACGGGGACTGGTTGACAATTGACAGGTATCAAGTGGTTAGGGCTCATAATTATAGTTTTCGGCGATGCGGAAAATGTGAGCCAAGACTGAGGTTTTTTGTGTTGGAGCTTCTGACCCGGAGATGCACAACAAAAAATAAATGTAAGTACTGTCGATTTTATTCAATAAGTTACACTCAGGAAATATGTGGCATTTGTACATTTCAGAAAACTAGGAGAGGTCCTTGCCAATGTCGTTGTTTTGTCGTTTGCATAAATGTAATATATAACAAAATTATTGTTGGTAAACTCAGTAAATAAACCCATAAAGATTTTTTTAAGCAGTTAAAATTATTCAACAAAATAAATTGTTTATGTTCCTCAATATTCACTGTTTTATGTTCCTTGAGAGCAGAAATCTTAAGATCAAAACCAGATTTATGAAACTGACCAACATCCTACAGTAAAATGCTTAAATTTGTTACTATTATTAAATCACAATGCAAAGTGTAGCTAAAATTATGAACAACGCAAAGTTTTACTTTCTGTTTTTGTCGGTTAAATTATCCTTTATAATATAATTTAGCTAAAATATCAATTTGTGGAATTACATGCATATTAAGGCCTTAATAGTGTCATTATGGTAATTTCTTTGGGTGTATCTTGGTCAAGTGTCTCGGGACCGACATCAGGTTAATGGTTTGAGGTAACCGAAGTAACCGCAACACTGGCATCCTCATCCCGTCTAATCAAAGTTTTTCCCCATTGAGCCCAGAGTATTTTACATTTCATTATTGTGTCGAAAAGGCGAAATACTTTCAATGAAAGTGGTCCTGGACCAGCTGCTTGAGTTCCCCCTTATCATCATCATCAACATTATAAATATAATCATTCCGGGCGAAGTTCAAGTCCTGGGAGTCTGGAATCTGTGTTATTGATCAGTGCTGCGCAATTAACTCACAAACTTATGTCTTCGATGTCCTGAATCCACCTCCACCTCAGACTCACGCATACAGTGACGGAAACAGGAGCAACACCAACAGGTTGACAGGCTCTCTCCTTCCGATTCCACCTCGTTCCCATGCACTGACAACAACCATTTTTACAATTATTTAGTGTTGTTTTATTTTCCGATTTTTCTTCAGTAATATTTATAGACGTTTTGTTCATAAAAATCTAAATTTAAATAAATATATATTTTCTCTTTATATATAAATGTCTTAAATATACATATTAACTTAAAGTTTAAAAATGTTGTGCATTTTCTAGGTGACTTGGTACCCGCGCGTTAATATTCTTTTATAATTAAATATTGTAAACAAAATATGATTTTAATTAAAAGTGTTCTAAAACGATTAATACGTTTATATCTATGTGTAGTAGAATTTTTTCAGATAAAAAAACAGCTTACAATGGTCCGATCGTAAAAATAAAGAGGGCTTATAAATTAATTTATAAAAATTTTTATAAATTAGTTGAAAATTCATTTTTTTATGAAATGCCACTTAAATCTTCACCCTCCTTCTGTATAGTATTATAAGGTTTTATTATAAATTAATTTTTTCTATAAATATATATATAATTATTTAAAGCTTTAAAAGCACAAAGTAAATATAAAAAGAAAGCCTTATCTCTTGACTTGAAGTGCGCACCACAAATGTTTCTTACGATTGGGGTTGCTCGAGTCCACCGGTTCTGCCCTGCTTTTTTCCGGTGTAGGGTTGGTTTATCCACCACTGCGTCGGTGGTGTGGGCAGCCGCTGCTGCTGCCTGTGGTGGTGACTTGCAACTCGAAATTGCTCCTTCGGCCCGTGGCCACACTCAACCTGACTTCATTCGTTCACCACTCGCGCTCGACAACGGACGTGGCATCGGGTCGAATCAGCTCGCATCGCATCGAATCGCATCTCATCGGATCAGTTAAAGGTTCAGAAAGTCGTCAATTGACACAAATTGAATGCAATTTGCCGAGAGTGCGAAATGTGTGTCTAACTGAAGCCCAGACTCGCCGCCATCCTCGCTTCTTCCGCGTGCTTAGCTCAGCTGAGCTTAGTTGATCGGCTGAATCAGTGAAAGTAAACAAAGCCGCGAACTCAGCAACTTACGAGTAAGAACTCCCCCGCTTCCAAGATGGCAGATGAGAGTCTGCATACCATGCCATTGGAGCACAACATCGATTACCATATCGTGACGCTCTTCGAGCGTTTGGAGGCGATGCGCAAGGACTCGCCCGGCGGCGGCAATGGGGTCAACAATCGCCTGTCCAGCACCCTCCAAGCGCCCAAGCGCAGCATGCAGGCCGAGATTCGCACCCTGGAGTTTTGGAGGTGAGTGGTCAATAAATCTGTAATAATAATAGAACAAGTGGAAGGGAAAAAATGACAAACAAGACAGTGTTTCCCTATTTTGCTTGATTTTAAAACTATATTTTTTTTTTGCCTGTGCATATCTACTCCCGAGGCTTTTGTTTTCCCTGCCATTTTATCCACTCGCTTTCAATTTGCTCAACTTTAGGTGGCAATTGTTTGATGTCATTTGTTTCTGAACTCTAAGTAATTGAAATCCAAGTGCTCCTCCAGACATAATCAAGATAATCGCCAAAGCTAAGCACATTGGCAACCTTTCACGAGCACTTTGTAGCTCATTCTCCCCGGGTTCCTGGGCGCTCAACAAATTTCAAAATAATTAACATTTCATCACGAACTGATGGAGTAATTAAATCTTTGCCGGGAGCAGGAGTGAATACTCTTAAGACATGTCAAGCGCAAGAATTTCAACTAAACTACGCAACATTTCCCCCTCGGCTCTCCATTCCCCGGCAAGTGACCATTAAAAAAAATAAGTGAATTCAATGGAAGAGGGGGCCCAGACTTATGTACCTACATATACTATAGGTCGTATAGTTTCGATTAAAGAGCTCAGGGAAAAGCTGAATTTATGATTTTATGGAAATTCATCATAACCCCAGCCCAGTTTGTTTGATTTTTTCGTTTATTTTACTTTTATCGCGCCCCGGGACTTCGTTTGCTTTGAGCTTAATGCGAAATTCGTTGACTAAGTTGGAGTTGCGGCACGTCCAGCGGGAATCCGCTGGAATCAGCGGCATTGCAGCTGCTCATCAACCGCTGACATGCCCCATTCCCTACTCCGCCCCTGCTTAATTGTCACTGCAATGCAAAATGCTCGGGGGCAACAAGAGCGCGCATTGTGTGTGTGGATTCTTGATTTGTGCAACACAGTGAATATCCGCTAAATCCATTTTTAATAATTATATTTTAATTTTAAACTTATTGGAAATATACATTTTTAGGCAAGAAAAATTAAATAATTCATTAAATTGGGGTTAAAAAAATGAAATTTATGCCCGAAAAAATATCTTAAATAGGAAAGCAGTTTGGTTTTAAAAATTCATATTAAGGAAGGAATATAGTAATAAATGGTTTTAAAATCACGTAGTTTAAAGGGAAGTTTATTAATTTAAAATAAATATTCCAAAGTTTATTTACACCAAAAAACTTCCCAAAAAGAAAATACTAAGAAATATATATTTCATTTATTTTGTGGCCAACGTTAAAGCTTGTTATAATAAAAATCTAGACGAAAACACTTTGAATTATTTTTGTAAATTAGTAACAAGTTATAAATAACTTTAAAATTACTTTAGTGAACTCTAAAAGTTTTTAGAAATAAAATTAATAAATGAAAGTATTTACCGCTAAAAGTATTTACGGCTCAGTGTTTACTGTACGCACTCCAGTCACACACGGAATGGCATGCAAACCCAACTCGAACACAGTTGCGGAATTATTCTAACCCCGGGCTATGGTCCGCCGCTTTCCTCCTGCTCCTCCCTTTCCAGATCCATCATCAGCGAATGCCTGGCCTCGTTCCTGTACGTGTTCATCGTCTGCGGTGCCGCCGCAGGCGCCGGCGTGGGGGCCAGTATCTCCTCCGTGCTGCTGGCCACGGCTTTGGCCTCTGGACTGGCTATGGCAACACTGACGCAGTGCTTTCTCCAGATCTCGGGTAAGCTAACTCTGCCAAAGAAGACAATAAACAACTGTGTGGGGACAATAACAACAGCAACAGCAAGAACATCAGAGAAGAGCAGACAATAAACAGGGCGACAAGTGTTTGTGGGCCCTTGGACTTGCGTGGGAAACTGCCGTTTTTTTTTTGTCAAAGTAGAACCAAAGCAAACCGAACACGAACCCCATTTTTTTGTTTGTTATATTTTCGAAAAGGCAATGCACTCCGTGCGGAGCCACCTACTCCCCCTCCGACTCCGACTGCGACTCCTACTCCTTCTTCTGCCTCCTTGTCTTATCGCCCCAGGCGCACTTGTGGTGCCATCGTCTGGCCCAAGCTCTTATTTCTCCCTTTTTCCCTTACATTTACTCTGGTATTTATATATTTGTTCATTTGCGTTGACATTCAAGGCAATTAAACGACTGCAGGAAAAAAAGCATAAGACCATAGTAGGGAGAGGAAGCAAAAGGACAGGGAGCAGGCCACTGGGACCATGTGTTCTTGATTTGCCTTTAGCGAAACTCCCCATTTTGCGGTTCGCGATTCCCTGCCTTTTTCACAGCCAATTGGTTGAGCATTAAGTTATGATGTTATCTTTTGCCTTCCGCAGAAGTGTCAAAGTGATATTTAACTTTACTCCCGGGGGAGCCATCCATTATATACCCAACGGTGGCCGAGACTGCTCCTATCTTAAGTAATTTTCCATATTTTTTCTTTCATGCAGGCGCCCATGTTAATCCCGCCGTGACCCTGGCCCTGTGCGTGGTAAGGAGTATCTCTCCAATTCGTGCCGCCATGTACATTACCGCCCAATGCGGCGGAGGAATTGCCGGAGCGGCTCTACTTTACGGGTAAGTTTGACTTCGAGTAACTTGAAGATATTATTGTAAACATAAAAAAGGAATCTCAATACGGTTTAAATATAAGAACACTCCTTATACCTCTCTGGGCGCTATATCGTTATACTAGGCCTTCCAAACAACCTTAATTGAGCCTGAATATCCTCCAGCGCTATCCTAATTCAAGCAAATAATTGAGGCTAACAAGTATTCTATTAGGCCAACCCGTTCTTCCCTCAAAATCTCAACTAATCAAACTCAATTCAGCTGGAATTCATTTTGAATTTTCGGCTTGCAACAATGTACGTGGGGTAATTGTATGTGCGTGTATTGCCTTCATGTCCGAATGCCTGACCACAGCAATTTCTACATTATGCCAAGGACACTACACTGCATCATCGTGCTGCCTCCTGCATCTGCGTGCGGATTTGCCCAAACAGCAAACACGAGAGTTTCAAATTAAATCCAACAGGCTGTTCCAAGGGCCAGGTCGTAAATCAAAGCGTAAAAAGATTGCTAGACAGGATACCGAATAGAGAGACAGATGAGACGCACTCTCGGGGCGATGACTGTACAACAAGGACTCTCGGCAGGAAGCGTGAAATGAAATGCGTGTGTGCGGAGAAGGAGAAATGGAAAATTCTATAAACGGGATATGCAGGTAATCCACACACACAAGACACACTCACCTGCGTGGACAGGACGCAGGTAGCTGGTAGAGAAACATCTGCCCCTCAGCTCTCTATCCCTGCGTAGTGATTTCCCGCCTCGAAAGGGAACTTGTCCTTTGTAATGCCTAGATAAAGGACGACACAGGATAGATCTATACGCACACACCAGCCGAAAATCTTGTGCCCGTCAGGGTTTTCCTTTGTGACCGACCAGGAACAGGATGAAAGATAGCAGAAACTTTACTCCTCTATACTACTCCTTGCTCCTTCGTAAGTGCGCCTGCGCACCATTTTTCAAATATCGCTCCAGTTCCCTGTGCTGGGTTTTTTGTGCTGAGCGTTGAACTCCTTTTCGTGGCAATGCTTAATGTTAATGCCTCGTCCCGATTGTCTGCTCGACATCTGTTCCGACCCTCGGAGGAGAGGAGCCCCTGCTTTTTAAGTGCGTTGGCATCTTTACTTTCTACAGATCCTCGTGCGGGAGAAAGGGAACGAGAACGGGAACGGGGACGGAAGAAACATGTTTCAGCTGCTGCTACTGCGATCAGGTTCGGTTTTTTTCTTTTCGTTTTCGTACTCTGCTGAAATGGATTTCTTAGGGTCCAACGAGTTCACTTTGTGTTTTAGTCGAAACACATGTTTCTCCAAGAGAAATCCCTAAAAAAGACAAACTGAAGGCTTCTTCTCCATACAGCTGCTGATTAATTGGTTTAGATTCCGATTATATATATTTTAGGTTATAGAGCAGGAATTGGAGGCTTCCGAGAATTTCTTTGATTTGTTATAGGACTTCCAAGTTAATTATTACTGTGATTCGGTAAAAAAAAAATTTGGTGAAAAGAATATTGCCTAAAATATACGGATTTCTAATTTAAAAAGTTTTAAAAACATAAAAGAGTAAAATTCGTGTCTTACACAATGATTTCTTTAAGATTTGTTGTGTATTTTTTGTAATGCAAATGATATGTGCGATAAATATCCTAGGGCCGAGGTGGGCACACATGCTAAGTAACCGTCGCGCCACCCCCAAGGACCTGCCACTTCAGCTGTCCTTCCTGCTCCTCGCGCTGTCACATGTCACTTGGCACTTACCCTAATTGCGCCGCATATGCCACATGTGGCCAAGTAGCAGCGAATTCAGCCGAGCTCAGTTCAGTCTCAACTTCATTATCTTTCATAAAGAACGCAGAAAGTAAGTGGCAGGGGGTCGGGGAAACGGTCCTGAGTATCGATATCCGGCTCAGGGATATTTGAATAGTCTTTAGCTGCTCCTCCTCGCAATTCAATGATTTCTTGCTCGTTCTCAATGTATTTTTTGTTTTGTTTTTTTTTTTTGTGGGTTCGAAGAACGCGCGCTGAGCACGTTCCAAAAATGCGAGTAGCCTTTGAAAATGACGAGAGATAAAAATCAGGTAGAGGCCGTCAAAGACCGAGGAACGAAGAAAACCAAAAAAGCAGAGAAGCATAATTAACATTTCCAACGGATTGTCGGCCTTTGTCCATGGTTCTTCGTAGCTGCGCCTGCGCGCAGGATGCAGGATGCGGTGCGGAAACTTGAAATCAAACACGTGTCGCCGGAGTCGCCGCTGCTTCGCTCTGGTTGGTCAGTTCGAGGAGCAGCTGGAAAAAACGCAGGCAGGGCTGTGCACACACCTGCTGCCCAAAACAAAAATTACTGTTGGCGAGGATACACAAAGAAACCGAAAGACAAAAAAAAAACATAAAAATGAAAACGCAAAACAGGATTTCGAAGCGAGCAACATTTAAATTTTAAACAGAAAACTGAAACGAATTGAACTGGTCAGGGGAAAAGAAGATTAGGGCCTGGCACTGGGGGAAATATTTAGGAGTTACAGCAGAGAGTATAAATTGGGAATATTATAAATTACTTGCAGGATAACTATATACTTACAGATTATAAGCTTAAAAATATATTGAACATAAATTCCGGAAATATCTTTGAACATAAATTCCTGAAATATCAAAAGGTTGTTATTTTTATCCAGAACTTCCAAGAATGATTTGACTATAAACAAGATTCATAAAATTATTATGTTGGAACCAGTCACATCCTACATCTCCCTTTTATCATTGAAATTCCTATTCAAACATTTAAAAATTGTTTGCCCTGCAACCCTTTCGATTTTTATCTTCCTGCACTTCCTGCGTGTGCAAGGATGGGTTAGCGGGAATTGAAATCGTAATCAATTCGTGTCACATGGGCAATTCAATTACTAAATCCGTTCCCGTTCCTGTTTCCATTCCCTTTCCCTTTCCCCTTTTATTAGGTACTACTGCTCCGGCGGCTTATCGCACTTTGGCTGGGAAATGGCATCCTGCCAGTGCTTCCGGTTGCCTTCACTTGACCTCTGCATCCGCATTCGCATCTAAAATAGAGCACAGGTGGTCCAGTTAAACAGTTATGTCGTCGCCATTCATACAACACCTGGGAGATGGGGTTAAAAAAAAAAGAGTTCATTAAAATTGCACTACCTAAAATGCACTTGTGTATTTATATTTAATGAAGTATTTATGGTTTTCCAACGGCTACGATTTTTAAAATTTTAGCTAAAATATTTTAGACTGAAAATATTCAACATTTTGATGTTGGAATTCTTTGAACTGTATAGAAAGTAAAATTAAAATAACATTCATATTAATTGAAACCCATATATTTCGTTGCCTAAAAGCAGGCAACAAACTATAGTGACATGCCTCTACTTTTTCATGGAAAACCTTTTAAATTAACTTTAATATTTGTTCAATGAGATTTTACCAAATAAAAAATAGGAATGCACAACCCGTGTTAGTTTTTGCTTTAAATCAACTGTGAATACTGAAACACATTTAGTGATTCGGTGGCATAATTTGATTTGGGAGACGCATCGGGATTGCGGGTCCCAGTCCCCAATCCTTGCAAGCCCCAAAAGCCAACCCCCAGCGAAACCACACCGAAAGCCAACCTAAACCAAACCAAACCGAGCGTGTTGCACATGGCAATCCGCATGTCGCAATCCGCAATCCGCCACCAGTCATTCGCCTTTCGCCAGGATTCGCGGTGGCTAGAGAGCTAAAATGTGCGAGGAAATGTGCCAGTGTTCGTTCACACTTGGGGATAAGGATAACGAGGAATCCTGTTCACAGTTCAAGTTTGCAGTTTGCCGGCACTTGGTTCTTTTTTGGCATTTTTATTTTTTTATTCCGCAAACAATTTGCACAGGAAGAACCTGCTGAAAGGCACTGCCCGCCCAACGTTCTGCCATTTCCGGCTACTTAGTTGCGTCCTGCCCTCTGGCCCCACAACCCATGCGAGTGTTTGTTTGTTTATCTCTGTGGACGAGTGGTTTTGGTCACTGGCGTCCTGTGAAATTAGCACTTTATAGATTTATGAGCAAACAAGCACCCAAGCTCTCCCTCCAAGTTGAAGTTCCCTCCGTTGGCAAACTGTTTTCCTAAGCGATCAAATTTTAATCAAGACTGAAGAGCAATTGGTGGTCACAGTGGAAGCCATTGTGGCGAGGGCTTCTTGGGAATCTGTTGGGGATTATGGCCGCCTAATGCCCGCTAAGCCCAGCCCACACGGATACACTTCCAATCCCCGCCAGCAACCGGAACTCGGAGCAATTTCCCTTTGAAAGGCGTTCTATTTGCCCAAGTACTTTTAAGTGCATTCCGAAAGCATTTATTTCCGGATTTTCGCAAAGCAGAAAGAGGAGAGGGAGGCGGCAACTGGAGGTGGATTCTAGGAGCTTGAAATTCCTGAGTGCCAGGTAGAGGATTTTGCGGTTTGGCAAAATGGTATCTAATGCATCTCCCGGCTGCCAGTGACAACAATCCAGAGAGTTCGAGCCGTGTAATATATGATGGTTTTTGAAAAACTTTTGCATCCTGCATTAGGATACGAATTATCCCCATAAATCGCAAGGCTTCAAAAACTCATTTTGGGCCCACAGGAGGTGCTCAACAACTTGGGAAACTCGTTAATTGAAACTTTGACAGTCTAAATGATGTTGAGGCAGTTCAAGTGTGAACAGATTAATGCGGTTGAGAGTTTGACTGTAGGTCAGGACGAGTATGAGGGTTGCTTTCGGAACTGTCACAGCGTTAAATAATAAATAATATAGATTGTCATTGACTTTTTGGGTTGGCAAACTTTTCACTTGAATCAATCAGGTATCAGCTGTAGTGCGAAATCGAATAAACGAAATTCAAAAGGCTAATATATATGCTTTACTTTATATTTAATATACTCATGACTTTTATTTCTCTTTTCAGAGTCTCTGGACCAGGATATCAGGGAAATCTGCTGGCTGCCATCTCACAAAGCGGTTCCCTGGCCGCCTGGGAACGCTTCGGTGTGGAATTTATCCTCACTTTCCTGGTGGTGCTCTGCTACTTCGTGTCCACGGATCCCCTAAGAAGGTTCATGGGCAACTCGGCCGTCTCGATTGGAGCTGCCTACAGCGCCTGCTGCTTTGTGTCGGTAAGTTGATGAGAGCCTTGACTTGAGTCCCAGGAATTCCGGGACTGAGAACCATTGAAATCTGAAAACCAGAAGAAGAACCCGCCAAAACCGAAACCGAAACTGAAACCGAAAACAAACAACTGAAACGCACCTGCCGACTGTGACTCTGTCATTTTGATGCTGCAAAATCGCAGCATGACAACGGACGAGATAAACTGGGTTTCAGGTAGAAGAGGCTTTTATTAGGGCTGGCGGAGGGGCAAAGAGCCGGGATAATTAATTTAGCGCAGGGACTGCCAGGACAGAGCTGCATTGTTGGCATAGCGGACAGTTTTTGGCGGCATTCAAAGGAGATATTATGATGATGATGACGAGGGGAAAGCGATTAAAGTCGGGCTTATATCGATGGTGGATTGAATTACGATTAGGATGAGATTCGCGGAAAGTGTTGATTGCTAGCCAGCACTCGAGAGGGTAACATAACTTTGATGAGTCTTTAGAAAATGTATTAAGACAAGGATTTACTTCTAAAGTATGTTATCTTCTTTTGGGGATTAAAAAAAAACGAAATTAATCTTCAGCTTAGTTTATTTCATAAACAGATTCTATGATAGACTTTGGCTAATACTACTAATTTAATCTTTAATCTCTTCAAATTTTGTCTGAACTTTAGCCAAATTCTGCACAAAATCAGGGCGCTTAGTTTATCTCTCTTCCTAAACATGTTTTCTTAAAGGAAACCCATTAACTCTTGTAGTTTACTTTATTTAATTTTTAAATTCAAAGACTCCCAAGACGCAAGCTAGAGAGCCTTGGGTGCAGTTTATTTTCCACTAGACTTTGTCCTTAAAAAGCAAAGCAACTTTTCCCCCAACTACCTAGCTTTTGATGAACAGCGTGCAGTAAATTCCGGTTTAAACTTGTGAAACCATTTAAATTCCTCCTTAATTTGTCAAAAATCTAACCAAATCCTCCCTCTTCTCCTGTCCCCTCAGATGCCCTACCTGAATCCAGCCCGATCCCTGGGTCCCTCGTTTGTGCTGAACAAATGGGACAACCACTGGGTGTACTGGTTCGGACCTTTGGTGGGCGGCATGGCCTCCGGCATCGTGTACGAGTATGTGTTCAACTCGCGCCGCAACCTGCGCCACGGCAAGGGGAGCATCGACAACGACTCTAGCTCTATCCACTCTGAGGACGAGCTGAACTACGACATGGACCTGGAGAAGCCCAGCGGCAAGTACCAGCAGTCGCAGGGCACCTATCCCCGTGGCCAGAACGGCGGCAATGGCGGCGGTCAGCAGCAAGGCAATGGTCAGCATCAAGCTGGGAATATGGGCCAGATGACGGGAGTGGTGGCTCCTCCAGGGCAGGGCAACTACTGCCAGAACCTGTACACGGCTCCGCCACTCTCCTCCAAGTACGAGCAGCAGCAGGAGCCGCTGTATGGCGGAACCCGCTCCCTCTACTGCCGCTCCCCCACACTGACCAGGAGCAATCTGAATCGCTCGCAGTCCGTCTACGCCAAGAGCAACACGGCCATCAACAGGGACATTGTGCCACGCCCTGGACCACTGGTGCCCGCCCAGAGTCTTTATCCCATGCGCACCCAGCAGCAGCAGCAACAACAGCAGCAACAGCAACAGCAACATCAGCAGCAGCAACAGCAGGCTACCGCTGCCCAATCCTCCCACTTACAGAACCAAAATGTCCAGAACCAGATGCAGCAGCGCAGCGAGAGCATCTACGGGATGCGAGGCTCCATGCGGGGGCAGCAGCAGCCTCTCCAGCAGCAGCAGCTTCAGCAGCAACAGCCTGTCGTGGGAGTGCAGCAGCAACAAATACAGCAGCCGCCTCCGCAACTGATGGCCGATCCTCTTCAGCAGCAGCCGCAGGGCTTCCAGCCTGTGTACGGCACGCGGACAAATCCCACGCCCATGGACGGCAGCCACAAGTACGATCGACGGGACCCACAGCAGCAGCAGCTGTATGGCGTAACGGGACCCAGAAATCGCGGACAATCAGCTCAGTCGGACGATAGCTCCTACGGCTCGTACCATGGATCGGCAGTCACGCCGCCGGCACGTCATCCCAGTGTGGAGCCTTCGCCGCCGCCGCCACCCATGCTGATGTACGCCCCGCCCCCACAGCCCAATGCCGCTCATCCGCAGCCCATTCGCACGCAGTCGGAGCGGAAGGTGAGTGCGCCCGTGGTGGTGTCTCAGCCGGCAACCTGTGCCGTCACCTACACAACCTCACAGGGACCGGCGATGGCAGCCCAACAGCAGCAACAACAGCAGCAGCAGCAGCAACAACAACAACAGCAGCAACAGCAACAGCAACAGCAGCAAATGATGATGCAGCAGCAACATTATGGAATGCTGCCGCTTAGGCCCAACTGAAAGCGGCTGTCTTGGGGTCCGGTGACCACGCCGCCACCGGCGGCCCTGCACGCCCTCACCATACATCCCGCGGGCACGATGACCCTGCACCGCTGCAGCCTAGCCAAGCAGAGCAGTTTGTTTTAGTCGTAGATAGTCCTAGAAGCATCCAACGGGCATCGCATCCAAAGGAAATGTACGCAAGTCTCAGCCCTTAGTCTAGCCGAATCCTAGTTTAGATACCTATTTAGATGTAGGCAAGATGCAGCATAGCCACATTGTATTATCCAGAGCCAGAGCGCAACGACGAGGAAGGAACTCGCACACCTAGCAGCAGACAACGATGCGCTGAAGCATAGCACATTTAGTTATAAGTGACTTATCCTGAACTAGATCTAGACTGAAGGAGAAAACCTGCATTTACTCTCATGTTTTCCGTTTTTGATTTCATCTTTCAGTTCGTTATTTCTTTTGACTTTTTTTTTGAAAAATTAAAAGATATATCCCTGTTTTCCAATGATTTTGTTAGCTTTTTTTACAGAATTTTAATTGATTTTTGTTCCATTACACCGAAACACAGACTGAAAAAAACACATTTTCTAAAAATTACAATATTTTTAAATTATAATTTTCTTATCTTCCAGTTTCTTGAAGATATTTTGTTAAGATTAGTTCAAAAAGACCAAAATTTCTATTAACCATTTTAATTTGTATATAAACTCAAAATAAACTTATCTAAGCTTCTTCTGTAAATTCTAGGCACATAAGCTCACATTCGATACCAACTTATATAAACATAATGATATACATGTATTATAACTACATTTACTTAGTGATACACACGCTTCGTAATAGTTATTAGCCTAAGGAAAATTGCAAATATAAATGGTGTATTCAAAATAAAGACATGTTCATTCAAACCCAAGCCTTTTTATTATTATGAAATTCATTTTTAAAACTTAAGACTTGACGCTTCAATCTTTTTATGAACTCAGTTTAAGGCTTTAATATCATCTGAGGTAATACACCTTTAGGAACTTGGGGGTTAATGGAGATCTTCACATTTTAAAATAATATAATGGTTACCTGCAATTCAAATAAATTAACATTCAACTTAAAGTTCAACCTGCTGACATCTTCGGGACCACCGACTGCCCGCCCTGCATTAGACGGAGTACATGAAGTTGAAGTAGCGCCGCACCTCGGCCACTGGAAAGTGTGGCACTTGTTCTCGTACCTTCTTAAAGTCATCGCCATGTTTTCTGAATGCTCTGGAGAGTGCCACTAGATCCAGGGCTCTCCAGCGATGGTAGTGACAGCCTCTGGCTGTCTGGCTCCGCTCCAGACGTCGGCGGGCCATCGCCAGATCGAACCCCTGGCTGCGTAGGATAAACAGCGCCTGCTCCTCCTCAATCTGGTAGCGAGTAAATGCGAGGTCAAGGTAATCGCTCAGAGCCTTCTCCGCATGTTCCGGCAACTGAGGCGACCACAGAATCGAGGCTCGGTGTTGAAGCTGCATTAGTTCCTGTTGCCGTTGATCCTGCGGCACGAGATCCGGCAGATTGGCAGCCTGTTGTTGCCAGTAAAGTTCGTCTCGCTTTTTCTTGCAGGAGAACATCCTTTCAGTTGTAAAAAAAAAAATAATACACAATACTGCAAGAACGTCCGATCCAGATTTTCAGGGTTAAAAAGTGGACACTAGTGCTGGAAAACTCCGAAAAGCAACAAGCGTTGCCACGCTGGTTATACACTGAGGCAAAGTTACTGTTTTTTTAAATATTCTTAAAGAGAAAGAAAAGGAAACGTGTCCAAAAACATGTAAAAAATATACCAATTAAATGTTGTGTGTATTCAACGTGATATTTTTATATAACAAAAATGTTTAGGTTGTTTTATGATGTACAGATTCTTTAATCATCGATATCGACTTCATCGTAACATTTCGGATGAGAATGTGAGGTTATGTCATTACTAGTTCTTAGCCGGTAAAGGACTGACCAAAATAAAATAAATACGTTATTATGTAATATGTATTGCGTATTATTTAAAGAAATAGCCTCATATTTGCCTTGATCCGAATTATTCTAACAATCGTCACAGATTTCGACAGAGCCGGAGCGTTCCACGCCGGGCTCGAAGGCTTCAGAGGCATCAAAGTTATCGTCTTCTGTGCTGCCCTCGTAGTTTTCTCTTATCTCTAGCCGGGAATAACGGTCCCAAATGGCCAAGCCCGCCGGTGGAGATGGTTCATTCGCTCGATTGACATCATAGGAAAGCCAGGACTGTTTTTGGGTGTGCCCTAGTTCCAACAGGGTTGGCCATTCCCTGTTGGTGCCTACTTTGGCCAACTTTATTTTTAAATTATAACCTACTTGTCTTTGCGCCTCTATTCTTACTTCCCCCAAAAGGGGCAAAATTAAGTGCTGAGGTGGCGAGCTGGTCGAAACGTTGTATATCAACGTTTTTTTATCCAGGCAGAGGTCGTATTCGGGCACTTGCTGCTCAATTGTCAGCTCAACGTGGGATGAGGTTTGATACCATTTCACTCTGGGCCGGACTGCTCCTTTAGAGATTGTAGAATACTGCAGCACCTGGCTCACGGGCTTAGTTGACGGAGCGAGGCTAGCGTCTTTAAGGCCATCCTCCAGATTTAATTCTCGTTGATTAGTGGGGTTCTCACTGTTGGTGGTCTCGATTCCTTCCAAAATGCTTTGAATGAACTTGTGGGTATCTTGCTCTTTCGGGGGGCTCATGGTGCGCAATTCTTGGATTAGGGCGTTGCAAAAAGCTTCTGTGCTAGTCAAAGATTGGCCGACTCCAGCTTCCGGAGAACTTGGAGCAATGTTCTCGTTTGAGGTGTCAAGGGTTTTGGTAGAAGGCAACTTTGTGTGCTTGCCATCATCTTCCGCCAATTCTGGTTTTGTTTGAACACGATTTTGTACTTCCATCATCTGCTCTGGTTTGTTAGCCTTACTTAGCTTCAGAGTTTCAGTGCGTTCCTTTGATTTAATTTTTGGGGAAAAAGAGTTTGTCTTTGTATACTCAGGATGGCATGCACTTCTAGTGGCTAGCTGAACGTTTTCCTTGTTGCCCTCCACCTCCTTGTTGACCTTCCTCTGTTGCTCGCAGATCTCGCGAAGCTCGCGATCACTTTGGCTATCCACTTGAGGGTATCCTCGATTAATCAGCTCCTGGCGCAATAGTAGTTTATAGACACTAGTTCGCATTGTGGGACACTCCTCCACCAAGGTCACATCCTTGACATAAATCAGATTTAACATGGCAAAGTCAACGGTAATCTGCATCTGTTGACGGTCGCTGATGTTAGAAAGGGATTGTTGAACCCACTGGGTGGTGTCGGTAAACCAGTTGTTCTCCCCGACACTCATTCCAGTAAGCCGAATATCAATGGCTAGCGGCGGTAGAGTCCTGAACCTCTCATCCGGACACTGAAACAAGTGCCCGGCGTAGACGCGAACCAACTCCGTGCCATAATCCATTACCTGGACGGTAACTGGGCACCTAGGCTTGATGTCCACGATCTGTACTCGCTTGAAGAATCCCATGTGGTGAATAACGCATACATCGCCCAGGCGATATGGGCTGTGGATATTTTGTTTCGTTCCCATGCTCAATTCCAAAGCCGTGATCCACTTATTGAACGGATAAGGGGTATCTACCCATACAGTAGAACCCATGGTCTGGTACTGCAGAGGCCACACGGCCATGTGACCTGGGTCATAAGCCCTATACAGCTTGCAGCGAATAACGGTTCCCTCTTGCTGCAGAGGATTCCCAGGAGGCGGCATATCGGCTAGTTTGAAATAATGCCTCTTATTGCAGGCCATCACAGCACACTCGCCCGACCACCGTTGATACGGACAAAAGGGAGAGTTTTCGTCGGCGTGTGACTGCCATTTCATCCAGCGCGCCCGGTCCCCGTCTAAATCATGGGCACGGAGGAACTCAGTCAGACGTATAAACTCCTGGGAGTTACTCTTGTCCAGCAACAAATAGCTTAACAGCGGTTGCTTCTTCTCATCCTGTGATGAAGATGTAAAATAGTTTGGAATTTTATCGGCCATGACACGAAATCGCGCGGCAAACTTCGACCAATTCTGGGGAAGGCTAAAGTGAATGATCACCTCGATGTTTCGCACTGCCGTGGGAGGCTGTTCAAGTTCGTCGCTGAACACCCACAGCTGGTAAGGCTGCTGAAAATTATACAAGAAAATATCAATTTATATTAATTATTCGACAGAGTGCGCTAACCTGGTTTTCGAGTTTGGAAGGATCCACGCATTTGTGCCCAGCCGTTGTTAAGATCCGACGTACGTCGTTCAACTCTATCTCATTTCCGCAATATATGAGTGTACGATTCTTTAGATCTTTTTGATCCGCTAGGATCTTCAGAAGCAGGTCGGCCTTCATGGAGGATTCCTTCAGAACGAACTTCAACATGAGACCGCCGTATATGGCTGCTTCGAGAAAATTGCCAAAAAGAGCCAGTGGTTTTGGCATGTCCCTCAGCAGTTTCTGGAATTCCTTTCCATGCCATTGCTGTGCCACCAGGATCAACTGCATCGTTGGGCTAGTATGCATGCCCTTCAGAACCTGCAGCACATCATTGAAGGCCTGCGGAGACTTCTGCCGCAGGCGATCGAAATCATCGAATATAAAATACTCCAACCTTTTGGGATCGATCAATGATATCTCGTGGCCCATCAAATGGAGCAAATGGTCCGATGTTGTGATAAGAATACCACACGAATTAAGTAACATCATTTGGCAAGAAGATAACGAATTATCATGGGTATTGACCACCATGAGCATCTGGGGGTCAGTGCCCGACATCAGCGAAGCACAATTGCTTGTCAGTGCTTTGGCACGACCTATCGAATCCACCAAGAGGATGGCCAGTGGACCCAGGCTTAACTCTCTACGGAACGCTGAGCGCTGCAGTGAACACAACACCGAGGAGCACAATACGGGCAAGTAGCTCCAAGAGCGACTGCTGTCGCAGTCATTAACCAGCACTAACGATCCGCCGTTCAAGAGATGTGGCCAGGAGTACATATGCATTGGTAGCACTGTGCGAATGTTCAGGTCGCTCAGCCTTTCATGGATCTTCTGACAAAATGGCAACTCTTCAAGACAGCTAACAGGATCAACCGCTTGACGGCTGTGGGCAAGCACTGCCATGGCCCTGGACCCATGGTCGATTTTTTTCGATTCCGTGGATTTGCTTACGCTTTTAAAATTATTTTGCGGAATGAATGGAAAATTGTATTTGGTTTGACGGGCCTGCTGGTTTATGCGATCAAGCTTATCATGAATGGATAAAGATCCTCCTTTTACCGATGCAAGCGGCAATGATAGAGTACAGGTAGCTTCAATTGTCTTCGATTTCTCTTGTGCATCGTCTGATGAAGCATATGAAGAGGTAGCTCGACCAGAATTCTTGATAGTAGTGTCGCTTTCCTCACTGCTTGTACCAAATGACGAGGTTGAGTGATTCGGTGTGCGAGACGATAAGATGTCGCCTGGCGAAGCAGGTGATAAAATAGTTTGATCCTCATTCTTCATGGTACGGAAGCTTTCCTCACTGCTTGCAGGTGAGTCGGACGATACGATGTCGTCTGACGAAGCAGGTGATGAGATAATTTGATCCTCATTCTTCATGGTACGGAAGCTTTCCTCACTGCTTGCAGGTGACGACGACCGCTGTGGCATCTCCATGTTCTTCCAGAGATCATCCCCAATCGGGGTTTGAGCATCTTCATAGACTGAATCCAGGTCTGACTCTAAGGAGCTGCTTTCATTACGAATCATTTCAGTATTTTGATTATCTTTGCTCGAAGGTCCTACTAAGGCAGATTGCACACACCTCTCGTTGCAGACCTTCCTACGCAAGAGTCTTTGAGAGCTCGGAGCCTTGACGACCGGACGAATCCTGTCCAGCTTGAAAACGCTTTCCATCGAAGAGTTCTCCGATTCTCCCATGTCTAAGGGCGGATTATTGTCAGCCCGCTGGATGTTGTTAGGCCAATGAGAAAATGCGTTATCGGACGACGTCACCAGTTGGATTATTTTTTTGATACGCGGACGTGCTTCGAGCAATGGATCGTTGAGTTCGGCCAGCTCAAAGCTAAAGGCTTGACTGGTTGGTAGCGACATGTTAGCAAAGGAGTTACCAAGGGCGTACTTTCGGCTTATCAAGAATTCGGCGCCGTTCTGGAATATTTTGCTCTCGCTGGAAGTCTTGAACATAAGCTTGCCAAAATTGCGATGCGCCTTGTCCTGGTATATGATATCAAAGCTCAAATGGACCGCGTCCTCCATTAACTTGTCGAAGATGCGCAGGCAAGACTTTTGCCAGTTGTTATTCATGGGACTTATATTAGCAATGCCTCCGTCCTTGATTTCCCAAAAAGTAGTAGTCAGCGTCTCGGGCAGGAGCCACATGTCTAGTGAAGAGCAGCAGAGATTGAAGCCGTAGTCCAAGATCCACACCGTGTACTCATCTCCTTCGATCTGTTTCACGACACCCCTCAGTAGCTTGGGCATGGTCATAGGCTTAAATAACACGATGACCTTTTGGTTTACCAGGTATTTGCGTTCGTTATTTTTCTCGGCGCAGTGCTTCTCCAATGCTTGTTCCATATGCAAAACCTGCGATGCAGATGCCAGCACATCCTTCAACCTCACATAGCTGAATTGTTGTGGACTCACAAATTGAGTAATTAAAATGGCAATGTCTCCTTTTTTGGGTGGAATATTTGACACCTTCAGCATCCCTATTTTTTGTGTAAAAATGTATAAATAATACGGTATTAGAGTTACGTAGTAGACTAACAGGTATAATTTATTTACTAAACAATTCATTGTATTAATATATAATCCATATATGCATATTAATAAAGTTCCAAAATAACACTATAAAGTAAATAATGTTTAGAAATTTTAAAAATACTTCTTAAAATTCCCATTTTTATTTGGAAGATGATTCTACTGCCGAATTTCTGACTATTTATATAAGTGAGGTTGAGCTTAAAGTTCGTTTATATTTTCCGCGTGCAGTCATGTGTAAATCGCTGCGATTTCTACGCGTCAGAAACTTTTCCCAAAGCGAGCCAAAAATTGTGAAGCTAGCGCGCAGCCACGGAATTAAATTTGTGGATCCGGATTGTGATTTAGTAGGGAGTAAATTAGGTAATTTAAGTTACGGAAAGCGAAAGCAAGTGCGGCACACTTTGCCTTTTCCACTGCAGTCAGCTTCTAAATGGCAAAACAATGCAATGGGCTAAGCCGCAACTAAGGAGGTCCTTGTGCCTATTTACTGTTTGTTTGCGCTGCACTAGATCTGCTGCAGTGCCTCCTGCCTCCTGCCGCCTGCTCTTGTTTTCCTGGCCCTAGTGCAGCGGAGCTCCACATCCTCCTTGGGGAGTGCAAGTGGAGCTCAACAATCGGCAGTTGGGCGTGCTCCAAGTTGTTGTTTCATCAACACTTTAAAGCGCTTCAGAGCTCTTAGCTTAATATAAATGCAAGGCTTGTGATTATCTCTGCATTATTGGAGTTCATTTAACACATGCATAGATGCATGGATGCAGGGATCCGACAAGTAATTGAATTGCTTGAATTAACATTGCATTCCACCCCAAATCTGCCTCAACATAATGGTTATCTTATAAAAAATCACCTAATAATGCTGCCTTTGTTGCGCTTGTCAGAGAATATAACTCGCAAAATAAGGGATTGTTGTCATCGATCATAAAAAGTGTGTGTGGCAGCACCCAAATCTAATTACTTAATTATGGACAACAAGAAAAATTTAAGAAGAGATCATAAACTTACCTGGATTGGGATAGCCTCCGCGAAGCATTTTAAATAGGATTCCAAGTTGTTAAATCAATGGTTTGCTTCTTTACCAGGTGATTGTACAAAAAGAATAAATAATCTGTTCAAAAAGTAAAAATATTTATAACTAAAAGAAAACCAAGGGCCTTCAATATATATGTACATATTGACACATCCAGTATTTCAAAGGGTTTACCAAAAGTACCGTCGTTTTGTAAACAAAATATAAATCATAGTACTTTACTTGTAAAATTCTACAATAACCAACTCCTATATTACTTACTTATTGACCGGGCACACTTTCACCAGTATGTTACGTTAAAATGGATATATAATAAAAATATTTGATATTTAGAATATTTCTATGACTCCACGTTATAGACGTTTTTTGCAATGTCATGGGATTCGACGATGGAGACGATACCCAATACACCAATAAGAAAAAAAAATCTGACACACATACATATATACAATTGTCAAAAGAACTCCGTTTTTTTCTCTACTTTCAAGTGTCAGCACATTTTATGCATATAAACAAATGCTGTTTTTGGGACTGATTCCTTCGCATGTGTAACAATATACATAACTGAAATTGTTCACTGATTAGTTTTACGGCCAACCAGAAACATTTTCAACCGCACTTTTTAACACAATTTTTCTTCAAGAAAAAAAACGCTACCTTCAGGAAAATTACTTACTTCTTGTCCAAGCAAACTTCTCCAATATGTTACGTTTAAAAAAAAAAAAAATTGATATTCAGAACACTTCCATGATTGTTGTGAACGTTAGAGCACTTTTTTTTGCAATGTCATGGGATTCGACCGGCTGATGGAGACGACTATAAACGAATGACATCTACCATAGGAAAGTAAAAATCTGACACATGCACACATATACTCACATATGCATATACTTCTTGTCAACAGAGCTCCGTTTTTTTTTTCTCTTCGAAGTGTCGGTGCATTTTATGCATATAAACAAATACGGTTTTTGGGAAACTTCTTCGCACTTGTATTCATAAATAAAATCTTTCACTGATTAGTTTTACTGTTCTTTTGCGGGCAGAAACAGAAACCAGAAACAGTTCCAACCGGCACTTCGATTTCCTTTTGCACTTTAAAAACAAAATTTTTAAAGAAAAATAAGGTCGGAACGCTGCCTTTAAGAAAATTAAGCAAAGTTCCAAGATTAGAGGTGACAATTTCCTAAGGCTTTACTGATGGAAATCGATAATTTAAAAAATCGAGCCTTTTGTATGATAGCGAAAAATGTATCCGATCACACAAAACTGTGCATTTTTGAGTAGTATAATTGTAACCCTTTTACACTGCTTGTTTGGCTTGCTTTTGTTTTGATTAGTTAGATTTAATATCTTAAAGATGTCTTCTGGCCATATATACATATAATACCGGACAAAAATAAATAAAATAACGATAGAATGGCTGATCAACTCTTTTTATTAAAATATATGATTTTATTTTTTTAAGAAAACCCCCTAAATCAAAAGCCCTAAGTGTACCTAAGAATTTTTTTGTACTTATTCCTGATTATATCGTACAGAAATTTGCACACGTGCAAACCACCCAAATTAGCAGTACATATTTTCTGTTGTAATTGATGGCAATCCTGAGCCGATAAATTCTTTTTCCCTATTCCGAACCGTGCTAATTACAAAACAAAATTCCAACCGTTTATTTAACCCAAAAGGACGGTTTCTTTCCTGCAAAAAAAAGGACGCAACTTTTCACCCCTTTAACGGCCACAAATTTTCCTCCCCCCTTTGTTTTCAGGGCATCGGATCGCTCATAAAAGTTTGCCCAAAGCAGGGCTGTCGCCTGCCCGCCTCAGCCTGCGCAACATTTCTTTTTTATTCCATTTTTATTTGATTGTTTCATATTTATGAGGATTATATAGCCCACTGTTGAGTATCTGGGCACAACAGGAGATGGGGTAAAATTGTGATAATTTATTTTTCGGCTAAGAGCGTTACTTTATTTGCTTGTCTTGCGGTTAAGTGGAAAGTCTTTTCTCATTTTTCAAGTCAACACCACATGTAGCCTTGCCTTCTTTCAAGCTCTGGGATTATTTTTAATAGCTGAGAATACATTTATTTGGTAATTATAAATGTAAATAAATTTATAAAATTTAATTCTTAAAGTAATGTTATTTTTATTCAGTCAGAAAATAGAAACTCCTTTTTAAGAACAACAATTTTAAATAACAAATATAGCGCCAACAAAGCCGGAGAAGTACAGAGTGCCCGTTGTCTTATGCGCCCAAAAGCCACAAAAATCGTGGTGCTGCCAGCCTATCAGGAAAATCGCCCTTATTTACCACCCGCATAAATTGTTGAAAATCAGTCAAATGTATTAATAAGCCTTTGGAAAAACATACCAAATAGACTCGTAACGCAAACAGTTCAGGAAAATCAAAATTATTCACTGGCGCTGCCTGACCTCATAAACGGAGACCTTAAGTTGAGTTGGTAGCCCCAGAGATGGACAACGACGTCTTTTTCCAACACTAGCCGATAGTCTAAAAGGTGCCAGATGGAATGTTGTTTTCTTTTGCGATGTTTTCCGAGATTTTTCGATGTTTTTTCCTATACCGATGTTATTATTTGAAAACATCGACGACCATCGATATATTCGGTCGAACTTGCATCACTAGCGCGGTCACAAAAAAGGGTTCCAGTTTTTCTTTAAAATATGAATTTAAACATTTGTACTAATTTTTCTTACGGGCTTTTGCATACATAGGATTTTATGTACTGGTATTGAACACTAGAATTAGGGTGGTTGGGCAAACAAAAAAGATTCCTTAGAAAATAATATCGATATATTAATATTTTGATATATTATCAACATCCAAAATGGCGCCTGTCAGCAATCGTTTATCGGTGTAAGCAGCGCATCACAACGAAGCGAAAAAAGGAAAATACGGGCGAACTGGACGAAATTGCTTGAAGATTACCAAAAGCCAACGCCGAAATTCGCGCTGCATCCAGTAACCAATTAGCTCGTGTGCTCCGTCCGCCCAAGTCAGCAAGATAACCAAGTTTAATATACGCCTGGACAACATAATGTCGAAGAACAAAAAACTGTCGCTGTCGGGCGGCGACACGACAGAGAAATTTATTTACAAACTCAAGGATCTGATATGGTAAGCCGTGTGCCGTCTTGTTGGGACTGGCCGGTACTATGCGGCCAGCAGTTGGGTTCCATGGCTCCGCTGTGATTTTCCCGATTTTTCTTCGTTTGGATTAAGGGCCAAGCAATCACATAACCTCAATTATATACGGATGGCGGTACAACGAAAAAAAGAAGTGAAGTGTGCGTAAAAAAGCAATTAGCACTCGTTTGACCGCCACGCAAGGCATTCCGGATGGGCCGGCATTTGCTCCGGTCTCCAGAGTTTCATATGTAACTCGGGTGACCTGACCCATCTCGACTGCTCTGCCCTCGGCGACGTCGACGACTTTGCGTTGGCGCTTTTTTCGCGCGCGCGCTCTTTTTTTTGTTGCCTCCGATGCGTGGAGTAATTTGGCCCAATACGAAGTTTTCTAATAGTGTTTCCTTTTGCTTGCAGGGCCAAGATGAAGGGCTTCACCCCGTGGCCGGGAATGGTAAGTGATCGGAATGTTTATGCAGCGTCGACGCCGCTGCCGCCTCCTCTGCTGCAGTCACTGTCGCTGTCGCTGCCATGTTGTGTTTGTTTTCGACTGTACTTTTCGACTGCAGCACCGCTGCTGCCCGCTCGCTGCCGGCGTCTCTGCCACCGCGCTGTCGCTGTTGTTGGTGTTGCTAGCTACGCACTTGCACAAGCTTCATACTTGCGGGGCCCGGAATCCGTCTCTTTTGGAGCTGCTATCGGGCCAGCCAGCAGGCGTTAGCTTTCATTCGTGTACAGCCACAAATGCCACATGTGCGCGGTAGAGAGGGGAGGAGGAGGGGCCGGCGACGCTCGACGGCGGGCCAAGTGTACAGATATATATTCTGGTATTCGTTGCCAAGGAAATCTAAAAAAGGAGGCGTGCTTCAAGCCTTTTTCAATCAAATCCGGTAGCCTTTCAGTGTTTTCTTAAGTTAAATGAATGTTTGGCAAACAAATGATCTAAAAACATGAAACAAATTGTGAAGAAATATTATTTACCATGAATGTAGGCATTAGTTGTATCTACTCGGCAGTGTTTTCTTATTGAAGTGATTAAATGAAAATAAGGAAAAACGTACAAATAATGAAGTGCAAATAAATAAAAATACAAAGCACAAAAAATGTATGCAAATGACGGCAGTAATATGTATTATCAAATAATTTTTGTGAAAAAATGCTAGATCTTATTGGCAAAAAACGAAATGCATATAAAGTAAATTGCTTAGGTAATAGATAAAATAAAATACCTCCTTGGCTAATGAAAAGGAAATCTATTAAATATGCACTGAAATGGACTTTGTATTAACAAGTACATTCCTCTAGATTGTGGACCCACCATTGGACATGCTCAGCCAGCAGCGCCGCGCGAATTGCAAGTGTGTGTTCTTTTTCGGCTCACGGAATTTGTAAGTAATACATTTAGCAAAATCAATAAAACAGAAATGTAACTATTAGTTTATTTTGCAGTGCTTGGATTGAGGAGAACAACATCAAGCCCTTCGAGGGTCCCTGGAAGGATGAACTGGCTAAGGTGAGCAAGCCCGCTGCATTCAGGCACGCCATGACGGATATTGAAAAGTATATTGACGACCCCGCTGAGGTGGACGAGCAGGTGAATGCCAGCTGCGGCGGGCCAAATCACGCCACCGAAGCAGACTTTGACAAGATCCGCGACGGTCTGGATAATGAGGAGAATGCAGCAGACGAATCAATCGCCGATGCCAACAATGGTGTGGTGGCCCATGTGGTCGGCAGTCCTGAGGCCGAAGGCTTGGAGAGGGAAAATAATGCAGACTCTGCAGAATCACCCGAAGATGGCGCCGCTGCTGTCGCCGTGACGACGACTCCGGCTACCACAACAAAATCAGGTGGCAAGCGGACGCCGAAAGCCAAGTCCGTGTCTGCCGTTGCGGTCAAGGCAGCCAAGGCATCTTCCACAAAAACAGCACAGAAACGGCGGACCTCCGCGCAACACACACCTACCGGTGCATCCAGCAACAAGCGTGGCAGGCGAACGGCTTCCGGGGAGGCAGCGGCGGATCAAGCTGGCACCAGCTCCTCGCCCAGGCGTCGCATCGAGAATGACGCACTGATGGCCTCGCTGGCGGCCAAACGGGCACCGAATGCAATCGCACTACTGGACCGTCCAGTAGTCACGCGGCCAGAGACGCAGGCCATCGACATGAACTCGCGGTCGAACACGCTGGCCGATCGCGAAATTGTTCCATCAGATCAAACTTTCGGCTTCCTGGGCCTGGGCATGATGGGCTCGACCATAGTTAAGGACTTGATATACACAGGGCACAAGGTTGTGGTCTGGAACCGCACCATTGACAAGTGTCAGCCCTTCGTGGAGGCCGGTGCCGAAGTTAAGGACACTCCCATGGATGTGGTGGAGGCTGCAGACGTTATATTCTGCTGCGTTTCGGATCCCAAAGGCGCCAAAGATGTAAGCATACAATAACAAAATGAAGAGACAAAATAGCAAGACAGTTTCGCATCTGTATTGAAAAAGAAATACCTTGAAATTCGTTTCTGAAGAAGTAGGATAAAACTTCTTTTGTTATTTGATCTTTTTCTGTGGTCGTACTGAATACATTTTATTTAAATTAGAATACAAAAGAATACGATTCTCAGCCGCCAAACATTAATAAGCTGGACCCTTTTACATTTTAAAATCCTTGATAAATCCTCGATTAATCGTTGATGAATCGTTGATTAATCGTTGATGAATCGTTGATTAATTGTTGATGAATCGTTTATTAATTGCTGATGAATTCATCAACAATTTGTTGACGAACTTTTGGTATAAGTGTTGATGAATTTTTGGTCTAAAGTTTTGATGAAAAGGTGATTAATTGTTGATGAAAACAGCGGACATCCCATACAAAATTCACCAACGTTTGTATGGGCTTGTCATCAACGTTTCATGAACACAACTCCATATGTGTTGATGAAATGTTGATGAATCGTTGATGACAGGTACTGCAGGGAAGTTTCGCTATTGCAAAATATGTGTACAAATTTCATAAAATAATCGTTCCTCAAATTTCATCATACAGCTAAAAAAAATGCCTCGACCAAGGCGTGCTAATATTGATCGGCTTTAATGCAACTCTTCTAACTCATGCATTTTATTCTTTTTATGATCAGCTCGTTTTTGGCAACTGTGGCGTCCTGCAGTTGAAGGACTTAAACAATAAGGCCTACGTGGAAATGTCGACCATAGATCCGGAAACCTCCTTGGACATTGGCGAGGGTATCAAGCAGTGCAACGGTCGGTATCTGGAGGCGCAAATCCACGGTTCGCGTCAAGACGCAGCCGATGGTATGCTCATAATCCTCGCCGGCGGCGACCGCACAGTGTTCGAGGATTGCCACTCGTGCTTTAAGACCATCGCGAAGAACACGTTCTTCTTGGGAAGTAAGTAAAACATAGCCTATCGCAAAGGCGTTGCTTGATTATTCCGAGAGCAATCCCTTAAAAATGTCCCTTGTTTACATCTAGCAGATGTCGGAAATGCTTGCAAGGTGAACCTGATTTTGCAAACCATTCTGGGAGTGAGTATGGTGGGACTGGCTGAGGCGTTAGCACTGGGTAAGTTTTATTTGATCATATATTAGGGCTATTAGGTAAACGCTTGGTAATATTTCGTCCGCAGCTGATCGTTTCTCCATTTCGCTAAAGGATATCATAGACATTTTTGATTTGACTTCAATGCGATCGCCGATGCTGCTGGCCAAGGGGAAAGGTACGTATACGGTTTAATCTTGCCAGCTCTTTTGGAGACATCATTTGGCCAATCTTCTTTCAGAAATGGCCAAGGGCGACTTCAATCCACAGCAGCCGCTGAGCCACATGCAGCGCGACTTGCGTTTGGTGCTTAATATGGCAGAGAATTTGGACCAGTCCATGCCCGTCACCAGCATCACCAACGAGGTGTTCAAGCATACCAAGCGCTTGGGCTATAGCGAACACGATTCGAGCGCCGTATTCGTAAGATCCAGATTTTAACAATTAGTTAACACGACTAACGTTTAAACTATATTTTATCATTTAGTTTAAAGCGTACACACCGAACAGAACCGACACTGACACACACACACTCCCGAACACAACAGTAATGCATTACCCTCACTATTTACCTACTCACCCACCAACCTGACAGAGACGTTCGATCGCAGGGGATGCACAGGATGACAATGGTCTGTCGTATGAACCATTGGCTGCGATTGGGTATTCCCTGCGATTGGCAGCGTCGTTCTAGTTCGTTCATATTTTTCCCAACCTTTTCCCGCACCCGAAACTAGGGCTATTGCAAAGCAGATCAAGATTGCGAGCCGATGCGCATTGTGGAGCGCATGTCGCCGGCACCTAACCAGTCTCTGTGACCCTCCTCGATACGTCGTAGTTTGGCAAGAGTCTGAAGAGCACTAGGGGAAGTTTATCAAGTTATTCAAGAGCATGGCGGATCATACATGAATGTCGTACACTGATCGACTTTAGCATGATTGCTGTATTCGTGGGCGGGGTAAAACGTTATCCCATACAGCGAGAGGGACCGGGAAGAAGCCATCGCAACGGGCGATGTCGTAGCTTCCTAGATTGCGCACTAAAGAAGTATATGCATACAAAAACTGTAAATGTATAGAATAACGCATCCGAATAAATTGTAAAAAACATATATTTTGTGAGGCACACACAACTGTGTGTGAGTGAAAAGCCAACAAAGCGCGGTCCCTTTTGTATGCACCCCGACTTCAAGACCTTCCCAATCATATCCTTATTTATGCATTTACGCCAATCTTTTTAATTCTTTCTCCGCGGAACACTTTTGTTCAAATGCACGCAAGGCACTAGAAACACATTTTATATATTTTTGTCTAAGAATAAAGAGTAAGCTGAACGATCATTCAAACTAAACATTATAAAAAAACGTACATATTTGGCGGCGGCTTGGTTTAGCTTTCCTTCCCACCTCCACAAATATCAACCATTGAGACAAATACGGAAACGGAAAGAGAAGCAACAGAACACACACCAAAACTGAAACAAGAACCGGAAGCAAACAAAGTAGCGTAAACTTTGATCCTCCCAACTGGCCAGGGTCATTATTAATAATAATAATAAGAATATATAATAAATAATATATTTTACTTATTATTTAGTCTGTATTTTGTTGTAAAACAAAGATTAATAAAAAGATAATTTTAATAGTGGATGTAAGGAATTCGTTTGTTTCAGTTTGCATGGATTTCACCAAATTTCAATGTTAAAGTAAGTCTGTATATTAAAAATGTGAATACAATAAATATATATCGAGTCTGCAATTGTCTTAAAACACATCTGTGTGTTGTTATTAGTTAATTATAAAAAGCTGTAATTCCAATTCCGAAATCAGTGTTAAGTATTTAAAATAATTGTTGTTCGGATATCAACAATGGTTTTTATGAATTTTATATGTTAGTTTTATTAAAAAAAGAAGGCAAAATGGCTTGAGCCCGATCCAGTTTTTAACAGTTTATTACATTATTTGAAATTGTTTAATTTGAATATAATATTAATATCCGATTAGCATAAAATATAAATCCCATCTTTTTAATATTCAAAATTACAATATTATCTGAGAGTTTGTGAAAATATGTTTTAAGCCGAGTTACATATTTCTTGATGTGATTTTCCGATTTTTCCTGTAAAAGTCTTACAAAACATTTTTACAAAACAAAACTGGATGAAAATATTTTGATAATCAGTAAAGTTAATTTTATTACATCCTTATTAAAATTACAGATTTTTCCTAAGTTAGCTATTTATTATAGTCTTCTGATCCGGCTTGTTCTGACTTATATCAACGAGAACAGAATGAATATCTGCTAGGTTTCATTAAGAAAGCTAAAGACAGCCGGAATTATGTTTATCAGGACAAACATTGGCTGATCTTTTTTTTAAGTGTAGAAAACATCGACTTCCCCATTCACGAACTATCCTTAGTTAGAGAAATCGATGCCTGCTTTAGTATTTTAAATCAGGAGGTTTTCGTATGTTGGCTGATTGTAAATTGGAAACTTGGGCTAATTAAATCTTGCGCAACACACATGGGTCTTAATAAAGCAATTTGTGTTTAATGTGCAGACAAAAAAGTGTAGTTTTCATTCATTTACTGAAAATAAAAAGATCGCTGATGAGTGATGGTGTAATTCGAAACGGTCTTAAATTAAGCAGACAAATATTATTTTTTAAATCTCAACACTGCAGATTCTCAGATTCAGTTTGAAAATGCTATAGCAAACACTCTGCCCACCACCAGTACGGTTGTTCTCTTGACAAAAATATCGAAAAATATCAAATAAAATTATCGCACTTTTGATATTTTGGGAAACAAAAGTCGTGATATAAATATATCATCTTTAGAAAAAATATCGATATATTGATACTAGCGTGTGTGGCAGAATATTATCAAAATTGTTAAAACAAGCAAATTGGACACAAAAATTCATTACACCTGAGCACGAGAATGTCGGAAAAGAAGCGCACCCGTCGCCGCAAGGATGTAAGTGAATCGCGAGCGAAGAGGCAATCCAGCTGCTGCAAGGTGTCTCTGTGTGTGGGTGGTGGTGCACAGTCCAATTGGCACGCCGAGAGTGTGTTTGTTTTGATACGGAAAGGCAAAAAATGTGAAATGGCAAACAAGTAATAAAGCCCAGATTGCTGATATGGGAAAGATCACGGCCGCTTTTAATATTATATTTAAGTCTTTCCACGAATTTGTGGTGGGCAAGTTCAGAGGCCAACCAAAAGCGTGTGTGTGTAAATGCGTGTTTTTTGCTGGATTCCGTGGATTCAGCCCCCCGCATGCAAAGGTCTATAATTAACTTGTCCCGCTGCGAGGAGAAATGCGCCGTTTGCGCTGCATTTGCTTGTATTTACTTACTTTCCAGCCAATTAACTTTGTGATACACAATGTAAACAGCTGTGAGCATGTAACGGGGATCTCGCTTAACCCTCTCTTTAACTCTAGCCTCTCTTCAAGTTCTCTCTTAGAGCTGGGGGCCCGCTCTCATTACCAACACTTGTCAGGTGCAGCCCCACTTATCAGCTGCTCTGCGGCTTGTTGTTGGGGAAAGTTTCAATACGTTCGTGTACTCTCCACGTGTGTGTGTCCGTTTGTGTTGGTGTGTTGTTGGTTGGCGCTTGCTCGTCTTTGTGATCGCCACTCGTTTGACCAGAGTCACGATTCAATACTTTCTAGACTCTCGGAGCGAGTGCAACACGTCATAGCCACCAAGAAGGCATTGTGGCTTTGTTATTTACCAAGTTCGCAGTTTCCTATTCAATCCAAAAATGAACGAGGAGGAGTACTACGAAGAAGAGGAGTTGGAGGAGCAGGAGATCTTTGATGATGGCACGGTACTGTCCATTTTTTAGAGGGAAAATCCCACGAAAGATTCCCAAAAGCCCCCGTAACGGCTTAAGTGTGACGAACACGAAATTGGTGTCGTGGCCTATATTCGCCTACAGCCTAAGCTTTTTCCATCGCGATCGATTGCGATGTAAAAAGAAAAAGTGACTAAATTTCTTGTATTTTTATTCGAAACAGGAGTACGCCGAGCCGGGCGCCCAGAAGGTGGACAAACCATCGAAGGATGAGAAGAATGTGGCAAAGTGGCTAAAGAAGAACGTAAAGACGAAGAAGACCAAGTTCCTGAGCCACATCGTCGAGTACTTTACCTCCAGCAAGGCCATCGATGCATTGATGAAGTCAAAGTTTGCTGAGGGCAGTAGCCCACTTTTCACCACCCGGGAGCAGGTTGTGGAGTACCTGGATGTTATGCTGGAGCACAAGTTCTTCCATCGAGCTAAAAAGGTGCCCGTCACGCTGGAAGAGATCCGGGGAAAGAAGGCGGACAAAGAAAAGGGCCAGGACAAGGACAAAGATAAGGAGAAGGAAAAGGACAAGGCGAAGGACGACAAGAAGGACACCGATCCGGAGGCGGAGAATACACAGGGCGACGGAGGAGCTGCTGCCAACGAAAAGGAAAAGAAGGAGAAGAAAAAGCGCAAGATCCGGCTAGACATGCATCCCGAGCAGATTTTCGTGGACGGTTCCGAGGCCTATGTGTGGATCTACGATCCCATTCCTCTCCACTACTGGATCTTTGGCTTCATTCTGCTCCTGGGTGCCGTTGGAATCTGTCTCTTCCCCCTATGGCCACCATTGCTGCGCAAGGGTGTCTACTATCTCTCCATTGCGGCAGCTGGCTTTCTTGTCTTCATCCTGGCCCTGACCGTGGTTCGCCTTATTGTGTTTACCATTGTTTGGGCACTAACTGGCGGCAAGCTGCACTTCTGGATCTTCCCCAATCTGACCGAAGATGTGGGTTTCTTCGAATCCTTCTGGCCACTATATGAGGTTTGACTTTTCACTATTACCTGTATAATATCTTAAGTTAACTGGATAATTTTTTGTTTCTCCCAATCAGAGCAACTATAACAGTGAAGGAAATGGCAAAACTGACCAGAAAACCAAGTCCAAGGGCAAGAAAAAGGACAGGGACAGCGATGCCGAGGATACAGCTGTAGATGCTGATGCTGACGGCGACGGAGATGTGGATGCAGAGGTCTCCACGCTTGAGCCAGAAAAAATTGAGCTGATCAAAGAGCACGACACCGACATGGAGATTCGCAAGCGTCGCAAAGTTGGGGCTGATGAGTACGAGGACGAGGATGTGGACGTGGAGGAGTCGCAGACGCAGCCCAAGGATTCCAAAGATGGGTAAGAAGGATCCGCTCTCTCTATTCCTCTTTCTAAATTGAAAAGGATTCCAGTTTTATTGCTCGAATTTTTGTATTTATAAACTGTTTCGTTTCCAACGTGCTTTTCGTTTTGTTTTGTCATAAAAAAAAAAACAACTTGTAAGAGCAAGAAATATAAATTAACTCTAGCTTTTAATTGTACACACCAACCATACTTTGTTCCTTAATAAATAATATTGTATATTAAACAGCATTAATTCTTTTGGTTTGCGCACTCTCATAACAATTATATATTTATTTTTTTGGAGCATGTCATTTGTAAAAACATTTTCCTTTCGTGATCAGTCAAGGTTCTCATTTAAGCGGTAGTTTGGTTTCAAAAATACTCATTATTATGGCTCATGGTGATCTTATTCCTGATACAAATTGGAACTAAAAGGTTTAAGTATTAACAGAGTAAGTTTTGCATTCATTACAATCTTTATTTACCAGCAAATACATACCATCTTACACATTGCCGTCTTGATATTTCGTTAATAATTCGAACACTTTAATTTGTTTCAGAACACCACGCACCTCGGGATCGGACTCGGAGAGCTCGAGCAAAGACTACGAGATAATCAGTTCAAGTGAAGTGCAAAACGTTGCTGGCAACTAGGATGAATGGAGGAGCCCCACAATCTATATTAATATTTAATGATCCGCATCTAGCTAATTGATAAGAAGACATAGAACAAGAATCACACATCAAGTACATCAGCAGCAACAGCACACGAACTATTATTCCAAGTACAGCGAAGGCTTGTCGAGCGTATTCCAGCGAGTTTTCGATTTGTTAGTTTGAACACACTCTTCGGATTAAGCTTCCCGCTTGCAGTTCTCCCTTCCAAATACGTATTTGTCGGTAGTCCGAACACACAATAATTCCTATATGCAATATTACGTGACCCAGAGCATTTGTTGGTTTCTTTTTTAGGATTCAGTTGGGTCTTGAGTTAAGTTATGTTCTCAAGCCTTTAAACAAACTACATTTATTATTCTTTACTTGTATTTGTATTCACACGTTTGTAAATGTATGCAGTGGCAGCGAATGCAGGAAGCGATTACAATTGATAATAATCATAGCGAGTACGTAGATGAGAGCGCATACCGTGACTATGCGCATAAATATTTACTCTAAATGTAATTAAAGTGAACTAACAACTTAATAAAATTAGTAGTGTAACACGCAATTAACTATTATATAAAAATAAAGCTAGGCAATTCTTATCTGATGTGAGAGATATTTGAGCGTTTTGTAGTTCTTGCTCGAACGTTTTATTAAAAAAGAAATATACAATATATTTTAAATCGTCTTTAAACTGTCGTTCGATATGGTACGCATTTAGCATGGAGCTTAGCATGTGCCAGGCCTGTCTTGGTACGAAAAGCCCGATGATCACAGCGCAGCTTGATAACTATAGGTACAGGGATAGGTGTAATTAATTAATCAATTTGTATATTTTCTTGAATACTTACAATAATTACAATGTAGGATAGCCAGCATAGGAACACATATGCTAAACTAACCAATCCGCTTACGAAGACAGCTGCAGGGTGTCGATAATGCACTTCAAATTTTGGTTCTGGCTTATTCTCAGCTTTTGCACTCATCTCCTGCTCTGTAGTGGCAAGTGTAGAACCACCTAAACAAGGTAATATTTTATTAAGTATCATGGTTAATAATATATTAAAAATATTTTGTCACGGATCGTAACTCTTCGAGATTTAAATTTATACTAATCGCATCCTCATCCATCACCACACATTATCTTTGCTTGTCCAAATCGTTGCAAAGGATCACAAGCCAAAAGAAAACAAAATTTGACCAGTTTATTTTTGACTTAAAGGAAGACCAGGGAATGGTCTCTAGGCAAGTACGATCCATATTTGCACATTTTGATAAAATAATAGGTAAGACAAAAAGCCCCGTCTATTTTACTTTTGAAAGGTTCTAAAAACCCCGAGACTTTTTTAATGGCTTCCTTATAGATCTGAAATGTTTAACTATAGCTAGTATCATTTTTCTTTCACCCTCTGAATCCTGGTTAGTTTCAGGCACTGGAACTGGGCTTCTTTGCCTTTCCTGGTTCTGTTCCTGGAATAATTTTCCACATTCTGTTTCTAAGGGATTATTTTCGTTAATTTCATAACCATTAATCAAATTATAATTACCTTCTTTTAATCTTAATGAATTGTGCCTCATAGTTGTCTTTGTTTTCCTATGCTTCAGTATTTTTTCTTTTAAAGATTTAGACTGCAAAAAGTTTTGAGCATAAGTAACTTTAGTAGGTACTTTTTTTGGTATCAATCTCATTGATGGCCAGACTGCTCTCGCTTTATTTTTCGATTGCAGAATAGGAGGGTCAACCATACGGGTTATCAGGGTTTTGGGACCAAAAGGATTATTCTTGATCTTGTGATCTTTGCGACAACACCCCAGGTCGCTGATCTCTATACCAGGCACACGGAACTCCAGGAAAGACATTAAAGGTTGATTCTGAACGAAACTCTCTGAAAGTATTCCCGACAACTGCCTGACGTAGGAAGCCAAATGAAGCTTGGGAAGATCTACACTCATGTGGTAGACTTTGTAAAAAGTTGTAAACTTCCTGGTAACTACTAACGTCTTTACAGTCTTCTCCATTTTGAACTCTGGAATTTTGCTACATAGGAACCTCTTCGTAGTATCTGGATGAACTGGACACACCCGTTGTTCGCTGCCTGTTTTTAGCTTTAATAGCTCTAACTCACTGTCTCTTGATATTTTCCTAGGGTTACTATCTGCTGCCTGATTTCTGATATGGCGTCGGCATTGGCTACATTTTGGAAGTGAAGATTTGGTAACCGAATGACGGTCTTCGGCTTTAAAAGTCTTATTTTTGACTGGCTTAGCTTTCGTATTCATTTGCTTTTTAAAAATAAATTTCTGTCTGGCAACTGGACATACTCCGTCCTTGCTGGAATTGTTTTGCTTTTGAACCGAAATACTCCTTACAACCTCCTCGCTTGCCTTTAGAATGTCTATTATAATAGGTTCTCTACCAGGTCCCCATTCTTTGTATTCTATTTCTGAATACTCTTCATCAGTCATGGTTTTATTGGAGGAAAATACATCTTCATTCGCTAATTCATTAACAGTAGTTTCGTTCTTCCCATCGGATAGCTCTATCAAACCGAGGTCCTGTAGGATGTCCTCACACTCGAAATTTCCAGGGTGCTCCTCAGTCTTTGTTACTTGATATATTGGGGAAGACGACGTGTCGCTCCCGACGATCTTAATGCTCCCCTTGGTTTTGGCTTTTGTCTCTTCGGGTAACGGCGGTTTGTTGGTGGAAGGGCCAGACGGCGGCTCGGGGATTTTGGGTGCCGGAGCCAAAGGCATTGCATGTGATGCCATCCAGATGCGGCCTAAGCTCAAACCATGGTTGCCTATGCGATTGTTGGGCAAATCCGGGCGTGGATCTATATACAGCGAGTTGGGGCGACTGAGCATCCGTCGGGCACTGTCCACGACGAAGGCGTCCTCAGAAGGACCTTCGTACTCGTCGAAGGGATGAAACTGGCTGGCCAGTTGGCTTTCGGTGTACTTGCCCTTGGACTTGGAACAGCCGCCCTGCAGTTTATCCTTAGAAAGTGGCCCCTGTGGACGACTGATGTGGGGGTTTGTTGCGCCCCAAATGTTGCTACTTCTCTTGGATATGGCACCTCCAGATGGATCGGTTATAGGACCCTTCAGCGGAATAAATTTCTTTACAAACTGTTCGTCATAGATCAAGCGCCGGCGTATGTAGCTTGTATCTTCACACGGTGATCCCGACGGAGCGGGCGATGGAGATGATGGTGGTGGTGCCGACGGCTCCTCCTGGCGACGACCCATCTTACTTGGCTCTTTAGGACCATCGCCATCACCAGCTTCTCCAAGACCTCCTCCTTCGGTTCTGGTCAAGTTGTCACTCTTGTTACGCTTAATATAGGATTTGATCTGCGGTTTCTTGCCCTTTACTGCCACTTTAAAACGCGCCGTCTTGTTCAAGTGAGCAGCTTCCTCGGCGTGGCGGCGTTGCAACAATATTTTCTGCCGCTCGGCATCCATCTTTTCCTCCTCATCGCTAGAGAACGTTGGTGGACGGCGGATCATTCCGCAAAGCTCACAGACATTGTAGTGGTTCACCGGCACGTGTAGCACTGCACGGGGCAGCTTCTCGCATACGCAATTCTCTTCTGATGCCAAAAATCCCGTGTTATTCATGTAGAGCGAGTAAAGCTTGAAGAAGCGAAACATCAGACGTTTGACCTAATTCCAGAGAATTTTTTCCAGAAACGGAAATGTCATTGCCCCGAAAGATTGACTAGCAGTGCTGGTAAGGGCGGAAATCTTACCAGCACTGTCAGTGTTGCACAGCGGACTTTGGGCTGGCGAAAACTTGTTTGACTTGGCTGAATTTTGTAAGGTATAAAATGCGTTAGAAAAATTCAAACGATAAGGTCCAGATCGCTGAATAAAAGATCACAATTACTTGGCAACAAATTGTATGTTGCTGAGATTTTACTTTTCGTAATTTTATAATATGGAAAAAAAGTGTGAGCACACAAAATTTGGTAGACACACTGAGCTAAAACAAGTCCCACCAAAACTGTTCGAGTTTAAAAGCCTGAGAAATGTTTTGAAATGATGGGCATTTTTCTTTTCTTCGTTAATTAAATTTTCCAGCAACCCTGAATATCTCTTTAAAGTTCAAGTCCATAAGCGAATACCAAGTGCCATTGTCTGCCATTTTGTTGATTTGTATATATATAAGCCACCAGCTAATGTTCGAATAATCTTTCATCATTCACTTAGTATTATTTGCTCATTCACTTGGCTTTGTTTGCATTTAAAGTAATTTGTAATTGAACTTTCTGTGGCCGGATGGATGAGTATGACTTCATCTGTGCGAGTGTGCCACTCACCAATTTGGGGAATTTAATTAAGGTTTTGCTGCATTTTTAATGCACATATTCCAATTGAGTAAGAGTAAGAGTATTAAATTTTTTTTTGTTGTGCACAGTAGTTGTCCGACTCGAACAGCTCTTTTCAATGGACTACTTCGTCCTTAGAGAACAATTCACAAAATAACTACCAAATATACTGTGCACACAATACACACGCACACACCTTCCTGAGAAGTAGATTAGTTGCATGCGAATCTAAGTGAAATTTCATGTTCATGTATGCAATTACAGTCCTGGGAGGAGGGCGGACACAACGCACATTGTACGTATGTATTTATACTTATAATTGACAAATACACTACACACTTCTCCTTGCCACTCAAACATACTCGGGCTTTATTTGCATTTTTCCAGCAATAAATATGCACAATGCGATGCCAACATTTGACCCAAATAGTCATCGGGCTCCTTGAGCACCATCTGCTTTAATTAACTCGATAGCATTTGATTGATTGGCCCAAACCCCTGTGTTCGGCACCTAAGGCCCACCCCATGGCCAAACCTCCATTTCCTTGCCAAAGTCAATAAACACATTAAAAGCGCATCGTCTTACAAAATGTTCTGCATCTTCGGCTCATTGAGCAGCTTGTGAGACGAGTGGATACAGGATTTGGGGTGCAAAGCGTTTGCCAGGGAATTTATGCACTCAAATCAAGCGGACCGATAAATTATGGAGCCAGTCGTCGTTATCCTGCAGGGAGTTGCTCAGCTAAGCTGGAGTCCCACGTTCTGTTCTCCGCCTCTGTACATTTTGAATTAAACGCCGACTGTCCGGGATTTATGCGCGCCACTGGCCATAAAAATATTATTCGCAGACTACACAGACTATAGACCCTACGAATCGGCGCCTAATTGTTCAGGCATCGATTGTATTTCAATATAATCGAATACGATAAATGCACAGAGGGAAAAAAGTCTTGTATTCGAGATCTAACTCTGAGAGCGAGTATACAACATGTAAAATATGTATAAAATAAGTTGTATATATTTTGAAATGTTTTTATTCAAGTCTAGACATATTTTAAATAATTTTTCTGTTTTTTTCAAGGAAGTGATCAAAACTATGCTACAGAAATATGTAATGAATAATTAACATCAAACATTTTATTGCATACTTTTGCACTTTTCTTAAAAGTGATTTCTAAGCCGTTGTTGTTTTTGCATTATTTTTTAATTTTTAAATACATATTTTTTTCCCTGTACTGAACTACAAATCGACGACGTCTGCGATTGGAGCTACAAAATTATTTACTCCCTGGTGAGGCATTTTAATGCATTTTTATTGCGATACTTTTAGCGTCATTTCATTTTCGGCATTCTGCTTTGCCATTGGAATTTTTCACCCTACCCGTTCCGGGACCACCAGGGCCAGCAGTAATTTTTGTAATTTTTTGGCGTGGCTTTTAGGTTGGCGTTTATTGCATTTCCTTCTGCATTTAAAGAACGGACGCCAGTCCGGAAATTTAATGTGTGGCAACTATTTGAGGCATGCACATACGCATGCAAAGCGGGTTTTTCTGGCTTCGGAGTCCAGAGTCCGGAGACCGAAGGGCAACTGCAGCAAGGTTGGGGAGGTGAAAAAAGCCATTGGGGGAGAATATTTTTGCATGCAACTGGAGTCGTTCGGAACATTCACTGCATACTTTTAGGCGGTGGCGAATGTGTGTGCGTGCCAGGATACGCATTGAAAGTTGCGCCACCCTTTCCCCAGATCAAAGGTAATGAAATATATAATTATCCGCAATCGCTGGCTCCCTTATTGGGGGTTCAAACCGAGCAGAAACCCTCACAACTTTAATTACGATGAGTACACTACAAGAAATATATAAATTGCTTAGAACTTTATTGTAATGAATAAGTTTTAAAGAAGAATAAGAATATTTATCAACCCTTTTTTAATAATTAAATCCTAATATTAACTTAGAAATTTTTTCTGAAATAGAGTACAAAAATTCTTTCTTTTAAATTTTTGTCTTGTACAAATCCCATTTAATTTACTTGTTAAATATTTGGGGTTCTTATGGTGTACTTGCCATCCAGCGTCCATCAGCCAGTTTACAACCTTGGGCACATTCCTTAGAAGTGGAGCTGAGCTCTTCCAATTCACCAGCCGTCCAGGGAGAAATTCCAATTGTATATTTAATACTTGCCATTAAGTTTTAAGCAAATTTTAATTACAATGCCGTCGCTGCTTCCGCCATTTAACACGAAAACAATTTCCGCCCGGGCATACATATTTTAGATCAAATATTGCAACTGCTGCATGGCGGGGCTAAGGGGTGGGAGATAGAGTACCCAAAGGATCTGAAGCTGGGATGCGGGTGTTCGCCGTTTGCCTAAATGGTTTTTTTCTCTGCTCGGCTGGGCGGCTGGGCTGCCATGAAATATGAAAGTCAGTTCGTGGCTACGTGACTCGGGAGTGTCTATTTTCCACCAAATGGGGGAGGGGGGTGGAGCCGTGGAAAATGGGTAAACGGCAAAGATTGTGGTGGTTTCATGTGAGCGTGTGTGTGTGCTTCGCCATGTTGCACAAACGCATCCTCTGTTTACTTATTTAACACAATTTTCACATTTCATAATTCAAGTCGGGCAGGGCCAGGAGTGAGTGTCCCTGTTGTGACGTGCGATGGGCGTGGCTGCGGCGATACGCATGCGTAGCCTTACCTCGGGGTCTTATCACAATGTGTTCTCCCGCCCCCCGCTAATGCCTAATGTTTTCTCGTTCCGTTGCAACTTCAGTTATTTTGTGCAACTCTTGGGTTTTTCGAGTGCTGCCTTTTGGTGCAGCTCATACGTAAGTGGAAAGCGCTGTCTGGGATCCTCGAGCGAGGCGACAACCTTGAAAAGCACTCAACAAATAATGGTTGGTCCTTCGTTCTTCGCCCACAATTGTAGTTCCTGCGCTTCGCCAGGCGGATCACGTATCCGCCATGGTGGCCCACTTATGGCACAACTTATGATGCGGTTAAAGGGGGTCGCCGTTTGTCGTTGAACGAAGATGTTTGATGTTTCAGGGCAGAGTTTAGACGGTAAGAAAGTCTTTGAGGGTCCAATTTTTTCGGCTTAGTTATCCTTTGCAGTGAAAGAAAGGAAAAATTACTAGAAATAGTAAACCAAGTTAGCATTAATTATGTTGACTTTTATCCAATTTACCAATAATGTAGATGCTTCAGATATCCATATTATTATGTAATATGCAGTCTAATAATTTCCCAGTGCATTGAGCTTTCATCAGGCCAAAAAACCATAAACCAAATGTCTGATCCTGATTGCTCCCGATGTATGCAATCGAATGTGTACCTATCTGAGATTTGATTGATTGCACACAGGGAAGAGTCCTTTTTTTGGGAAATGCATATTGCTAGCGGTCCACTGAGAAGTCCCCCGAGTACCTTTAAGATGCATCCTAAAGGATACCTAATTGTTTTCCCCTTTTTTATACCTCATTGTGGCGGCTACTTGGTCAGCAACTTCCGCTACCATAAAAGCACTCGTAAAGGTAATTGTTTAAAAATGGACTTTATTCAGTTATGGTGCAGCATGCCCACATGCATATGCATCTGCATCCGCATCCCCATCTTTACCCCGCCCTCTCCATGGTGTACCCGTGCTCTCTCAGCCCCATAGATCGGCTGTCTAGTCATGTGTGCGCGCTGTCCATGTAAATTTTAAGCAACTCTCCAAACTAACAACCGACGCAAATTGCTGCTGTTGCGGTTTATTTTGTGTTGCAAAAATATGCAGGGCCCCCTCTACCCTCAGCTGTGTCTCCATTCCCGGCTGCTGCGTCCTTCTCCGGCATCTGCATCTCCCCGCCGCAGGAGCAAACTCCTCCTGGCAATGGTGGCGCATTGTTTGGCCTGACTTTTTGCTGCCCGTTCCGGGTCCCGGTTCCTCCGCCCGTTCCAGGAAGGTGCGGCGCTTGTTTGTTGTGATGTGTGCTTGCTGGTTGTCGGGCTTGTTATTTTACCCAAAAGCTGTTAAATTGCTTGAAACAAAACACTGTGGAGCTGGCTGGGAAGAAACTGATGGTCGGAGGAGGCTGCATCCATGGCCACCATAAATATTAAAGCGGGTGTCAAAAGGAATATGTGGTGCGAAATGCTTTGAATGCTGCCAGCTACCAGCGATTCGGCAAAGGAATAAATGTTAGAGGCGAGGCTCCCGCCTCCTCGGCCAAGGACGACGACCACGACGACTCTACGAACGTGCCCATGATCCCTTTTCGAGATAGGCCAGGGGTCTCGCCGCAAACATAAATCAAAAACAACCGAATGCGTGGACATGTCCCCGATTCTCTGGTCAACCAGCCATATTTTATGCCTCACAATGGTCCTGTGAAAGTTACCCCTTACATGTGAATTAATTAAAACTAAAAACTTGCCCCTGGCTGAGTGCACCTTGAATGGGGAGACCGAAAAGGGAGGGATTCCCGCCATGCCATGCATGAATATTTTAATCAAAAATCTTGGCAGAATATAATGAAAAGAGCAATTTTTTGCGTTGCACTTAGTGCGCAAAGGATTCGCTCTTTTCTTAGCTGCGAAAGTTTGCTTAAAAATTATGCAAAGCGAAGTTTTCTCGTTCAGGGATCTCTCTCTCTCTCTACCGGAAAAAATTGGGTCCTTATTATTTATTGTGTGCCGAGCCCTTTCTTGCGATGTGTTAAGAAATTATGCGGCTCGTTCCAAGGCTCCTTTTGCTCGACTGCCTGACATTGAACTTCCCAAGTACTCGAGAGTCACGGAAGGAGCCTCAGCAGGAGCAGGAGCCATGCCGTGGATTTTTTATTAAGTTTCAAACGCTCAAGAGCTTTGCATCTCTTATCTGGCTGGCAGCCTTTGAGCGGCGTCTTAACTTTTGGACTACTCAAAGTATCGAGTCCTTCTTATTTGTTATGAAAACTTCCCGCGACGTGGGAGGGGCCAACGACGACGACAAGTGCAGCTTGGGCTTAACGTCTATGAAAAGCTCCTCGAGGAAACAGCCCTTTGAAAGTGCGACTGGGACTGGGACCGGGACTGGGCCAGAGGCTGGGATTGGGACTGGGAAAGGCAAAAAGCCGTGCCTTCGCTCCACGGCCTCGAAACAAGTTGGCTCTTACTCCTTGTGTGCAAGGATGTATGTACATACGCGCCCCCATATCCTTTGCTTGCTGCTACTTATGTAAGGGGAAGTTGTTGGCTTCCTAAACGGATATACCGACTCCAAATAGTTCTTTCTTCAGTGAGCCTCATTCTTTCATACTTCTTTACGAGTATTCCGCTTTTTGCACTTGTTGTGGCTGCTCCTGCTGCTGCTCCCGCTCCTGCTGCACTTTTTCTTGTTTGGCTCCGTTTTCCTTTGCCGGTCTCGGTCCCGCCCAGATTCGGGATGCGGCAGCACGTGCCAGAGGTGGGCTCCGTGCTCTACAACTTGTGCCCCGGCAAATGATGAGTTGTGGAATATTCTTGGGGAGTCGGACTGCTCCTCGCCACAGGCCATAAGAAAGCTTCTCGACTTTGCGACCCTGCCTGCTGATACCAGTGAGTGCGAAGCAGTATCTATTGGTGCACTTGAAACAATAATTGTTTGTATATTCTTCAAGCTTGACGAGGAAAGAGTTTATTTCACTCGGATGATTAGTAAGCTAATTTAAGAAGCTTAGCTTGGGCATCTTTTCTTAAAGTTGTCTTAATCCTCATGATTCTTTAAGCTTCCTTTGTCTAAAGTCACTAAAACGTTTCTTCAGATTACCTATTTCTCTCTCTGCCTAATCTTGGTTATCTGGACTTGTGTTCGCCACTCTTTGATATACACACAGGCTTCGTGTGGCGTGTGGCTGTGCCCAGAAGCCAGTCGAAGATGCTCAGATTCCCAGGAACCCAGTGTTTTGGTGCAGTGTGTTTGGTGTTCAGGGTTTAGTTCACTTGCCGCTTTATATTTACCAACAGCCACTTGAAGTTCATCGCTTACAAACATATTTTCCTTCCTCCCTGCCTGCCTTCCGAAGTGCTTATCGCTTTATGATGGGTTCTGTTCAGCTCTGTTATGTTATCTTTCGCCTGTGAGGGAATTTAAGAGCCCGGTGTCGATGTGTGTGTCCAGGTAATAGGAGTTTGCTGTAATTAAGAAACTTAAATATCAGGGTCCATAGTGGCCCACTTCGACAGCTAATTGTTTAATATCGGGTATCAGTATCAGTAAGCCGAACTTGAACATTTTAAACGGGGGATTTTCTAGGGTGCTTTTACCTTTTCCTTAATTACCCAGCTCGCAGAAAAAGCAACTTGTGAGTTGCTATAATTTGTGGGCTGCATAAATTCATAGCGCTTATAAAGCCACGCAGGATAAAGGCTCGGAAGTTGTTGGATTTTCCAGAGAGGGAGCTGTGAGAGCAGTAGGGAACTCACGCGGAAAAAGGCATAATCACACCTTGACCACCTGTCCGCGCTGACGGTTGCCGTTGTCGTTGCCGTGACCCTCCTCCTCTTCCTTCTCCTTCTCCTCCTGCATTTTGCAGTGCATTTAATCTCGGCAACATTTCCTTTGCCGCCGAGGACGCAGCCCATGACATTTCCTACCTGCAGCCCGGCCCCCATCCTGCTTCTTTTCCCACCTTCCTTCCGGCTGGGTCTTTTTTTGTTTTCACCAGAGCCAACCCTGCGACAACCCTTTACTGCTGGCGACGTTGTCGAAAACAAAAATTAGTCCTGCCGTAAAATGGGCAAAGGAAGTGGTAAGTACCTGTCCCGCTCCGCGCCATCGAGCGACTCTGCAGTAACCGGCTCCGGCAGTAAAAATTCGTAATGTGCAGCTAATTAAGTTCAAAGCATAGTTCCAGGCGCTGGTCTAGTCCTCGTCCATTTACTACGGTCCCCAACCGCCGACAGCCTTTGCACGAGATCGTCGGGTAGTTGGATGCAGGGAGCAGAGTAGCAGGGATGTCGGGATGCACGAATGGCCGGATGGACTGGCAACAGAGTGACAACGGTTCCGGGTGGACGACTACCTTTGGGGCCACGTTGACAGTCCCAATCCTCGGTGAAGTTTCGTATGATTGGCCCCGCCGTACAATCCCCTGCTCCTGTGGTCGAAGTTGGTCGCTTTGTGGCCGGTACATCCATTATCCTTTATTTCACGCAAATAAAATGACACAAAATTAATTCCGACCTCAAAGGAGAGCGGCATCATCGGAGATCCGGTTTCCTTAAAGCCGATTGGATATACAAATGCTGTGGCAAGCGTCTGGATGAAACAGTTATACATTTGTGGGAAATCAACATTAAACTGTGAGCAAGCAATTGCAATTTAATTACCAATTCCTTAGGCAATATTTGCATTTGAATGTGTCACATTTTTGTTTGATTCTACAACTAAAAATCGCTCATGCTCTATTATTGCTGAATGCTAATCCTATTTAAAAGAGAAGACTAAACGAAGCTTAAACTATATTTCAGTTGTACATAACAAATTCAATTAAAAGTAAATTTTGTAAGCTTTAAGCCTTAAATAATGTAATTATGATGAAGTGAATTTCATATTTGCTTGCCTTTAAAGGCTTTTTAGTTTTTCTATTTTAATATACATTTTGTTGAGTGTTTGCCGTGTAAATATTTTCTCTTGGCAACCGCACAAATTTTGAAGGCATTTCCTTGGAAACCCCTTTGCAGGCACCTTTGACAGGTAGCTTCTCCGGACAGGGCAGCACTTAATTTTACGCCACTTACAAGTGAAGGCACTGCAGCGGGCCACCATTAAATTCATAATTGCTAAGATTTGGCCGCCATTAAAAATGCAAAATGCGTCTAGTGGCGCAGATGCGTCAGATGGAAATCGGGGGCTAACTTCATCGGAGGCATTAGCAAAGTTTTGTCGCCTTATTTATATGCAAACCGTACTCGGACTGGACTGGTCTGTACCGTGCTTCTTGCCACAATGGAACTAATTGCCGCAGAGCTGACCATTCAGTGAGGAGAGTTTTAAAAAGCGGGCTTCGTTTTCGCAAAAGGCTATATTCAGTTTACTCAAATGTGGGTATCAGGGGTTGAATAAGTACTCCAGGGAGTTTAGCATAGTCCCCGCCTGGTCGCATCTAGTAGAAAAGTAAAAGTAATAATGTTTTGATAAGCTTAAGGATTATGTGAATTTTTAATAATATTTTAAATATTGAAATATGATTTGATAACAAAGGTCTCTCTAACTTGGTTACCTCGTTTATACCTTATCAAATAACTTATACAATCGATCTAAATGTTGGCATAAAAGTAACCAAATTACCCATACTGGATATCATATAGTCGGTACAATCAAACACTTCGTTATTTCTGCTTCAAACTTGTTTTTAATGCAGCCGGCATAGCCGTCGAGTGTTGATTAAACACTTGCCAACTGGTGGCACCAAGGGCCGCTGATATATGGGGGCTAGTGATATCGGGGCTGTCATTTCTGCCACTTTGGTCCAGTTGTTGTCGGACAACTGGACAAACAGGGAGCCAGTAGTTACTCGCTTTGCATAGAATGCCCGCAAAACTAAACAACTAAAAAGCACGCAACTGTTACGAGCTGAGTCCGCCTTATTGCGCCCGGGGGCAGGCCACAATATTTGTCGTGCAGTTGATAAAAACCCCCTATCCCCGAACTGTCCTTAACTGCCCTGCCTCTAACCGATGGTGGCTCAGATTCCATTCCGGGACAGAGACCAGAGACCAGAGACCAGGGCCGCATTGTCGTTTTGTCTGATGAGTTTTTAAGTACGGACAATTACAAACGACAACCAGGCGGCAGCAACAAAATGCAACAAATGCAATCAGCCAGCCAACTTACTTGGCCAAGTCAAGAGCACGCCCCCATCCTCCGACTAATCCCCCCATACCCATGCCATCTCTCTGGGAGATCTCTGGGAGAAGCTTTGCGGTTATCACATTCTGCTGGGCAGTTTAGCTGCGTAATTGAATTAAATTTCGTTTTAAAATGTAAAAGGCTTTTGATTTGGTTTGTAGTCCTTGGCGGCGGCGTTTGTACTCCATGAAGTAATTAACATTTGTTTCATTGCCAGGACACGAACTCCAAAGGAGCAGTGAGAGAAGGCCACAGAATAGAGATGAATCATGGGAATTAAAGGATTAAGAATGAAGGAGACTAAATCTGAAGGGTCTGTTGTTTAATTAAAACACATAAAGAATAATAGAATAATATTAAGATCCCTAACAGCAGGCTATTTGCAAAGGACTTTCCAAATTTCAAGTGACATTTGTTCAAAAAAATAATTAAAAACAATTAATAATTTTCGGTAGGCATAGAAGCAACCATCCAAGTTATGTCTGGAAAACCGCTGGACTTCTTTCGAGAAAGCGACTCCGTGCAATGGTACCGCGGCTTGTCGCGCATTCAGACGGAAGCCTGCGAAAAGTTGCTGTCCGCTCTGCGGGATGACACGGAGGAGGGATCGGTTTACCGCGTCCTCAGTTGTCTCTCCCATCTGGGCCTGCATCCGCTGGTGGAATCGGCCCAGGTCAAGGCCATCATGGGTATTAGCCAGGGCAGTGACCTGGCCTTCTTATGGTTCCTGTGGGAGGCGGCGTACAAAAAGCCGCGTGGAAAGCACGAGGACCTCGATCCGACGCCTTACACGGTCAACGAGCAGCTGCTTCTGTCGGGCATAGCCCACCTGGATATGCCATCCACCCTGCGAGCCTTGGACTCATTGCTGCCACCAGCTGGTGAATCCAAGAAACCAAACCCCCAGTGTTGCGGTGGTCTTAAAAAGAATACGATTCGGACTCGCCAGTCAGGGCATAGGAACCAGAGAGTTCAGACTTACTTCGATCGTCTGGTAAAGCCACGACAATTCACTGCAAAAGGCAAGTACCGGCCACCGCACAGAAAGCTGAAGTTCCCGGATTACTTGCAGTACGCCAATCGAATGGTCGAGATCCCCAACGAGGGGTGTCGTTGGTTCGCCGAGTACCAGTTGTGCCCCCAAAAGCGGGTGATCAAGAATCTGCTCAACGAGGAGCTTAACCAACTCCTCAGTAGTCACTCACCAGAGGAGACCACTCCGCTATGCGAGACGCACCGCCTTATCGAGAAAATAGAGATGGGTCAGCGAGAGGAGAAGGCTAACGAGGTCTTCCTTCGCTGTCTCTCCCAGTTGGATGTGCCAGGAGCTGAGCTGAGGGCTCGACGCAAGTCAATCTTGGCCGATCTGGAGAGAGAAATCGAATGCTCAGCTGAAAAGATCCGGGCAGACTCCCAGCGGCTTCTCAGACAAGTTAAGACCTTCCGAAACGACTGTCAACTGTGCAACTCGATGGCCTCAATACCTAGACAGTGCACAAGGCCGAGGGCCGATCTCTCCCTACTGATGATGATGGGTCATGGCGATGAAGAAATGCCCAGGATGCACCTGTGCCCCCAACAAGACGACCAGGTAAAGGTTTTGCTGTTCCAAGGGCACAAGTCTAATCGCTGTGGAGCCGGCGATTGTAAATTGATTAAAGCCGAGAATGCAAAAAATGTACATAGAAAGGATAAGCAAGTCAACCTGCACTCACATTCTGTTCAGAGATCTCAGCTTAAGGTAAACATCAGCCAGACTTCCTCACTTAATAGTCAGAGGTCCTTAAAACTGAGACGAAAGTTGGGAAAATCCGAGGAGGACATACCGGTGGCTCCACCAAGTATCACAACCGAGAAGCTCACCGATCGGATTCCGGTCTGCAGTCGCACTTTGCCGTGTTTAATGAGGAAGGGGTTACGTTTTCCGGAATCAAATTCCTTCTTTACAAAGAATGTCAAAGGCCTTATGCTGGACTACAACAAGGTTTTCGATCTCCCGGGAATACCCGACGAGCATTTGCCCTTGGAGGGCCCAGAATACGTAGACGTGGAGGATAAGCAGCCAGTGATTAAAAAGCTCTGTATTGCGGCCCTGAACGAGGGTCAATCGCAGGCGGTCAAGGAGCTGCGACAGGATGAGGCTCTTTCCCCGGTTCTAAGAGCAGCGGCCACTTGTGCCGTTGACATGTTTCGAACACAGGTCGCTGAGGCTAAAAAGAATACTCAGGAAACCAAAACAATAAACGGGAAAAAGATAGACATTGAGAAGCAGAAGGACGTGCTTATAGATCCAAATAACAAGCAGCAGATCGAGGACATTCTTAAGAATGCTCTGCAGAAGCTTCGCGACAATCCACACTTTGTGCTGGCCACCTTTCCCAATGTCCATAAGCTGCCCATGCTCCTCGATTGGGTGGCGGATCGGTATGGAAAGACCTTTACCCAGGAGGAGATGCACGCCCTGGCGAAGTCCTCGTTAAGCATCTACAAACGGATCCACCAGGACGATAAGGACCAGGCGAGTGAGTTTTTGCGGTTGGAGAAGGGAATGATGGAACTCGGTGGAGAGCTTACCTATCCCAAGATAAGGAGGTTCTTGTGCCTCACGAGGCAGCGGAAGGTGAAGTACCACAGAAAACTCAACGAATTGGCGCTGGAGCAGTCGCGACTCATCTGGATGGCCCTGCGGGGATACTCATGTCTGGGCGGCCAGATCAAGGACACCTTTTTTGCCTATATGCCGGCACGTGAGATGGATTTGAAGCGGGAGTTCGTGTGGAAGTTGTCCGACTACCGCAACATGGTCCAGAACCGAAGGGACGTCCAGAACAGGAATCGCTTGAAGGGGAGTTTTTAAATGGCAGGTCGGAAGCCATGCTTACAGGAACTGCATGGCTTTCAATCTGTCATTTGGCAGCTCGCCACATTCTTTTTCGTCATCTGATCTGCTTAGTGGCCGACGGGCCAGCGTTCGATGAAATCTGTCATTCGGCCATTTTTGGGCGCCACTACTTATGTAAACCCAACTTATGTATAATCCCAATTAAATATGCTGATGCCCAACTAAAACGCCCGGGCCGGACAGCAAATGAATGGCAAACACGGCCCAAAAACAGGGCTTAGTTTCAGATTTTCAGCTATCGCGGGACCAGCAGATGGCGTGGAACGGGGTGATGCTGCTCATTAATTAAAAACAGGGCGGAATTTCGTCCACGTAAACGTGGTGCGGCGGAATGTGGGGACCAGAAAAACAACAGCCGGAAGGAAGGCTGGCAGCCAAGCTGCTGCCATGTAATGGCGGTCCAATGACGCACGTGACACGTGTGGCGTGGCACTGACAATTCGAAATCGACTCGCCGACAGGCGAGTGACGACATTTCGGGTAGGACACGCACACTCATAAAATTATGTACCTACAATTGCCCTAAAACACCCACATTATGCTTGTAGACTTAAAGATTTGACCTAAAGAAGGATCAATATTTGAGAAAACTTTGGCCTAAAATCAGGAAATAAATCTAAAAAAACAGTATAGATTTAATGAAAAACATTACTTTTAGGGCAAGTAACCATTAACATAAGGTAAATTTGATTAAGCCTTTAGGGCTATTTGACAATAATTAAGAAACAATTTTTTTTATAAATTTTAGGGTAATTTTTTTAGAAAAAACAAAATAGGTATTTTAAGGATAAATAACTATTATTTCTTAAATGTAGAAAAATATTTGTATGAGTGCAGGTTGGGGCATAGGATGACACGGGGGAGGGGGACGCATGACACAGGTTCGGGGCACGGACCAGGACCTGATGACAGGGCTCTGGTCGCGGTTTTGGTTCGCGGCACTTTGTGTATTGAATCGCTAAAGCATGTGACAGGATTATGATATAAATCATTGCATACTTTGCGCCGATCGATTTAAGGACGCCGAGGCTCGTTAGTTTACATTTTTAGTTAATGTGATTCCCTGGAAAAGTGAATAAGCAGCGCGTGGTATTATGAAATTGATTTTGGTTTTAATTTTTTTCTTTTATCAGTGTGTACAAGCGGAAGCTAGCATTTAATTGGGTATATTTATTTGGAACATTTTTGATTAAATACTTAAATAGCTGCAGATTTGAAAACATGTGAAAAGTTGCCTAAAAGTGTGCCAACAAAATATGATGCGTGTTATCAATGCCAGTTTTCAATGTATTTTTTTTGTTAATTTTTTTTTAAATGATTTAAGAACCATGATGTGCCAGTTATTTTATGGAAAAATTGAAATAATTAAATGAATTGTCAAATAGAAACATTTTATTAGGAATGATGTATTGTCAATTTATATAAACAACATTTTTCCATTAATTATTTTTTGTGAACTGAAAATGTAATCAAAAGGTAAAGTGGGAAATAATATATTTTAGTAATAAGCCTTACTTTAAACTAGCGTTTTACATAATTTAGAAAAATATTAGCACCCATTAATTTTATAGTATTTAAATCGTCCAGGGTTTCTCTGGCTTCCCTGCTGTACAAAATTGCTTTGATTTTTCCTTACCTATTAAATATACAAACATGGTTTCTATTCTATTTAATTTACAAACATGCTTATTTCATAAAAGTATATATTTTGCCAACTTTATAACAATGTAAATGAACATTTTTTCGTTTCTTTTGGCTTGCTGAATTGGGGGACAACAAAGGTGGCAATGGAACCCAATCACATGCAGGTCCCCGCGGGCGAATGTTTTTTTTTTTCTAGGATTTTAGGATGTGGACTCCATGCCAAACTGTCGGATAATCGCCGACTAATACAATGAGCTTGCGTGGGAGTCCGAACGTCGAAAGCCGAACAATGCCCCACGGAGACGGATCCCCCATTGGCTGCGCCATTTCCATGGCCATTATATTCAATTATGGGACAATAACGTGGCGCTTAGGGCGCTGCGGTTCACGGGAATTGAAAATAATCATAAAGCGGGGGATAGATAAAAAGTGCAAGCTGGTTTTCGGTCGATGGTCCGTGCACAAGGACTTGGACTTTGGACGAACTATCAGCGGAGAAATTATGATTAGCTTTTGCTAAAGTTTTCCACCACAGTCAGCAGGACTTGCCAACTTGCCACTGAATACTTTGCGGCTCTAAGCTGGACGGACAGCGGACAGGACAGCGGAATATGGACAGGACTGCGGGCAACGGACGCTGGTGGAGCATGAAGAGCGGGATGCTGAGAGTCGAGAACAAAAACTGAATTTCTGCAAGCGCAACGTTTTAATTTGACTCTTGATTGTTATGCCATTGTTGCCTTGCATTGTGCACTCGGCTTTGGCACATTCCAGGGCTACACCCGTAATCGCCGCTAATGCGCCCGAAATTGTGCTAAGCGATTTCCATTCCGACCCATTTCCATCCCTCTCTCCCCCCTCGCTGGCTATTAGGCCAGCAGCAAGGGATCAGGACTCAGGACCCAGGACTCTGGACTCTAGCGATTGTGGCTATATTTCAGGGCTTTAACTGTCGGGCGTTCGTCGCAAATAAGGATGCTATTTTTCCGACTTATCGCCGGGATTATGAATCGGCGACCATTTGTTTTAAGGGGCCACCGAGATTTGCATTTGCACGCAACATTTGTTAAATGTATCGTCATGTGTATGTCATTTCACTTAATTATGCCATTTACTTTGCATACACAAAGCCTCCATAAGTTTGCCCCGAAATCTTGCTCAAAATTTGAAACTCTTGGGCGGGGCAGACGGCCAAAGGACAATTTGTCACAATTATTGCACACGAAATGACAGGCAAATGAAAAGCAAGGAGCTGGAAAACAAGCTCCGGAAAAGTCGGCTCCAAGGAGACGAGGTCGGCCGGGCTTTGACAAGTTAAATGTGTTCTCTGTGCCTGCACAATGATGCAGCAAACGCCTGTCGCCGGAATATTCAGGGAACAGGAGACGTGGTCGGAGCCACCTGAGGGCTCAGAACAGACTCTCGTGTTGGACGTTTTGTCATATTTTTTGGTTAATTTCAAAAATGCAAATCATCGATGCCCGGCCGGAACCGGAGCACGTCCTGTCGCCTTTTTGACAAATTTGCCATCAGTGCTCCATGCGGCAATGTGCTCGTTACAACTTTTCTACGGCTAAAATATGTATCATGGCCTCGTCTCCTGTGTTTTTGGGCTTTAATATTACCACTACTGATGCCTGCCTGCATGTCCTTATTATTCTGGCAACTCGCCCTGCCGATCGTCATTATGTTTTCTGTGGCCCGGCCCGCTCACATTTGTTTGCAGCTTATTCGCATAGTTGATGTTGGCTTTTTGCATGGTTCAGAGGCTTCGCCTCCGTTGGCCATGTTATGCAAAGTTGGCATTTCCATTTCCTGCATTTGTTTGTGCTCTCCGCTTGCTTTGGCTTGTTGCTCCTTAAATGGTTCTGCATTTAGGTACTTATTGGAGTTACATAAGTTGAAACATAATATTTGTTATTTTAATTAGTTGGTCTCACAAAGGCTTTCAGTTAAGAAGGTTAAAATGGAATTAAGCTCGTAGTTCAGTTGAGCATATTTATTTTGAAACACTTATGTGTGAAAGACGTAACTCAAAAATTGAACAATTTAAAAAGCCATTACCGAATATATGTTACAGAAATTATATATTAGAAGTATGTAAACAAATTATACTGCAAAGTATTACATCTCAACAACAAATCAGCCAAACAATGTGGCTATAATTACCAATCGAAAGTTAAAGTGCAATATTTAATTCCTCAAAAAATAAGTCTGGTAGTTTAAATCTTTTATTGCATCTTTAGCTTCATATATATAAAAAAAACATTTTTTTAAGCTTGACAAATTGATTGTGGATATTGAACTAAAATTATACAAATATTTATTGCGTGGGATTCAACCCGATATCAAATTTATTGTTTATCTAAAAACTATTAATTGTAATATATTTCGTTTCAATGTGATGTATTATGTGTATGAAAAAATATATTTTGTGTTTGCTATTAAGCTTACTTTGCATAAAGCATATTTATGACTATTTAAATGGTAATTTATACCGCTTTCCTTGGTAAAATCGATTTTAATAATAAAATATTAGTTTGAAGATTTCCTAACCCAATGTACGATATTTTGAGATCGCCAGTGGGTTAAGCTTTAATCCCTGACATTTCCGAGCCATGATAAGCGGCGCTAAGCTTTCTCGGAAGCTCAGACCGGTTCTCTCCGAACTGCGCATGCGCCGCCGTCTCAATGCAGTTAGGAGAAGCTCTGAGGTCCAAACTCAACCTGGTTAAAACTCAATCCCAACTCAAGTCGTTCGCACAGTTTTGAACGAGACAGCGACGCGTAAACACTTACACGGACTTGGTGAGTGCCGATTTCTCCGAGTGTACCCCCCAAAACGATGAATTCGAATATCAAAATGGTGGGCGAGGGCCGCCATCGACGACGTCGCGACGCGTAAAGCCAGGGGATTGCGATTGAATGCCGTTAAAGTGCCGCCGGAAAGCATATTAATTTACAATGTTTAATAAATAATCTATATCTGTCCGTGCAGGTTTATGACGGCTAACGAAATGGCATTGGTGAAAATTTGCATATTTGCTTTGGCTCTGGCCGCGGGTAAGTGTGAAAAACGCTCTCTTAATTGCATTTGCCAATTAATGGCAACGTCAATACCGTTCGCAGCGAAGTCTATTTGAATAATGAGCCCTGACTTTAATGCTCTGCAAACAATTGCCATCTAATTGTTGGCCGAAAAACCAAATAAACGCCGAGCAAACGGCCAGCAAACAGCAAACAAATGGCAACCGACCCAACGATATGCAAATGCCGTTACACCAAAACACCGAGACTTTAGCGAGCTGAAAAATATGGTTGTTAACATTATTTGCCAGCATGTTTATGCATATCTGCAGTGTGTGTGCAGCATGGCCCTCGCATCATGTCAACTGCCGTCGTCCGATTTCGATGGCACTGGACACGTGTAAATGCCATATATACCATATAGCAAATACATATATGCTTTATCTGTATTCTGTATGGCATCCATCCTGGGCATTGTCACACTTGTCGCTGCTGTTGTGGGGCGTCAATTTGCATGGCTTTGGTTTTGGTTTTGGCTTTGGTTTGTGTTATGGTTCGGATTCTGTGATTCTGCTTCTGCATTTGCAATTGGAAATTCGGCAATTTAATTTTCTGGAACATTTTCCGCTCACTTATTGTGTGAAAGCTCATTAAAAATTTGTTTGTCTCCGCCACCCCGAAATATGCAAAACATTAAAATTGCATATTGTTAACTCCGCCGGAATAAAACATAAATTGATAGTCAAGCAACTGTTGCACGGGGCGTATTGGGGGGCGTATGCCGAATTTTGTAATTATATTAAAATGGCCATGAAAAATATTGCAATTTGCGGTAACAGCAGCAGCAGCCGCAGCAGCAGCAGAGCTCATAATTAAATGTATGGCAATTTCTGGGGCCCACAGAGTGCCGCAGAGTGTCGAGTGCGAGTATCCAAACATAATATGGCATAAATTAAATTCCCAGTTAATTGGGGGAAAACTCTCCCGATGCCTTTTGAATGCCAAAATCGGCGAGACAATGGAAAAGTTTTAATTTGATTGCCAACAACATGAGTGTGCGTGTGTATTTGCCCAAAGAGTTTATAATTTATTTGGCTTTCCACAGGAGTTCAGTTACCTTTTGGCCCAGAGCCAGCCACATCACATCCAATTTAACAATCTCTCAACCAGTCGCAGGTCTATTATCAATCTCGCATCGGGCCAATGAATGACATAAAAAAAAAGAGTGTGTGCTGTGTGTGTGCTGTGCTTCAATCTGTTTATTTTTAATCCATCTAATGTTCATTGAACTTAACACGACGTCTTCGGCACGCACTTTCCCAAGATGTGACAGCCGCGACACCCTCGACACCCCCGATGTGTGTGACTGGAATCGAAAATCTGTCCCCAAAACCTAAGCCCGATAGGAGGGAGAGCACAAAAAGTTTAGCACCGCTTTGGGTACGGAGGGGAACCTCTGTGGAGATCGGGAATCGGGCGGCTCAGTCATAGGCAGTCAATTAATCTAGTTTAACCGGACTGGGAACGGACCATTGTCAGAGCCGCCGAGTCTCCATGACAAACTTGTTGACAGACTGTCAGTCGTCAGAGCGGCGGCTCCCGGTTCAAGTCAGCAACTCTCCAAGTCCCTTTTTCCATGCCCAAACACAATCCTCGTCCCATTCCCAAAACCGCATAGACCACGCTCCAGTTGACACACTCGGGCGGCTGCCAAAAAAAAAAGAGCTCCATAAAAATGAAAGGACAGCGGGTGTTGTCGTTACAACGATAGCGAAATGCTCTTTTTGGAAAGGAAATTCAAATGGGAATATATATTTTTAATGATTACTACATGATTACTAAGTTGGTGTTAAAACCACTTACAAATTGTAACAATTAAAATATTATTCCAAGTCTGTTCCTAGGTACTTTTATTTTGCAATTGTACATTTTTTCGATGAGATATAGAAATCTATAAAAGCTGTGGGCTTTAGGGTATTTACCATCTCAACAATGAAGCTTTAGCTACTTTTTCTTTCCAAGCTTGTTGTTTGTGTGGCCTGTTGTTTTTGTTTTATTCCGCCAGGTCCCGGGCCGTGTACGAAACATGTTTCAATGACAAGCGACAGCTGCAACAGCGGCAGCAACGGCAAAGTGCAACAAAAGCAGCGACAACTTGTTGTTGGCTGCACTCGGTGGCTGTTTTTGTTGGCTTAAATGTTGCCTGACACTTCACGCACTAATTGCTCTGTGGAATTGTTTCTTTATTAACGTTTAATCGAATGTCAGCCCTGGCGACGTCAGCATCAGCATCAGGAGTCAGCAGTTGACATCAGCAACTTGCTGGCACTTACATGCCAAGTTTATGCGATGAATTTTATTAAATAAAATCCGTAAACAACAAATTGGACACATTTTCTTGCAAAGTATTACATTAATTTTAGAAAAATAACTATCTTTGGCTTAACTTGGTGAAGAATTCGTGAAAATTCAACGCATAAACTGGTAGTAACTGTGTTGGCGTTGGCGGCAATTCGAAAATTGAAATCGTCTTTTCTTGTTTCTCTCCGCTCGCTTGCTTTTCGCTCAGCTCTTTTACCATTTATTTTTGCAATGCCTGATTGGAGTGGTTTACCTTGAGGAGTGGCTGCCAGCTACTGAATCGGTTTGTGGATGTTGATGTTGCCTCGGGTGTTGGTGTTGCTGTAAACGTGAATGCGAATGCAATGGCCCGGCTGTTGCAGCTTGTCGGAAGTGTCTTGGTTTTCCGCCAAATTGCCTGGCGGTTCAAGGCTGCAGTCCAGCAACAGCTGATGATGCCGGGTCTTAAGTCAGCTGTTTATGAGCTGTAAGCCAGCTCGGATTTATAATTCCCATAAGATACTTTCACTTTTAAGGTCGCAGCTCGGCCGCTTGGACTGTGGCGCAATCCAGCAGAGGCAGAGAGCTAAGCGCTAGCTCATATACATATATCTATATGTTTATTAAGTCGTTGCAAACGGGTTTCTCACAAACAAAGTGGAAAAGTTGGGACAAAAAAGAAACAAAGCACAAAAAACGTGCAAGGTGCACTGAGAAAAATAGCTAGCTTACGTACAAAAGACAGCTGAAGCTAGCATATCGCCTTTGGATAGGAATTTCGAGGTGGTTTTTATTTATATAAGAAACATAAGCTTTACTTATCTATGAAAATCAAACTTCTAAAATTCTTGAAAAGCTATTAAAAATTTCTTATTAAACTCCCAACTTAGCTCAAGATCAACCAACTTTAAACCTTCAAATATTTAAATGCTTTTTATTCACCTGAAGTATTGCTATTCAAGCAAATAAAATGTATTTATTTATTTCTGCAACCATTATTGTTAAAACATTGACCAAGATTAGCATACACATGTGTTTATATGCACAAATCAAGCGCTCCAAAATATGTAAAGTTATTATTTCTGACAGATTCAGCCAAGTGTATACACTTTTGACAAATGAAAATGATAACAATTGCTGAATTCGAGGCTGTTGCAATCGATTAGGCATAGCATTCACAAGTTTATAAATTGAATTAAATTGTTTAGGTGTTGAAAGGTGACAACAGCTAAGATCTAATAGGTAATAATGCATTTAAATTCTCTTTAAAGATGAATAAGATAGAGGAAGTTTATTAAGATGAAGAGGTGATAAATCTTAACTTTTTGTAACTCTTTTGATAATCTTATTTAATATTTAAATTCCTCCTTAGGTCTCTCGGCTACCCTTGCCCAGGAGAAGGCCTGGGGACGTGGCCAGTTCCGCGTGGGTGTCGGTCATCCCACCTCGCAGCGCCACCTGCCGCCCCGAGACCGTGATCCCGTACAGGAGGCCTCTGTGGTGCCCAAGCGCAAGCAGGCGCAGGAGTACGAGCCCACCGAACAGTGTCCGGAGGCCAATGGCTTCTATCCCGACAGCAAGCAGTGTGACAAGTACTATGCCTGCCTGTACGTGACCACGGGGCGTATGAGTAATGTTGCGAACTGTATTAACCAACAACTTGCACCACTTGCAGTGATGGCGTGGCCACGGAACGCCTGTGCGCCGACGGAATGGTCTTCAACGATTACACCCCCATCGAGGAAAAGTGCGATCTGCCGTACAACATCGATTGCAGCAAGCGGTCCAAGCTGCGTGAGTATATACTGAGAATATATATGTACAAACATATCTGGGTAATTTGTGGAGGCGCGTTACGTATGCGCCGCACACCGCATGACAAGAGAATCCCACGCTATATTTAAAAACAAAACCTGCTCCTTCCTGGAAACTCCTGCCGGAGTTCTCCTCCTCCTACGATGGCCAAAATCAGCCCATAAACGCGCTGCGTGCCCGCACTTATTTGCTCGTTACTTCTGGGCTGCGCTTTTTGTCAACTTATTTATTATGCAAACGGCATGCGAGGCGGTTAACCCAAATTGTTGTCGTCAATAGGTCTTTGGTCTTGCGACGGTGCTTTGTTTTTATTTTCCTTTGGCCCCTCGGTAGACTTGTTTTATTCGTGATTTTATTATTTACCCCAACGCTGTGTCTGGAGCTGGAGCTGGAGCCATCGAAATTTTAAGCCGCGGCATCAGCAATTGGCTTCCCGCAGCCTTAAAGTTTGGTGCGAATTCCCTGACATGTGCCACGTGTGTGTGGCGCATCCTTTAAACAAACTTTAAACAATACTTTATTAAAGTTTTCATCCTCCCATCACGGCTAAATAGCTCCCACTAAAACGATTTAAACAAGGCGGCTTTAATGATTCTCGCTTAAATGCTGTCACTTATTCATTGCCTGTATTTAAGTTGCTAATATAAAATATTACCCAGCGTTTTAGTTATAAAATAAATTATTTGTTCACCCATCAGGGCAATTAGTACACACATTGTGCTGGCCCATTAGCAATTTCAATTACCTTTGTCTCCCGTTGGCCCTGCCCATACATATGTTATGTTATGTATGTAAATACTATATGCACCTGAATAAATGTGTGCAGGAAGCTTTGTGCCGGCTGCCGAAAAGCGAAATGTATTTATGAGACTGCAGAAATGTTTTTTTCCCCTCAAAGAATATAAAGAGATGTCAGGGAAGGTTCTTTGTAAATTTAAAATGATTTTAATTGCTGAAATGGTTGCATTCGCCAGAAACTCCTCAATCCTCGCTGCACTGCCCCCGGAAGAATGGATACTTCGGGCATGAGAAGCCTGGTATCTGCGACAAGTTCTACTTCTGCGTGGACGGCCAATTCAACATGATCACCTGCCCCCAGGGCCTGGTCTTCAATCCCAAGACTGGCATCTGCACCTGGCCCGATGAGGTTGGCGTCACCGGCTGCAAGTCGGAGGATATCTTTGAGTTCGAGTGCCCCAAGGTGAACGAGAGCATTGCGGTGACCCATCCGCGTTATGCCGATCCCGATGACTGTCAGTTCTTCTATGTCTGCGTCAATGGAGATGTTCCCAGGCGAAATGGCTGCAAGCTGGGTCAGGTCTTTGACGAGGAGAAAGCCCTGTGCGACTGGGCTCGCAAGGTGCCGGATTGGTAAGACACTGTAAAGGGAATATATATTAGATTATATATCAATCCATTTCAGCGCCGACTGGTACAAGGACCGTTTGACCGATGCCGAGCTGGATGAGCTGGAGAACCCCAAGCCCAAGTCCACCACCACCAAGAGACCGCCACGTGTTCGCGGTCCCTCGAGGCGTAAGCCGGCTGCCAAGCGAGTGGAGACAGAGGAGGAGGCGGTGGAGGCCTGATTCCCGACTGTATTAGTCTTAAGTGTAACCCACTGATTATTGTCGCCATTAAATCCGTGCAGGAGGATTTTTAGCTGCGGATATATCGACCAGGGTTATGGAATGAGGGAATAGGGCGCTGCGGAGCCTGAGGGGCATTCCGTGAATAAAACAGAATGGCAGCATGGCAGCATGGCAGCATGGCAGGATGGCTGGGGAATTAGCCCCTTCCTTCCGAAAGCCCAGCTGAATGTAATATGCATGGGAATTTGTGTGAGAAGCAGTTGATGTGGTGCCAAAACGACAGGATTTTATGCGCATCCAGTGTGCACAATCCGTGCACTCTGCAATGCCCCCCTTACTCGCCATTCCTCCACGCCTGACATGACGAAATCAATGCTTGTCCTGGCCAACCCAACTCTCTGCCAGAGTTTTTCCCATTGCCTGCAGCGCATAAATTCAATTTGCCGATGAGCGTGCACAAAAGTATGCAACAAAATGGCAACAACTCGATACTGACGCACACAAACAAGAGCATGAGGGGATAAAGGATGGGTGTCCTGGGCGACCCGAGGGCGTGGGGGAACATGTGTATGACGTTTGGCAGACAAGAAGCATTCGATAAAACGCATTGAAAATTGCATTGTGGAAATTGTGAGCAGTTGAACGGCGAGATTTACAGTGGCCATTGCCAGCGTCTGAATGGAGGAGCACGCAGAACAGAAAGGGACCACAGCCACCAGAATCCTTATTGTTTAAGCACTGACATCGAATCGAAGCAAACGATGACAGTTCACTTGGCATTGCTCGAGCGTTTGCTTGAATTTATTTATTCATTGGATTGCAGCGTAGCCTCAAAATGTATTTTCCATCTAGCCTTGGCAAGCGGTAATAAGATAGCATACGGATTTTCCTTCCAATGGGTTAATTGGTTTGCCTCAGGCTAGACAGGATTAAATATTTTACCATTTGCGATGGCCTTATGTGCCTATTGAGCATTATTTTCCCATAAATTCCTCTATAGACTTCATTTTACCACAAACCTTGCCGCCTTGTGATTTTTGGTTGCCTTGTTTTTTCTGGTGCTAATGAGGCCCAGCTACGGGTCAGCTAACCTTGACTTGTGAAGCGTGGACTGCCCGGCAAATTGCCCCAGGCCATTTGCCACTCTCTGCCCGCCCACTGCCCGCCAAAGGACGTCTTATTAATTAACCAACACACACATACGCCGACGAGCACCGAGGTACACACTTGTGAACTCACTCAGAACAGGGGACAAGCATCCATCCCCTCGCTGCTGCTGTCAATAATTTGGCACGTCCTGTGACCCCCTCGTTGGTCCTTGGGCCACGGCCTCGTTTCCGCCCATCATGTCAACTCGACAATGAGCCGCAGCCATCCTGCCGGAGTGGCGTCTCGCACCTTTCCAGTTCAAAGGAGGTCCATCTAAAAAGCATTTCGTCGAACTCAGCGCCTACTTAATCAAGTGTAACATGGACATGTCCAGGCTCACCTGCCGTTTGACATATTGCACGGCTCCGTCCCTGGCTCTACCTCCTCCTGCTTGTGAGTTGTCGGGCGCCTCCTGCTGGTCCTGTGTCCGTCGGCCAGCGTGCGCGCTCGTATCAAATGTCAAATTTGACATAAACAAGTGTTTACATAATGACAACAACAATTTGCGTAATTGTCACAGGCAGCCGAAGCAGCGAGGATATGCCTGGATACTGGTCGGGTCTATCCACTGGCTCTAGCATCTGTGGACTCATCAAATAGAGAGGGGCAGCCCTCGCTGTATGTCCTCGGCTGTCCCTCGATTGGGGCTGCATTCAGCCCTTTTGTCCTTGCCTCACCCTCACCCTCACCCTCACACACACGCGCGCACGCGACACACTAAGTTTGTTTGCAAGAACTGATTAATTGATGGGCGTGCGGGGGCCTAGGAAAAGGTCAAGATGAGAAAATCCTTTGGCATTGTTAAGCGCCGGGGGAGAGGGGGAAAACTTTTTAAATCCAGATTAAACAGCATTGAAAGTTCTCGTTACTTCGTGATTAAGCGTTTATCTGAGAACCCTTCATTTGTGACAGCGTTTCTAAACTTATCCTAAAGGTTATTGTTTTTGTACTTTTTTATTTAATTACGTTTAAATGGAATGAAAATTAATTATACGGGCTGGCGTATATTTTAAATACTTTTCACTTGCTTTTGAGAGGAATTATCCTTGACACGATTTCCTGTGTAAATATTTGTTTATAAGCTGATTTTTTCACCATTCAGTTCCTAAAACTATCCAAGTTCTCTTGTTTCTGCTTTAAAATTATTCAAAAGTATATAAAACTCAATTTTTGGCTAAAAAATTTATTTGGAAAAATTTAAATGATGTGTGGAACTAGAAGCAAAACATTGTGTTTAGTAAATTACAACAAAACTCATGATATTTTTAAACAAATTGAATAGTTTTCTTTAGCATCCAAAATCTGTACAGTTTGGATTTAAAGAACAAAATAGCAAGCTATATCTGGTGTTTACTTTTGACTTCGACAGCATTTCCGTGTTTGACCTTTTGGGATTAGTACAAGTTTAAGGCCAGCCGCTATCCTGATCTGCTTAAGCCCCGCCCTGTTGTTCGGCTCAAAGGGCCAGAGAAACAATCAACATCAGCAGGACCAGCATCTTTTGGGAGATTGTCACACCCCCTCCCGGCTGGCCAGGCCTGCATTATTACCAAAAAAAAAGAAAAGGAAGAAAAAAGTAAAGTTAGGAGGGCAACAGCAAAACGAGGTATTGTGCCTTTTGCCGGAGAAAAGTTGATTGTTTGGCCCTTGGGCTATTTGCTTTCTTGATGAAATAATTAAATGTCATTCATTGAGGTCGTTTGCTGCTTATTCTTGGAGCGTCCTGGCTTCCCGCTTCTTCTGCTTTCTCACTTCCTGCAGGCCGTAGCGGGCCTTGTGTAATTGTTGACCACTTTCGCATATCCTTTTTGCGCCTTTTGCCGGCTAATTTGTGCAGACATCGCCCAGGGGTGGCGGTGCGGGTCCTGCTTTTGATTTCAGCTATTGTAGGCAGTCTCTGTCCCTGTCCCTGGCCCAAGTTCATTAAACTTTCGGCCAGGCGGCGTCTTTAGTTTTGCTAATTAAGTGCTGCACATCCTGGCCGAGCCGAGCCGAGCCGTGTCGGTCCGGGCCAAGTTTAATGAACTGCCTTGGTCCTGACGTCACACCTGACGCATCCCGTCTGACGATTTGCATATTCATAAGTGCCACGTCAGAAACAGCAGTCGCAACAGATGGAAGGATATCCGGCAACGGAAAGATGTTCTCGCTCAGAGATGGCGAGGCGGAGAGATGGATGGACAGCCAGACAACCAATTTGCTGCGAAACTTTTAGGGTCTTGGCCGGTTTTCAGTTTGATGTAAGCCACCAGTTCGGGCCAAAGTTTGAGCCGAGTTTATTGCCTTGCAAGTGGCAAGCGAGCGGCGAGCGGCGAGTGGCAAGTGGCAAGTGGCAGCATGGAAATCAATTCTAGTCCGATCCCGGGAAAGTCGCGTCTCCTTGGAAAAGCTAGTTTTCCCCCGGAGCCTGCCCAAAAGTCTGGCGTTATGTTGTGCCAACTTTAAAACTGTCAAATGGACAAGCCAAATGCCAACCCGAAACTGTCAGAAGTTATGAATTTGCCAACGCACACACACACACACAGGATGCACTGCATCCTTTGGATAACAATTAATGCGAAAAAGCAATTCGAGTAACTGGCAACTGGCTACTGGTAAATGGTAACTGGCTACTGCTACGGTTACCGCAGCTAAACACAGGAATTGGGCTGCGCCCGTTCGCCTTAGGCAGCAGCTCATATAAATCACATGAATTTATTATGATGATGGCATAAATCATAGAGCCATGCAATATATAAAATTGCACCACTTTGTTTTTTGTTGGTTTTTTTTGTTTTAGGGGGTTTTGTTTTCTGTTGAGGCATCAACTTGGGGGCATTGTGTTCGTTGTTTAAGCGCCGCAAAATATGCAATTCGAGCGATACCAGTTGACAGCCAGGAGCAGGAAAAACGGGGTCCTGGGAAAGCAATGACAGTGCTGACGTTTTGGCCGGTTTTCAATTACTTTCTTTTTAATTTGAAAACGAAAAAAAAGGTATTAAATTGCATTGTAATTGTGAGTTTTAAAGTTAAATGTAGAAATTATCAATCAAAATCAATGTGTATTAATATGAGGAGACTATTGCAACCATTCGCTTTCAGACATTGGCATGAAAAGTAAAAAAAGTAAGGGTAAATGATGTTCTACATATTAATTACAATCGTTGCTTTTTTTAATATATCGTATTTGAAGCCATTAGACAAAAGTTTCTACAATAAACTTGTTTGTTCACATTTTAAGCTGAACATGAAAGGGGTAAAAACGGTTGAACTAGAATTGATTTGATTGATTATTTATTTTTGGAATGTAAAAAAAAACTAAACAAAACGATTTTCCATTCTTTATTCCCTCGAAAATTGGTATAAATAATTTTACATCAAAGAAAATATTGTGTTTTTATAATGAACAAAATTAAAACTTGACAAAAACTTTTCGCGTACTTTTATTACCCGAATTATTTTTTTTTAAGAGTTCTGACTTTAGATTACCATTTTTACCTTCTACCCTTGCGTTTTATATGGTTTTGCTTTGCAGATACGTTTTTATACCCTTATTTACGTAGTCTAGAAATTTCCTGTTGTTAAATTTGTTTTCCATTAAATAACCCCTGACAGGACTAGATCAAACCTTGTCAAAAAGTTTTCGTTCGCTTTAATTACCCGGGTAATAGTCAATTTATAGTTCCTGAGTTTGGTTTAATCGAAGAGGTAGTTGTGCACCATTTTTATGGTTTTGTTTTTCGGCTACTTTTGGGTAACTTTACTGGCCATTTCTGGTTGCCAGAGTTCCGGAGTTCCGGGCAGCACTCGAAGCCGGGGTCAGTTGCTGTCACCATTGGGGCTGCTCGGTCAGTGAGTGGTGCAGGGCAGAGTGCACCGCTGCGGCGAAATGTTCCGACAGCTCGGCACATGTACTGCACCCTGGGTCCTGGGTGGGTCCCGTACCCGCTCCTGGGCCCAACTTGGCCAATGGCCATCCCACCGAAACGCTTCTACCCATAGAAATGGACTTCTTTGTTTTTGTGTGCCGGGCCTAAGCCCGGGGCAACCAGTTGGACACTGGACAGGGGACACTGGACACTGGACACTGTGGACAGTGGGCCATCCCCTCGCAATTTGTTTTTAGTGGCCTGTTTATGCTGTGAAAATATATGTAGGTACGTGTAACTGCAGTGGCCCTAGCCGTAGTAGTTTTTAGTAGTTTGCAGTTTGTAGTCTTTCTCGGCGGCTGTCACTTTTCATTGCCCCAGCATGTTCATAATTTCCATGTTAATATTGCCCTTGAGTCGCAATTCAGCAATGAAATTAACCCGGCTGTGAGCGCCCTGTGTGTGTGTGTTTTGTCCTGCGGTTTCCTCACAGCTCCCAGTCCCATTCCTGATCCAGAAAACCCACTCCCGCAACAAAAACATGTCCATTGCAATTAGCATATGAGCAACAAACCATGTGTGGCCCAGTGCGCGGCGGAGCGGCAGTTTTGCGGTGGGATTGTGGGCGTGGCGAAGCTTGTAATTTATGAATTTTATGGCATTTCTGTTTAGGGACTCGCGCCGGCAGTCAATGGCGATGACGAGAACGATGATGAGGGCGGTCAGTTAGCTGGCCGCACTTTTAATTTGATGAATACGGTTGGCGATTCGGTGGAAGCCAACTTGATAGTAGTTCGAGGTAAGCGTCCAGCGGGAGTTGTATATAATCCTCTATTTTTTGTCGATTTATATTGGTTTTTAGAATAAATAAAAATATGAAATGTTTTTCCTTATTTACAAAAAAATTGAGCTTTAAAATGGTTTAAGTTACTCAATATGAACAGACGCAGATTTTATTTAAGGGATTAACAAAATTTTCGTGTAAGGTATTTTTAAATTGTAAAGATAAATGGGTGTCAGGAAGTCTACATTTCTAGCTTCGATAAAAAACACACCGATATCTTTAAAAACTCCTTCTCTAGATTCACTTTTTCTTCAGTTTAATTAAAATTTTTAATAACCTCAACATGACTGCAAATTTGAAACAAATTTGCCAAATACGGCTACAATCAAGGCCTGCACTCGAATCCTTTTCTTGCCATCTCTTGTTGGGTTTTCAGTATTTGGATTTAATTTAATTGCAAAGTTTCATTCAATGCGGTTATACATACTACATTTGGTGTATTATTCAAATTCCAACAAATTATGCATATAAATTTTCATTTTCACTTTTGCCAGAGCAAACATCAGAGGCAGCACTGCGGCAATAGCAAAGTTTTGTGCGGCCCGGCAACAATGAGAGAGGAGCAGCAGCAGCAGCTACTACAACGAAGACAACTGCAACTGAGGCCACAACTTTAAAGCACCTCAAACTCATATACAGTGTATGGCCGAAAAACTGGCCAACAATTTGCAAACAAAATATAAATTCTGTAGCATTCTTCGGGGAGCATTTAAAAAATGTATGCGGTCAGTGACTCTCCTCCTCTCCCTCGGCACTCCGGGTTGGATTTAAAACCGGACTCAATTCGAGCAGTAATGGAGTCTGGTTAGTTGCCGAAAGTTTCCGTTGCTCCGTTTGCCAGATAAGCAAATGAATTTCAGCACTTATCATATAGGAATTGGCAATCTGCTGGCGATGGCTCGGCGAGAGTTTTATTGTTTTGTTTTTCGGAAAACACGACCATAAGTCCTGTGGCATTTTAAAGTGTCCAAGCCATTCAGGGTGTGTTGTAGAGCCACCGGGATTTCTTACTTTCTCCTCAGTATTCTTCGCTTCCAGCTGGCAGGTTGTCTCCGCCAGAGAAAGGAAGGCTTAAACTATGCATCAGCAATCTGGGCTAACAACAAACTTGGCCGAGAGTGTGTCGTCTGCGCTTGGCTCTATGTGCTGCATATTTAAAGGCGCTTAAGTGCCGGCAAAAAGTGCAACCTGAGCACCCGAGTGGCACCACGCTCAGGAACAGGCACGGGGCACAGGAAACGGAAGTAGCGAAGAAGGAAGGGCATCCGGGTGGCAGACTGGCAGACATTCAGACCCCCGACATGCGTCGTCATCCGACACATCACTCATGCTGTTTTTGAGCCCTGATTGTTTTGAGTGTCTGGCAGCAGTTGCACCAGCAACAATAGGGCACGGTGCGAAAATTATAGTATTTGGATAATAGAAACATATATACAAATTTATAATTCGTTAATTTTTGGAGCTTTAAATCCGGTCAACAGCTTCTTATATCAGATCCAGTGGAGGGAAATTTTTTGGTGGTAAAAATGGTTTTCTTATAAAAGTTCAATTACAGGGAACTTCGAACCTTTTTTCCCCAGTGCACTGTTAAAATTGATTGCATTTGTGTCTGCTGCCAGGAGTCAGTGATTCAGACAATGTCGTTGCCTCGGCAAGTGCAGACTCCGCCGGGGTCCTTGTTTATGCCTAAAAAGCTATGGCGCAAAGGGCCCTTGGACTTGGCACTCGAAAAGCGTCACCCGCCGCCACTCGCCGCCCTTTGGAAATAGTCAAACAATGGCAGTTTAGAGAACGAGCCCAGGACAATCGTAAGCGAGGGCGATAATCACTGCGTCGGCAGACGACGACACCTTTGGCCGCTTCAAATATTGACTATTTTGCATATTGATTGGCCTTTGTCTCCACCGCCCGCTCGCCTCGTCCTTTGGCAGTCAACATGCCAGCGACACCTACATCATCAACTTGTTGACACTTTGGCATCAGCAGCAGCTGCGCAAGGATGCAGGCACTGGAGATGGATGTGGCGGAGGACCTCACTCCGGCATCCTTTCCGGCAGTTCATCCTGCCGTAACCGTGCTTTATGGCTATGAAAAACACTTTATGCGCTGCGTTCCGCTGTGCGTTGACGCTGTTTGACATTGTAGAAATTGCTTTTAATTAAAATATTCTGCAAGGCAAATATCAGCAGCGCGCACATGCATTGCCTTTCAGGGTCCTGCGCTGATGGGGTGGTGGAAAAAGCCAGGGAAAAATACGGGCGATATAAACTATAGTATATAGCTCAGCCTTAGACAGAAAGCTCTTTTTTTCTTGGCGGTGTCGCGGCATGCCTGTGTGCCTTCATATGTAAATACGTGAGTTTGTGAGTGCGTAAACATTGTACCCACACTTGGACAAATATCCTATGCCAGGATTTAGGCAATCAGGATATTTAAAGTGTTTTAAGAACAAACAAATGGCTGCCGGATGGTAAAAGGACATATCTAAACATTTAAAAATAAACCTTTGCTTTCTAATAAAACTAATTCATTATCTTAGCTTAATTTATTTAAGAGAGTGTTCCAACTTTTTTTATATATTTACTTTATAAATTTAGAACGCTTTTTTCAGTGCATTCTCCCAGAGACTGACATTGTTCGTTTGAAGAGTTTATTAGTTTAATTTGGTTTAGAGCGCTCGTATAGCTTGAATTCAATTTGAAACTGGTTCAAGAGCTAATCTAACCCTTCAGTTTCCTTTTGAGCATAAAACTGTACTTTTTTGCTGTGAAATTAGCTCAGTACGTGGTGGTGGAATCCCAGCCACTCGTTGCTATGCAATTTATGTTGATTAGCTTGCATCTTGCAGTTGACTTCATTCAAATGAAGCGAAGCTGCGGGCATCCGGAGATTGGATCCAAACCGGGGGCCTTAAGGGGAGGCAACTGTATCACACAGCGAGTCGAGTTCTCGAGCCACTGGCTAATCCGCTTAGCAACTTTATAATTAGCCAGCATTGATGGTGTAGGCGTCGCATTGTTTGCCGACCGACCGACTTGGGAGGTTCTTTTCGTGGTATTGATTGCCGTGATTGCATAATCTCTAAGCTCGGTCGGTCAGCCAGCGAAAACGAAAACGGAATCGGAATCGGAACGGGTATCGAGATCGAGGAGGAAGCGGAGAAGGAGTGGTGTCGATGTTGGGTAAAAAATCAATGGAAATAAATCACCGAGAAGCGAGCAGCAGACTCGAGTCACTTTTTCGCCTCAGCCCCAGACAAATTCCACGTCAGTTGGCGGCACACTCGCCCCCATTGCGAATTGCTCCTGGACCAGGGGCGGAGGCAAAGGGGGTTTAAAAAGTACTTCAAATTAATTAATTGTCTCACAGTGGAAGTAGTTTACCCGGGGTATAGGTGAGGTATTAGATAGAATAGTATATTAATTAGGGCTTGGTAATTGATTATCACTTTTATTTAAAACATTTAGGATTGATTTACATAAATGTCAGTATCATAGAATACCTGGCTGCATAAATATTATTGCATTTGTTCTGACAGCTGAGATTTTAAAATGTTTGAAAATATGTATGAAACTATTTAATACACTTCCATTTTCAAAAATTTAAGCTTCTTAGATTTCGAGTAAGTAGAACCCCTCACAAAACGTAAGAATAGCTCGCAAAACATGTGAAATTTAATAATGTCTATTAATTAATAATTAAATAACAATAAAAAAATATACAATATAAAATATAATATATATATATATAATAATTTAACAAAGTGAATCAAATATAATATGCTCTAATTAACAACTATATTTCAATTAGAAAACTTTTTTTTTTAATTTCCGAAGAGCTAAAGCAACTGAATATAATTTGTTTATAAACAACAATTGTTTTGACTATCTCGTCAGAATAAATTCCTATTTTCCACATTTTTATCTGGTAAGTTTTCGATTATCCCAGCTACGCCCCTGCCGTGAATCGCCCCCTAATCGTATCGTTAAATTGATTAATTCCTTTATTTGTGCACCCGCTGGAAATTGCGGTCGGCTGTCTTGTTGATTCGAGATTGAGTGTCGAAGGGGTTCGAGCGGTCCCCGAAGCAATCAAATTTGGGACTAGACAGGGCTCCCGTTTAAAGAGAATACTAAAATTTACATCTAAATTTTGTACTTCGGATACTTTGAGTTGTTATTCGAGTACTGCGAAATTTTAGATATTTTGAGTACCCATATTTCATACTTCCTTGTTGTTGTTTATGGCGGGAAACCCCCTTCAATCCATCTATCCTTCTTCCCCACATTCATACTATATAGACGTACACGCCTTCCGCGGCCGCCGGCGCATATTTTGATTTTGGCTTCAACGCCGATTTTGATGGATTAATGGGGCTGGGGCGACATTTGTTGTCAGTGTCGGCATCTTGGCGTCAAACAAAGGCGTGGTCATGGCTAATGGCTGGCGGGGATTGCAGGGGTATGCAGGGGGCGTAGTCGACAGCGATTTGCTCCGGGTCGTTTGTCTTATCCGGCGGCGATGCAAAGGGGCGGCAATTACGTATCCGCCCGGTGTGCTAGCGTGTGTACTTCATTCACAGAATGCGGAAAGGTGATTATACGCTCGGGGTTCTCTAATGTTGATCGATAGGCTATTTCAGCGTTGAAAATTAACGCTTAATTGGTTTAGAATACTTGAGGAGATCCTGTTCGGTGGGGGATACTGAAGAAAAAATAAGGAAATATTAAACTATTTACGCAAGCAAAGCCGGTAGATATCTTTGAGTTTCATCTGCTAATGAGGTAAATGTATTAAAACTAGAGATTTCCAGATATTGATAATGCACTTTTCTCTGTTACCGAAAAGTTGTCAGCTTAAAGACGAGTGGGAAAAGCATTTGCACCTGGACGGGCTTTCCGAGCGAATGACTTGCTCAATGGCCGAGCTCAGACTCGCACAAAATGTTTACGTACGAGTATTTGTGTGATTCTTGTGTAAATTGTCTGTGAAAACGGGCAGGTAGTGCTCCTCCGGACTTGGCGTCGGATTCAGGTTTAGCTTCAGCTTCGGTATTTGCATTTGTGTCCCATGCCGTTCCCGAAAACCCACTGCACTGTGAGTTCGCTTTGCATACGTACATCTTCCGTTTCCTCCACGTTCTATTCGTATCCCATCCTGTCCCGACGCTCATTTCACCCAGCGCCAACTAAAAATGCATTTCCTGTCAAGTGTAAAAAGGAAATGATGTGATGCTCTACGGCTTTAACGTGCAATCAATCATTGCCGTAACGCTGGCACTCAGACCCCGCGCGTCGCCCCTTTGCGGTGGCGCAAAGTCAACGAAGGCGGGTTTATTAAGTCGGGCAAACAGTGTTAAGTATTTGTCGAAATGTCAAATGCCAGGCAGGAGGGGTCCTTTGCCAGTCAGGCTCACTGCTGCCTGGATTTCCCTCTCCAGCTTCCTGGCCAGCCGCACACATTCGATTTTAATTGCCACGCCGATAGGCAAGTGATTCCACCTGACGTCCTGTCTCTGTTCCTGACCCACCCAGCCCTATCTGAACCACACGGTTCCCCTTGCCACCATCCACGCCTTTTGGCATTGATGTGCAATTTCCGCCTCTCGCGGTGGCTCCTCAATTAGACGGTCGTTGGGACCGGAGAAGGGTTCGTTGGTACAGGCACGTCGTTAACCCTCAGACACGCAAGCCTAAATTAATTAAAAGTAAAGCGCGGTTAGTTTTATCCGCACTGTAACAAAATATTAAAATTTAAAGCTGAAAATTACTCCTCAATAAGAATTTTAATTCAAGATTTAAGCTAAGCTGAAACGAGTGGAAATTTGTTTAAAAAAATCAAAATTCTTCCTAAAAACTCTTTGGGTCAAGTACCCATTGATTTTTATATATTTTAGGGCGGCTAAATTAATTATGCTATTTATGTTATATTTGGGATTAAATGAAAAAGGTTTCCTGTTTTTAATAAAAATTTGTTTATGATTTAATAAATTCAAAGATAAAAAGTAATAGTAGTAGTAGCTGTGGTATATTTATGTAATATAATAATTTCAAATCGCTATTTGCATCTTCCTTATTTACATTTAGCAAATTCCCTACACATTAGCTATTATTTTATTTGTTTAATTATTATTAAACCATTTTATTTTTGGAATATCAGCACTACAAAATGGAAATTGATTTTTCCTTACAATCCTTTGAAGTCACGCAATGTGGAGAGAATGTATCTCGCTCGGTTGGCTTTTATAGAGGGAATAAAAAAACAGTCCAGGAGACAGATTCACTTAGGCGTGAGCGCTCTGGGCCCCATGTGGGGCGTGTCCTGGGCGTTAGAGGGTTAAGGCAGGTGGGACATCGCCCAACCATTCAACCCCAGAGTGCCATTCTCCCGATGGCAGACTTTTCAAGTTCAGGCGAGTGATATATGCATATATATAAGTAAATACAGACGTGGATGTGCCCGAAGTGTGTCTCTTGTCTGCCTACGCATCTTGATGGCCCGGGGCTACGTGTTCGGACGCTGTAATCGGATGTTTATGGCCCAAAGCCAGCTCACGGACGCTACCCGCTCCACGCACTTTCAGTTTCAGCTCCACAGGGCTCCGGGCAGACGGACGGGAGTCATTGAACGGATATCTTGCTGTCGGCGGTGTGTTCCTTGAAGGCGAGTAATTACCACAATTCGAACCGCTCAAATGAGTTGACAACTTTTTATATTTTTGGGTGGGCACTTCTAAGAAAAGCCTTTTGGGTCAACCTTCGGTTCTCTCGGGTATTATTATTAATTAAGACCAATTTTCAATGACCCAATGCACGGTTTCTTCCTGGTGCTGGCCTACATTAATTTTTCGGGCCTCCTTTGAAGCTGGCACGGCCACTTGGCCCTGCAATTAGTAATCGGATTTGGGCAGGCGGCCTGTGTTTTTACTCCGGCAAATTCCAAGTGCGAAACAATGTGAAACTGTGCCAATGTCTGCATGTGGGACACCGACAGCGACACCCCTCAATGGGACATAAGGTAAACATCGGCTAAATGGAGCAATAATAAATTTTCTAAAAAGAGAGAAATACTCGTAACCGAAAACTGAAAAATCATGCAGCCAATGGAGCAAACGCCGCTGACATACAAAAGCGTGGATTCCGCTGACAAGTCACCGATACACTAAGAACAAAAAATGGCATTAAAAAGGGAAAATATCATATATTAAGTTAAATTTTATTTAGAGAATTTATCGTTGAAATATATTTGTAAAGGAATTTACTTTTTAAAGATTAAAGAATTCTTAATTTTTATAGAATTTCCGGAATGAAAGATAATTCGACGTATAAAATAATGGTTCAAGTAACAAAGTATATATTATTATTATTATTCAATGTATTTTTTTAAAAATAACCATATTCAGAACCTTTAAAATCTTCAAATTGGGATTTTTAGTGAGATTTTCAAGGATATTAAAAGTATTTGCTCTTTTTAGTGAAATGTTATAAAAAATTTAAGCGATTTTGTAAATTATACAAATTTGTTCAAGATAATTTATATACAAAATTTATTAACTAATCCTAATTTACTCAAAGATATATATTTGTAAGTTAAGATTTTTCTTTTTGAAAAGTAACTCAACTCCTCTTTTTAAGGACACTTTTAAAGTAAATTTTTCACTTTTTAAGGCGCTAGTTTCTCTGAATGCTTTACCTGTATATCTTCGCTGAAGCAGGAGTGGGATTAGGGGTATCACAGGGAGTTGGAGTAGTAGGTGAGGTGCCACCGCTGGCAGCAAATTTCGCGCTCCATCGGCGCGCATGTCGCCAAGAAAAACAGAGCGTTTGTGCTGTCGAGTGGATGGAACTCCAGCCGTGATGTAATGCCCGCAAGGTGCTGAGTTGACAATTGAGAAGTTAATTGAACGGCTCTCAAATCGCAATTAATTACGGGCCTTGCCGACGGTGGATAGGCCTACAAGGAAGCAGCCAGACTCCGTTGAACTTGACATCGAAATCTAAACCGAAACCGAAACCGTAACCAAAACGAGTGGAGAGACCGTAGACAAGAAGACAAATTACCCGAAAGAAAACCAGTTTCTGGCCCGCAATTGTCAAATTGTCAACCTCTGAGATAGCATTGTGTACTTGGTACCGGTTTGCTCTTCGGATCTCTTTTCAGGGCGCCACTTCTGGAGCGGCCAATTCTGACGCCTCGCCATATAAAGTGACGTGCGCCGGGAGTGGTCGCCATCATTAGCCCAACGTCGCTTCCAGAGTCGAGGACGCCCACTGCCGGAGTCCAGTCCAAGCGGATATACTTCTCAATCGCCAATCGCAGTCAGTGCTTCCTGTGCGGCACGTGCCACCACTCCGTCCTCGTCCTCAAACAATTCCAGTCCAAAGGATTCCACATTGAAAATGGCAGGCAAAGTAAGTTTAAATTCTGCAACTCAAATTGAATGTGTTTTCAGAAGTATTTTTAGTTTGAAAAATAGATACTTTGACATTTTTAACTATAAATTTAAATTATTCCCCAAATTTCCATTTGTTTTTTATGACAAACTTGACAAACCTAAATGCGGATGTTTATTTAAAACAAATATACAGTAAATATGTATCAATTAATCGAGAGTTATAAAACCAAACTAGAGGTTAAGTTATCCGAATGAATTTATCTTAAAAATAATATAAACAAGAAAGGAAGCTAACTTCGGCATGCCGAAGTTTAAATACCCTAGCAGTAATTACTTTTTCGATTTCTCGGGTACTGTCATAAAATAAATATTGCCAGTGCAGAATGTTGCTGGAGAAAAATGTTGCAAGCAAATAAATATATATATATTCCTATGGCAGCTATATAGTGGTCCGATTTTGATAAAATTAAAACCGAAATTATGGAATAATACGAAATGGTCAGATCTAAAATTTTATGCAAATATCTTAAAAATTGGCTAAGTTATAATTTTTGCATTAAAATTTACCGATCCTTCCTATGGCAGCTATATGATATAGTCATCCGATCCGGCCGGTTCCGACTTATATAGTAGTGAGAGCATATAGCAGACTGTCTGCAAAGTTTCATTCAGATAGCTTCAAAACTGAGGGACTAGTTTGCACGGACGGACAGACGGACAGACGGACATGGCTAGATCGACTCGGCTCGGAAATGTCTCCTTCACTGCGTTGCAAACTTCTGACTAAAATTATAATACCCTGCAAGGGTATAAAAAGGATCGGGAAAAGCAAACTCCTGTTAAAGTTAACTTACAACTTTGCCACTTAGTTCCCTTCGAGTTACAATGACTTCCCTTGAGTTAAACTGATTTCCTGTGCTCAAAACTAATTGCTTGCGACGGCGTGACGGAGGATCTGCTGCTGAAGTGGCTTCAATTAGGAATTGTGAATTGGCTTGAAAGCGTTTACTTATTCTTTGCTCTCTTCTCCCCCGCACAGTTCCTGACTGGCGCCGCCCTCATCCTGGCCATTGCTGGATCCTGTCATGCGGGTTTCGCAGCCACGTACGCAGGTTACCATCCTGCCTACGCCACCTACCAGGCCCCGGCTGTCTATCATGCGGCCCCAGTGGCTCATGCTCCGGCTGTGTACCATCAGGCGGCACCCGTGTTAACCAAGACTGTGATCCCGGCGGCAGCTCCTCTGTACACCAAGGCCTATGCCGTGCCCTCTCCGTTTGTCAAGGCGACAGTGGCTGCACCTCTGCCCGTGCCAGTGGTGAAGACTGTGGCTCCCGTGGCCGTTGCTGCTCCTGTCCTGAAACAGATCGAGTACGAGTCCTCGCCGCGCTATGACTTCTCCTATGGCGTCCACGATAGCGTCACCGGGGATATCAAGAGCCAGGTGGAGACCCGTGACGGCGGCAATGTGGTGGGCTCCTATTCCGTGCTTGATGCCGATGGTTTCAAGCGCACGGTAACCTACACCGCCGACGATATCAATGGATTTAACGCTGTGGTCCAGCGAGAGCCAGTGGTGGCTGCCCGAGCTCTGGCCACTCCTGTGGCTGTGGCTGCTCCTGCTCCTGTGGCTGTGGCAGCTCCTGCTCCTGTGGCTGTGGCAGCTGCAGCTCCTGTTTCCTCGTTCCAATCTCCCATTTACTATCCCCACCAGCAGGTGTTTGCTCCGCAGCAAGTGCATCCGGTGGCTGAGCAGCAGGGTGAGGTTGTGGAGGCCCCTGTGGCCACTCCGCCTGAGCCCACACCCATCGACTACAACGAGGGTCAGGAACAACAGCAGCAGGAGCAACAGCAGACTTATCCCCAGGATCAGCAGTTCCCTCCCTTCTCGCCAGCCGCCTCTCCCGCGCCCGACAGCGATGACTCCGATGTGGTCGAGGCCCGTTCCGTTTCAGAAGCCACCAGCACCACCTCCACCACCGCGGCTCCAGTTACTGAGGAGACCAAGAAGTCGGCTTAGAATGCGTTGTCAATGGAAATACTGTTAAACGAAATACGAAAATAAATATTAAAATTGTGAACAATATTTTGAATCTTCTGCAAAGGTTTTTGTGGTTAAATAATTGAGGTAAGGTACTAAAAACTTAAATGTATATATAGTTTATCAGGAATGATATGTCTATTCACTGAGTTCAAGCTCTGATTAAAATTCTTTACCATGCAAGGGTATATTTAGCATTTAAAATAATAAAGAGTTGAAAATTTGACGATAAGCTAGTAAATTATTTTCTCTTTACAATTAACAACCGTGTGGTAATTTTTTTTGTTATTATACAATTAAATTAATTGATTCCCCTTAATCTTAGTAACAGATTAACTCGAATTTATCATCAAGCTAGAGAGAAAATTAACAAAAAGTTGGCCACAAAAAGCTGGCAGCGAAGTTAAACCGCTTCTGAGTAATAACTGCTAAAAAATGTTTGTTTTTTTATTCCCATACATACATACATAAATACAGCACAGTTAAAAGGGCATTAATGTGGCATTTGTTTGCATTTATTGCATTATTATTGATAAACGAGAGATTTAATGGCATTAGTTCCATGATACGGCATTTATTTAAGTAGAAAAAGGGGGAAATCCTGTGGAAATTGCTTGTCGCTCATTTGACTGTCCCTAAAATAATAATAACCGCGAGGCAAACACTTTTTTAGGTGATTCGAAAAATTCTAATTAAACTGCAGATTTTGTAAATTCATTGCAAGTTGTTTGCAATAATTGTTAGGTTTTGAATATCTATATAATTTATTTATAAATTTCTGAATATATTTAATAATAATAATAATATAAATAGGAAATTAAAATTTTATATGCTTTATTTTAATTTAACAACCAATATTTCCGCTTATTTTAATTAATATCTATTTATATTATAACTTATAAGAAAAGTTAATTATGAGTTGCTGAATTCACATTTAAATAGCCGGGAACCGTTAAAGCTACTTTGCAGATTCAGCAAGCGCTGAATGTACACGGCAAAATAAGTTCCACATTCCACATGCTGGCTAAGGCAGCGCCCTCTGCTGGCAGTGATCAGCTGGCAAATATTAATAAATGTTATTTACAAAGAACAAAATAAAACGAATAATTTATTAATTAAATGTGTTTGAGCTTCTTGTATACCCAATATTTAAAATGAGTACAATTCCCAATAGAGCTGGAAATAAAATCGATTCCAAAATCGACTCTCCGATGTTTTTCTTAAATTCTGCGATACATCGATTTGTATTTTCAGAATACAAAATTGGAATAATCGCTTTTAATTCACATTTGCCAAGAATAAATAAAGAAAGAAATATCAAAAATATCAAATATAAAATCGAAATTTCTATATTATGGCAAACAAAAATATCTTGATATAAATATATAATCTTAAGAAGAATATCGATATATTGATATATTTTCAGCAACCTGATTTTCAAATCAAACGGTGATCAAGTAAGCGTTGAGACCAATTTCGCCTTGCTTTGTGTTCGCTCGTGCTTTCGTTTTGTCACAAGTTTGCCGGCTTTCAATGAGTTAACACAAAAAAGTAAATGTGAAATTTCGTCAAAATTTTCTTTGTAGTTCATATATTTTAACAGAGCCCAAAAGCCAGCTCACGCATACAGGGCACGTGAAGGTAAGTAAATTCGTGTGTGTGCGTCTATCCGAGTGTGCCTTCGAGAGTCTCCTTTTGTCCGTCTTTCCGCCGTTCGCAGTTCTCCGTTTCGCTACTCCTCGCTCCCTTTCGCACCCATTCCATCATTTTCGATCCTCTTTTTGTTGCCTCCGTTGCTTCTCTTTCCTACCATCCTTCGCAAATGGCGCCTTCAGCAGCTGTTGCTTTGTTGTTGCCGGCCCGCTTTGGCTAAGGAGAGAAAGAGGATGGAGAAGAAATCAAAAGGGAAGCAAGAAATCAGCCCTTTTCTCGGCTGCTCTGCTTCTTCTGCCCTAACACATTTCTGCAAATTATTTTTCAGTTCATAGCTTGTCATCGTAGCAGGAAAACTAAAAAAACACAAGTAACAATTAAGGAAACTACACAAAAATCATAAAAATGAGTAAGGCAGATTCGAACTCGCGTCAGGGCTCCTACAAGGCCAACACCATCAACACCCAGGTAAGAACCCATCTCGTCGGTAGTCCCGCTTGGCGGATCTAACCTCAATTTTTCGTAGGACTCGCGCATGCGCCGCCATGAGGTGACCATCGAGCTGCGCAAGTCCAAGAAGGAGGACCAGATGTTTAAGCGCCGGAACATCAACGACGAGGATCTCACCTCGCCGCTGAAGGAGCTCAATGGACAGTCGCCTGTGCAGCTGTCCGTCGACGAGATCGTTGCTGCCATGAACAGCGAGGAACCGGATCGCCAGTTCATCGGCATGCAGTCGGCACGCAAAATGCTGAGCCGGGAGCGAAATCCACCCATTGATCTGATGATCGGCCACGGCATCGTGCCCATTTGCATTCGCTTCCTGCAGAACTCCAACAAGTAAGTATGGGTTTTGAGGAAAGGCGCCTAAAAAGGCAATACTGATCCCTCTGTGCCTCCTCCAGCTCCATGCTGCAGTTCGAGGCCGCCTGGGCTTTGACCAATATTGCCTCTGGCACCTCCGATCAGACGCGCTGCGTAATCGAGCACAATGCCGTGCCGCATTTCGTGGCCCTGCTGCAATCTCAGTCCCTCAATCTGGCTGAGCAGGCCGTTTGGGCCTTGGGCAACATTGCCGGCGACGGAGCAGCGGCTCGCGACATAGTCATCCATCACAACGTCATCGACGGCATCTTGCCGCTAATCAATAACGAGACTCCGCTCTCATTTCTGCGCAATATCGTCTGGCTTATGTCCAATCTGTGCCGCAACAAGAACCCCTCGCCGCCTTTCGAGCAGGTGAAACGTCTACTGCCAGTCCTATCACAATTGCTGCAAAGCCAGGACATTCAGGTGCTGGCCGATGCCTGCTGGGCCCTGTCCTATGTGACGGACGATGACAACAGCAAGATCCAGGCCGTTGTCGATTCCGACGCGGTGCCCCGCCTGGTCAAGCTTCTACAAATGGACGAGCCAAGCATCATCGTGCCTGCCCTACGCAGCGTAGGTAATATAGTGACTGGAACGGATCAACAGGTAAGGGGACTAAAAGGACGGACTGTTTATTCAGTATTCCAATTGTAAATCTCGCTTGTTTCGCTTTGCCTAGACTGATGTGGTAATTGCCTCTGGAGGATTGCCCAGACTGGGATATCTCCTGCAGCACAGTAAGAGCAACATTGTTAAGGAGGCTGCCTGGACAGTCAGCAACATCACGGCAGGTAATCAGAAGCAGATCCAGGCCGTGATCCAGGCGGGCATTTTCCAGCAGCTGCGCAACGTGCTGGAGAAGGGCGACTTCAAGGCCCAAAAGGAGGCCGCCTGGGCTGTGACTAACACCACAACCTCGGGCACGCCGGAACAGATCGTCGATTTAATTGAAAAGTACAAAATCCTTAAGCCATTTATCGATCTGCTGGAAGCCAAGGATCCGCGCACCATCAAGGTGGTGCAGACTGGCCTGTCAAATCTGTTCGCTCTCGCCGAGAAGTTGGGCGGCACGGAGAACCTCTGCCTGATGGTTGAGGAGATGGGCGGCTTAGACAAACTGGAAACGTTGCAGCAACACGAAAACGAGGAGGTCTACAAAAAGGCCTACGCCATCATCGACACGTACTTCAGTACCGGCGAAGACGAGGCCGAGCAGGAGCTGGCCCCTCAGGAGGTCAACGGAGCCCTCGAGTTCAATGCCACTCAACCCAAGGCACCCGAGGGTGGCTACACTTTTTAAGACTAATCCAAAAAAAAGTTTCACCGCATACACTTCGACATTACACTTCCAGTTTCCTGCGACCGCGCTCACACTTCATTCTAATTGCCATTAGCAATGCCATTGTCCAACGAATCCCAACATTCCCGAACACTAGGAGGCATGCATGACCGATACAGGCAGGCAGGCAGAGATATCCGACAGGCGTAGAAGATAATGCTAGGCCCTACAACATCGAGTTTTTTTATCTAACATTGCATTATTTTCGTTTCTTACTCCCAAACTATACTACCGCGTGTGATAGACTTCCGGCGATGCCTGGTAGCACGGATTTCTACCGTTCCACCGTTGCAATCTCCTGGACAGCTGTGCTGCCCGGGCTGACCAGGTTGCTCCCTAGAATCCGTATGCCATGGCAGCCGCCTGTATGTGTGCGTGCTGGGCTTTTTTACAAACTCACTTTCGGATAATTTTTAGGCTGTTAGTATTTATTTATGTATCCACAGTACGCTTTTAATCCCCTATCGCAAGCATTACAACAATTACTCAATCCCCATACATGCAAACCAGTCTCCATCCTATTCATGAATTGTATTCCAAGTTAATAAATATTGAATTGTTTTGAACGATTATACTTGCATTGTTCCCTTTGCTTTTAAATTCAAATTAAATGCTCAAAAAAGCTGTGTTCTTAGCATATTTTTGGGCATTAAGTTGGAAATGAATACGCCAGCGGTGAAATGAAAATAAATAGAATGCTGCAGAGGAATATGCAGAGGCAGCCTTGGGAGATTAAAAGCTACCCTTCATTTCGGCGAGTAAACTGTTCACAAAAAGTTGTGCAGTAGTTAATCCATGTTTTTGTGTGTGAGTTTTAAATCGCAGTGTGTGGCGGTAAGCGGATCAGTTCGGTGTCGGCATCGGAAGATTAAGAGCTATCTTCCACAAGCATTCACACACAGAACCAGCAGAAGTGTGGACAGCAGCAGCGGCCTCAATAGCAAATGTTTCAGATTAGATAAAACGATTAAGCAGCAACTACACAGCACCGGACAACGATCCCAGCACAACTCATTCAGTAAAAGGGTGCCGGAGCGACAGTAGCATCATCTGCGCTCCGATATAAACACATCTCTCCATTCACGTCGGGTGCAGGCAGAATGTCTGTGTAAATTCATGGCAAACAAATTATAAAAATAGATTAAAAAATTTAGCATCGGAAGAGTAGTTGCCGAAAATTAAAAGCGACCGGACGGAGGAGCTTTCGCCTCCGTTGCCCAAGTGTCGTCATCGATGAGGCGGGCAAATTTAATTGGTTTCCTTCTGTGTTCTTCTAATATTGCCGAGCGCGAGCGTTTAGTCGAATTTCGTCCGAAGCTGCGTGCGGGCGTGAATCTATCTTAAGGCAACAAAATTTATATAAGTGTTGTCCGAGCTCAATAGTTTCTTCCCGATTTCAGCCAAAGGTAAAGACAGTGTACCACGTTTGTTTTTTTTAACTACCAAAATTGTGATCTACCAAATAATACTTGTGTATAACAAGAGGAGGCGCACCCTTTTCCCATCCGGCGTAGCAGTTCTTTTTCGAAATTCTCACAACAAACTATTGTTGTTGATGATGCCACTTGGAAAACGATTCTGTGACCTCATACGCTTCATTGAAAATCCAGAGAGGATTTACACCATATGCCATTCGGCTGCACTGCAGTGTAACGCTAAAAAAAATACAAGACTAAAAACCTAAAACTAAACCCGCGCCGGAGCACTTTTGACAAACTCATGATGTAGTTAATTACATTTGGGGGAAAAAAAGCAACAGCAAAAATTGGCACACCAAAAATAAACAATAAACATCTAGCACTAGAGCATCGCTACTTTATAGCGACAGTGGGGGTACAACCATAAAAAAATATATCTACTAGATACACTGGATGTACACTGGTATTTAAGTGTCTTTCTATTGTTTCAAAAAATCTTGAGGAGGCTGTAAGTAGTAAATAATAAGAAAATGTAGGACTTTTCTAATAGTACTTTAAAAGAATTTGAAAGATTTGTGTAAATAAAAATGTATAATGATTTCTTGCAGTGAAACCCGGGTAGATTTGCCTTTTTAAGCTCATGTAGTATTTTTTAAGTGTTTAAAAGTGCTTTTGAGGAAACTGGAAGTGGTAAATAATATGAACATTTCGATTTTTTGTGTACCATATTGCTCTGAAAAACTCAATAAAATTTATGAAAATAATTATTTTTTATAATTATGTGCAATTGAAATTTGGTAGATTTGCGCTTTTGGATTTATCTAGTAAACAATTTTTTTCTGAAATATATTTCTGTCAAGCTATCTAAGTTTATTTTCTTTCTGTGCACTTGTAGTAGTGGCTCTCTCGATTTTGAAGCGGAACACGGCTTTTCGTTCCGTTTTATTCTCCAGTTTTCGGGTTGGGGGCGCATTTTGTTTGTTGATGTGGCAATTAAGTGTGCAAGTGTGCGCGTCGCATAGAAATCGGCATGCAGAGCTGCTGCAGCACCGGATCGGGAAACTATATAGAGGGGGGTAGCGAGTGGGACTCGGAGTGGATGTGGGCGTAGGTGGGTGGGTGGTGGCCACAACCAAACGGAGACGGCAGCCGAAATTCGCGTGAAATTAAAAGTTGCCGCAAATATATAGCCGCAGCACTGTCACAAAGTTTTCCGCCTCGGCGTTTCCGCTTTGTTTACTTGCCGAAAATAGTGTCAAGTTTGGCCTAGTGTGCTCTCTTGTTCATTTTATTTATTCAAGGCGTTTCTTTTGTGAGTGCACACAACACACAATGTGTGTGTTTGGTGTGCGCTTTTGTTCGTTCACTCTCTCTTAAAATGAAATGAAATGGAAGACAATTCACATTTTCATTACAAAATGCACTTCAAGGGCCAAGGTGAACTTAAATAGAATTTAATGTATCTAATGGCTATAATTTCCAACTATATTTTCTTTTCCTTTTCGGTTGAAGGCTAGTAGTATTGTACATTTGCCAAAGTTTACTTTACTCGCCTGGCACACATGTGTTTTGCATTATGCCGAAGGGCATTTTTATACTAAACAAGTACTTTTTGATAGATCAACCATGTGGAAGCGATAAAAGCACGCCACTATAATATTAATAACAATTTATTTCACACAGGCTGTGATGGGCAGCCGCAGAAAAACTATCTAATTTTTTTTTTAGAGTTGTCAGAACTTAATATGAATTTCCATTTAGAAGCGTTGACTAAGAAATTCTGATGTATGCGGTATTAAAAAGGTTCTTAAAGGTTTAAAAATATATATATATATATATATATATATAATTAAATCAATGTAATCTCAATCTACAGATCCGATAAACACAGAATGAGTGAGGCGAGCAACCCAGTTCCGAGCATTGCTCCTTATGAATCCCAAATAAGCGCTGAGATCTATCACAGCATAGCCACCAGTTACACAGATCAGAATCTGGTCATATCCCCCCTTTTGCTTGAGGCCACTCTGGCCCTCCTCTACCTGGGCTCGGATGGAGCCACAGCCGAGGAGTTGCAGAAGCTGCTGCGGCTAAAGGAGCGCTTTCCCAGCAACGCCAAAATGGCCAACTTTTATGCCTTGGAATTGGCCATCATTTCGGGTGATGCAGATACCCGGCTACAGTTGCAAAACCGACTGATGCTCCAGTCCAAGGATGGCTCTGGCGTGGCCGAGGACTTTCAGAAGATTGCACAAACCTATTTTCATGCCACAGCCGAGTGCATTGATCTGGAGCAAACGGAGAAGCTACGACGCCACATCAGCGAACAGATCCTGGCCGGCGTGGGCGGCGGCAACTGGCAGCAGGTTCAGGTGGATAGCAGTTCCGCTGCCAAAATTCTGCCCATGCTGGCGGCAAATCTCCAGAGCAAATGGTTCCTGCCCTTCAGCGCCTACCGGACAGGGCTCTACGAGTTTCACAGCAGCAGCCAGTCCAAGTCGGTGCCCATGCTCTTCGACGACGACATGTTCGTGAAGTTCGCGGAGCTGCGGGACCTGAATGCCCGCGCAATTGAGCTGCCATACGAGCACGCGGAGGAGCTGTCCATGCTGCTCATCCTGCCCAACCAGAGGGACGGCCTGGCGGCGCTGGTGGAGCAGCTGCGGGGCCTAGATTTGGGCGCAGTGCAGCAGCGCATGCAGATGGAGGGTGTGCAGGTGCTGCTGCCCAAATTTAGTATCGATTTCGAGTGCAGTCTGCGGCAGCCCCTGAAACAGGTCAGTGGAATCAATCAGTGCCCAGTATTTCCGTGGCCAGAATATATACAAAAAAATTTTGATTTGCAGCTCGGCTTCGAAGAGATATTTGCGGCATCGGCGAATTTTAAGCATTTGCATCCCGCTGCCAATATGCCCGTGGTCGATGTTCGCCAGAAGCTGCGCATCAATTTAAATGAGTCCGGTTCTGGATCCGAACAGCCACGAATTGCAACAGGTATCGAGATCCGGAAAAAGCTCAGAAATACATGTCTCTCTTACACTTGACCTCGTTCCAGAGTATAAACCCATTGTGATCAGCAATTCCTCCCGCCAGAAATTCTTCCGAGCCGACCATCCATTTTTCTTTGCCATTCGCAGTGAGAATGTGACCTACCTGGTGGGTCACGTGGTTAGCTTTTAAGTGCTCACAAAAAATTGTGCTGAAAAGTGAAAGGTTTGTGCTATAACTTGTATGAAATAAGTAAAATACAACTAATATTTAATAAATATTTAAATAAACGAGAATAGTTATTTACATTTTTATGGTAATTCTGCAAATTAAGCACAGTTTCCCATTGATGTTAAATCGAAAATATCCTTTTAAAGTTGAACTCAATGAGAAGTCGTTTATAGAAAGATACATTTTATAGGAGAGCATAATTCCCGATATGATTAAGGGTAGATTTCTACTTTTTCTTTTATGAGACTTATCTTTGCTGAATGTAGCTCGATAGAAATATATTGTAGAAGACTGAGTTAATTTCTTTCTTCCCCATTAAATGGACAATAATAATGAGTAAATGCTTTCAATGCCTTACCCAATTCCCTTCGTTTGGCTGTAATCCCATCCACAAGCTTAACTCTCATTAGGCTTTACTCCAAAGTACATCGAAATGACCAGAAACTCTACCACTATTAGAATCAACCCCAAGAGCACCATTGACGATGCAGGATTTGGAAATAATCCCATCTTTACGCTCACTTACAACATTCAATTGAAAAAATACCAAAACTTATTTCGTTCATAGATTTTCCAACAAGAGTCTTGAGTTTATTTAAAGATATATATCTGTATAATTTGTTTTGTTCCAGAAATAGTCCTGTGTTATGTTTAATAGTTTTACAATTATTGTATTTTGTAGGTTTTCATTTTATTTTCGTTTCGTAATTGGGCTTAAGTTTGCTTTATTTCTAGGAAAACTTTAAATGGAATCAAAAACTTTGTCACGGCTTGCCGTGTTCTCGCTCTTTAATTTGTTTGTTTCTTTTTTTTCATTGTGTTGTCGTTTCAATATGCCTTTTTGTAAATCTAGCTAAAAGTTATCGTTAGTTTAAATTCTTTCATTCGGTTTTTCATATGCAATGACGTTAAGTTAAATTTGATTTCTAATTATATGAGTTTGGTTATGACTGATGTCCAACATTTAATGGTTTCACAGAACTAAATGTTTTGCTTAGGACATCGAAATAAAGACTGGATGATGGCCCGTTAACGTAAGACCTAAACTCATAGTGCCTTTCCCAACCAATTGATAACACATCGAAAAGCCCCGGGTGGCCATATTAATCTTATCTCAATATTCACAGAGTTATCTACTGTAGGTTTTTTCATTTGGAAATTTGATTTACACTTATTTACAGCTCTTGACGAGAAAAACGAAGCCTCTTAAATGCATCTTAGTGTCAGTTTTGGCCTATAAATGCCTCTCAAGTTGCTATTGCTATTGTTTCTGCTGGCCATCATCAGTGGTGGGGGCCGTTGGCCCGCCTCCTCCTCCACCTCCGGCTCCGTCTGCAGCATCCACAGACCCCCTGTTGAGCAAGTAGTCTAGATCGAGAGTGATGCGATCCAGCGTTGCATCATTGCCAGCTCCACCCCCTCCGCCACTCTGCGTCGGAGTGGGTGTGGCTGCCGTGGTCGTTGCCGTGCTGGTGACTGTGGATGTAGAGACAACGGCTGCCACCATCGTGGGCAGCAGGGGGTCGAAGGTGGTGCGCGACGTAGGCTCCAGTATGGTCACTCGCTTCTGCGTCTTGGGCGTCTGCGTGGGCAGGGACATCGGCGGAATGGATGCTCCACTCAGGTTCCCACTGATGGTCGGCGGGGGCGGCAGCTGAGGCGCCGGCATGCTTAGGATTAGGGGACTCGGCACGAAGTCCACGTAGGGATTATGCTGCAGCGGAACATAGTGAGAAGTGCTGCTGGCCGTGGGCATAATGGCACTGGTGTGAATGCCGATTATGCTGTCTGTGGGGAGAGACAAGCAGGAAGAGAGGGTATCAGACTCTACATTATGATTAATGCATGCCCATTTGGGTATATCCACCCCGTATTGGCCATGGAATAGATCGATAATGTTAATAATAATAATCAGACTCGGTGTTACTGACATTTCGATGGATGTTAAAGCTCTAACTAATTAAATATCTCAGAATTTATATTGCTTACGGGTCTTAAAAACCAACTTAGCTTACCTGCTGCCACGCCCTGCAGAATATCGAGTGTCTCAACGCCCACGAACTCTCCGCATGGCCCGGTTCGGTAGTGCGCTGGCTGCCGGTGTAGCGTTCGTCTCCCCAGGCTTCCTGTAAATCCACCCACGCTCACTCCCATACCCATGCCCACCCCCATGGTGTAGGCATCGTAGCCGGGTCCGCCGCCCAATAAAGCACAGCAACGGGTGTCCGGCGAAGGGGCCACGGACAGGGACAGCGGCTGGTGCTGGTGGTCACCGAGGAAAGTCTCCGCAGCTCCATCAGCGCCCGGCTGGCAGCGGGGCGCTGTTGAGATGATTGTCAACGGCAGTGGCACGCCGGAGGAGCCCGTTGCTCCGGACAACTCCAGGCCCACCTTCTGCTGCAGGGGCGGAGCGCAGCCCGCTGACGAGGCCAAGGATCCGACGGCTGCTGCGGAGGACACGGCTGCGCTTGACATTGACAGCGACACCGCACAGTCGTTCTCCTTCTCCTTGTCGTGATTGGTATAGACTGCAAAAGGGATGGGGCGAGAGGGATTCGAATTAGGCTTTTTGGGCTGGAAATCGAAGCTGACTTGGCAGGAACCTACAGCTCAGCGGACTGTTGACATTAGCCGTCGTCGTGGTGGTGCAGTAGTTCTCGTCCAGGCTGCTCCGGCTCGTGTTGAATTTGGCCTGCTTCAGGGAGCTGTTCTGGCTGCTCCCGTTGCTGCTGAGGAAGGGCGGTCCTCGCAGCTGGCTCTCGGCCTTGACGACGAAGCAGATGAGGATGGCCGAGCCCTAAAATTGGCAGTGGGAGAAGTTGGCGATTGAATCATTGCATGGATTGCCGCATAAACTAGAGGGCAGGTCTGGTCCCATCTGGACTGACCCTAATAAAATGCGTGTGTCAACGACGGGATGGGTCCATGCCCCAAATTGAGTCATTAAGCAATGGGTAAGCCCCTTCGATTACAGCCAAGGTGACGGTGGTCTTTCTCTCTTTCATAGTGAAATCATGCCCAGCGATTAGGAAATTAAATGCATGGCCGAAAAATGTGGCCATAAATCGATGCCAATACACGGCAATTCGACTATATTATGTCCCCTTTCATGAGCGGAATTTATGGGCAGCTTGCATCGAATTCCAGGCTCCAGGCAGGGATTTTCGAAATAGAATTAATAGTGAAATTAGCGAAAGAGTCTTAGCTCGGATTGTACTAATTGTAGCCAAGCATCTTCCACAAGGAGATGGAGCCTGCTACATAAGTAGTTGCATATGTTATGCAGAGAAAGAAATGCCATTTTACCTTCGAAGCTTAAGAATTTATAAAGAAATTTGTATACAACAGAGTTCTCAAGAAGAAATATATCATATTTAATCAAGCTAAAGAATGTCAACACTTTTAATCAAATTTGTTCACACTCGAATATGGTTTCTTTACTTAAATAAAATAAAATAAAAAAGGCAGTTAGTATTCATTCGGTAAATTTAATTAAGAAAACCTCTAAGCTTTTTTATAAGAAGAAAATTCCTTTAATGGTCAAGAATCCCAGGAATACTAATCGAAGGGGATTAAAAACCGATCTCAGCAGTATTTCACCGTGTAGTGTCTGACTGGGCCATTGTTTAAATAATTAAATGGCAACTAAAACAGACAGAGCAAAGCAATGCCCACGCCCCCAACACAATCAAAGTGATTTTGGTGCACATTAATAGTCCGGAGTCCGGAGTCCGGAGTCCGGAGTCCGGGAGTCTGGAGTCAGGAGTCTGGAGCCCGGAGTCCGGGCCAGCAGCAACTGAGCACGAGAGGGTTGTAGACATTGCGGTTGCGATCTGAGGAGGCGGCTCGACCTAATTTGTTTGTGTTTGAATTTGAATGTGCTGTGCACGCGTTGCGTATACGCCGAGTGGTACACACACTCGGACTCACTTGCTTTCACGGCTTCCCACATCAAAGTGTGTGCGTGTAATTATGTGATTAGTTTTGCAAGGATACACCAGCCACCGCCCGTGCAGATAATTGTTTATTTAATTGGATTGAGCTGATTGCCGGGCGTGCGCAGAGCGTTAAACGCTTTAATTCCCATCTGATGGATGGAAAAATGAAATAGGTGTCCGTCCCCGGGGGCTAAGTTTCTTCCATATGGAGATAGCCCCTCCACGTGCCAAGGTGGATAAGTCGAGCGCACTTATTATATTTGCACAGCAAATCAACAAGAAGTGGAATAAAATGGCAACAATACCACGTCCCAGGTCTCAATAATTGTGTGCTGAAGTGAAGTGTATTGAAGTGATGTGAAGTGAAGGAAAGTGAAGGAAAGTGAAGTAGCTGCCGGGGCCAAGTGTCAAAGACAAGTGCAAAACAAACACAGAAAAGGCTTCTTTCTCTCAGCTCTCCCTTTGATCAGGCAGGCCGTTAATGCAGTCACCTCGGGGTCGGCCCACTCTCGCTTTCTTCGCTGATTTTGCATGCATAATTTGCACGGCAGGTGTAAAAATATGCAGGCTTTACACTTTGATAAAATATGCAACTTAAATAAGTCGTCGGAAATAAAAACGAAATGGGATTTGCATAAGCCTCGGCAGCAGCATCAGCAACTGGCAGCACCATCAACCATGTTTGATGGCATCCGCTCCTAATAGTTTCGCCGTCAATTGGAGCGGCAAATGGGATTTGGAGGCGAATCAAACATCCGACTTCGAAACCGTAACGGTAATCGTAATCCCAGCCAGGCAGGTGAGCTCCCGCTATAGATGCTTTAATTGCCATCGCTGGCGGTCGGTCAGAGATATGTAGGGATAATGATCCCCGTTAACTTACCAATATTATGCACGATATGCCGAACGGATATGCCCACAAAGTTTCCGGTGATGAATTAACATAAACGATGAAGCACCCATCGCTGCAGAGCTTGGCCAGCAGCAGTCCTCCGGATCGGTAGAGTAATCCAAAGCTGTGCGAATATATTAAATTAGACGCAAGAGAAGGGATCAGAGTCAGAACCAGAGTCGGAATCGGAGCGATTGTTTTGTTTCGCTTCCGTTTTTTAATCAGATTAGCCGCCGGGACAGAAAAAATGGAAATGGGCAAGAACCATTAAGACCTAAGTACTTCCCTGAGTCTCTCTCGCCTGCCAGTTTCCATTTTTTCCACCCATCCAAACAGCCTTTCAACTTACCGCCTGCGCAAAGCCAGATTGAATTTATCCAACGGATGCGTATGCACACTGCGATTCTTGTGCCGCAACCACAAAAGTTTCTTCATTAAAATGGCAAACAGCGCAAAGAAGAGCAGGACGAAGAGCAAATCGATGCAGGCGAAAAGGACGAAGCTCAGCGAGGGCGACGACGACGATGATGTCGAAGTGGCATCGCCCAGACCGGAAGTCAAAGGCGCAGCCAGCGCGGAAACGGAAGTGGCAAAGGAGGTAGAGCTGCGACCAACACTCCAAGAGGCGGGCAACTGCTGCTCTTGCTGCTGCTGCTGCTGTGCCGCGATGGAGCTGTAGCTGTGTCCGCCTGTGATTGATGACGCCGATGTGGCAACATCATCGGGTGATGACGTCTCTGTCGTTGAGCTACTTCCATTGCCCAGCAGTGCCTCCGACTCGAGCAGTAAATTATCGCCATTGAGAAGCGAGTGCGTTGCATAGTAGCCGCCATCCAGCTCCTCAGCTCCTCCACCCCCATCTCCATCGGTCTTCGCATCAGCAGAGCTGGCTCCCGGCAACCAGAGCACCTCCAGCCACCAATGTCGCGGCCACTGGCCAATGATGCTGCAGATTAGGGGGGCGGCCACGGCAAAGAGCAGCGGGAGCAGCCAACTGATGCCGATGGCGCCACGTATACCCGCCGATCCGCCCTGCAGTGGAAGGGTGGACGTGGACTTGGGCGGCGGGCGGTGGGTTCTGGCGGTGCCCGTGCTGGCCCCCGCCACTGGTGGCGACTGTGCCCGTATCTGCGTGATGTTGCTCAGACTTTCCAGCTCCCGCTCGCGGTTCTTCTCACGCTCCTGCACCCGCTCCCTCTTCGTGGGCGTCGCCGGCTTGCTGCCAATCTGCAGATACTTCTTCGGCATCAGCTCCGTGTGGATGGCCAAGGCAATCGCAATCAGCGTCGAGATGCCCAGCAACAACAGCGATGCCAGCGAGCTGCTAATGATGGCGTGCCAGCTCTGCAAGAGGAAATTATGAACGGCCGTTAATAAGGAAATGGAGTGCTTTGACGGCTCGGCTGCAACATCGTTATTTTTAATTAAATATAAAAAGTTGTCATAGTGCCGCATCAGCATCAGCAGTGGCTATGGCAGTGGCAGCAGCATGGCAAGCCAAAGAAGCCATTTTGTAGGATTTCCCTGCACACTCTAATGGTGACATTTTCGCGTAAAATTGTTATTACACTTCTTGAAAAAAAATTAAGTAATAAACCCCACAGCCATCACCTCGTATCCCACGCCTCGGCGACCGGACATGGGTTATTAAAAAGTTGTAAACAATTTGCCAAGCGTTAGTATATACATTTTTCTAGGGCCCCATTTTCACGACAAATTAAAAAGCAATGTCCAGAAAATACTAGAACATAAACATGGTTCTTAAATTGCATTAACTGAAATCTTAGGGCTTTTGACAGGAGAAATTAATAATATGAGAAGCTAAACAAATTTATTAAACGAAATATTATTATTTCCTTCGTGAGATGGAGGAAATTCATGAATTAACATTTTGGATAAATAATGCTTTTGTAGCATACCCATATAGCAATGGCTCACTGTAATAATAACACACAAACACATTGTAACACTCAGTTGCATAAACAGTCCAGCCCAAGTGCGAGCGTAATTCGAGCGTCCACATACATAAATGCATAGGCAGCATTCCCACGCTGGCCAAATGCTGATCGCACGCTACAGCACTCCTCCTCCTCCTCTAGCGCCGTCGCTCGGCGACATTTCATATATACATATAAGATATGCATATAAGCGTCGCAGCGCTGCAGCCTACGCCGGCAGCGCTGCTCATCGAATTAGCCTAAGAAACCATTGTATGTAGAACATAAGATTCATTAACAAAATTGATTCAAAAGGGAGCGAGACCTTACTCGCTCCACAAAT